>JAPZDZ010000020.1:19470501-19482342 GCA_029783805.1 Acanthurus tennentii
AGCTTTATCAAAAAGGAAGGTTTTAAGCCTACTCTTAAATGTGGAGAGGGTGTCTGCCTCCCAGACTGAAATTGGAAAATTGTAAATTGTAAATAGAGGGGAACTTGTGGGTTCAAGAGCAAGTGACTGACTGGTGGACTAAATTCTCATACTCAGCAGTCAGATCCTGCCAAGTAGATCTGGGCCAGACTTTGAAGCCTGGTCTTGACATAAGGGGTCCAAATAGCATTTTACCTTAAGTTACCTTATGTAATCACTGGAAAAGGAACAGTTGTATAAAGTGTCAATTTTTCTGTAAACATTCCATGTTACTGTCAGAATTTTCCATTTGGTCCATTTCAGTAACAATTTAAAAGTCTAGATGAGCCATATGATTAGTTTATGTTAACTCATTTAAGTTAGCAAAAATCAAAACCTTATGTTAGGGGGCCTGGCCAGCAGGTGGTAAAAAATATTCTTATATGCATTTTTCTTTTACTGCCTTAAACTTGGTTTAAAAAAAATTTAGTTGAAAAAAATTTTATTTGTCCTCTGGTTGCTTTCCCCTAGTCAAAAGATCATGGCCGCCTATAGGGAGCTGGAGAACCTGCGTCGCCACAAAAGTTCCAGGAGCTCTGTATGTTGAGGGTTTGTTATAAGTCCCTGCCGCCCTGAACTTCCTGATGCTCCAGTCATTTGTGGGTAGTCAAAGCACTTGTGCAAATATACAAACCTTTTAATATTTTAATCTCTCTTCAGTCCTCTTTGATCGTCAGCAGCTGGAGTGTTCTGTTTGACGGCTTACTTGTTCTGGTTAAATAAAGCTTAATGTTGTTCATTAAATCAGTAATCTGAATATTATTCTCTAAATTTCTGTCTGTCATTTGTGAAATATCCAGAGGTCAATATGCCCCACATGGTTGCGTTTAACTCTCTCAAATCACTGACAGGAATTGAGAAAAGGGACAAATAATACACACACAGATGTTGTATATTTGGACATTTATAACTTCTGGCATGTACAAATATTCACACAGAAAATTTTTACATTTTTTCCCCTCACAAAGACAGAAGGGATCAATTGGCTTTTTTTTTTTTTTTAGAGGAGCCATATGTACCATATTCAGAACAAAATAACATGCCTTAGAAACAGATGCTCTGCATCTTAGAACAAGAACAAGTCACTCTTTAAAAAAAAATCTAAAATGTAGACATGGTCACATGATGTTCGAGTTCTCTGGTTAATTTAGTACTGATGACTTTACGTCTTAAAAAGGTTTGTTAATGTTCTAAATCCTTCAATACATGGACAGGAGATAATGGAAATGGACATCACACGGCCACGTTTTTAAATATGAAAAAACATACATCTTTTTTTGAATATGTTATGCCAAACTTGTTTTTGGCAGTCGTTCTTGAAAATATCCTGCAAAATCCAAACGGACGCTGTCACAGGTGGCTAGGCCGAATAACAGAGCAGCTGGAAATAACTCCCAATCAACATTATAAAAGGCAACACAGCAAACGTGGCAAAGCATGCAAATAAAAAACAAACCAAATCACACAAAAGCAAAAACACGCGTGCTAATAAATAAAAATCACAATAACTGAAGGAGGATTCTGCCCTCTGAGCCTGTTTGCAACCTGCCTTCTGTTGGTTCAGCGTCTGGATTTGGCGTACACAGAGCAATACGCGCTGTCCACCTTCGGACAAAAGCGCTTGGTGTGAGCTCGGGCCCCCGTGGCTCCGCACAGAGGACACACATACTGCCGCAGGTAAGGACACAAAACCTCTCCGGCCTGGTCCTTCAGCCAGTGGGATTCATACACCAACTCGGACTCCCCGTTGTGCTTGCAGAAACTGCAGCACATGCGCTCAGGTGTTGGACGCAATGCTGGTTGATCCGCTGTTTTGAAACGCGTAGTCTTCTTGCGCTCCGTTGACCCCCGGGTGCCCGTCAGTCTGTGTGCCAATTTTAAATCCACCACGTTATGTGGATCTGCAGGAACAGAGGTTGAGGTGTACCATAAACAATTTGGAGGAGGCTGAGGAGCTACAGAGCCTGGGAGAGTGGCTTGATCTTGTGGATTTGGGGCACACTCTGCACCGAGATCGCCAGTTTGGGAAACTGCGCTGAGGCGCACAGACATCAGCGCCTCGCATATGTCATCAGAAACTGAGTGCGGAGCTGGTAGGGAAAAGTCATTGGCGGTGTTCCGGCCCAGGATCTCTCGGATAGTGTCCGACAATCCTATGTAGTCTCTCCAGGGCTGGAAACTTTTGCTGTCCGACTCCATGAAACGCAACAGGTGGTCAGGGATTCCCCAAACCATGCCGTTCATTCTAAAGCTCTTTGGGTGAAATATTCGACTCCTTCCAGTGAGATGAGTAAGTTGTTGATCTTGTACTGGTTAACATTGGAAACGCACCGCTCAGCGTGCGTAACAAAGTTTTGATTGATAATTGAGTGCAAGTGGTGATCAGAGTCTGCGCCTCATGGTGCAAGCAGCCAATCACGTGAGCTCATGCATCGCGCATGCATTTCAGTGGGTCCGCTCCTTTTCTGTGCTCAGGTGCAGGGTAAAATGTTTCAATGGAGTGTGAACTGTCAGCCAGCCAAAGAAACCACTTAATTGTGTCATCTGACAAAACCAGCAACTACTGCCAGCATGGGCAGCAATGTTTACAATATTTTATTTAATGAAATCCTGAATTACATCCATCGGTTCCGTCTTATCCTTTCCCCTCAAATCGTTTCTGCGGCATGGGCCACTTGGTGATTTAAACGCCTCTCTCGCCTCTGAACAGCTGCGGATCCGGCTTGTGTATGCTTACAAACTCCCCCTACGCAAGGCGCGTCACTGGCGCCAGGCCACTTCTCTTCAGTTGAACGAGTTAGCGATGCAATTTCTGCCTCCACATACACACTTGCATGCCCTGCTTGCACAATACAAAGCTATAGTCTGTCATACATAGTCATTAGTGTGAAATAAAATCCTTTATAAGACAGCTACTATTGCAGAAACAGATGGAGGACAAAAGGGAAAATTGGAATAAATGAGTGGACAAACATATTACATAGAAAGATTCCACCCAGGAATGCTAAGAGCTTTATGGTCACCCAGTCTTATAACCATCCCAACATTTTGCTAAATTTTTTGGCAGACTTATTGGAAAGTTGTGTGTGTGTGTGTGTGTGTGTAGGAGAATAATGTTAATTTCCAGTTCAGTTCACAAACCCCAGAAAGAAAAGACTGTTTCTATCACTTACTATACTTTTTTGGGGTCATTTTTCAGATGCAATAGGATTCAAGGTGTGTCCACTCCATATTTATGAGGACTGACCTCCCTCATGTACCTGGTGTGCCTGTAAAGAAGAAACCTGAAAAAAAAACCATCTTGAGACTAGTGGATCACAGAGTGGCATTGAAATATAACCCAGTTAAAATGGCATCAAGCAAAATTAATTTGTTGTTTGATACTTAAGAGAACCATCTATTAATGGTCATGCTTGATTACAACAACAAAAAATCAATTTTATTTGTTTTCAAACAACCCTGTGTCCAAATGAAAAAATAAACACAGCAGGATAAAATAAAATGAGCCTTTATTGATTTTTTTAAAAAAGTGGAAACAGTAAAATACATTTTTCATCACCAAATATCATCAAAATTGTAGTCTAAATGTTGAGCCTGTGAAGAGGGCATCATTCTGTCTGCTTGGCCATCCCATGTCTTTGTCTGGAGATCAACCTCATCAGTTCTGAAGAAAAACAGGATTGTAAATGTGTAAATTGAGCTTTTCATATACAGAATATACTGAACATACAACATACTGTGTAAAACTCTCATGCTTGCATATTCAGCAAAGTAGGGTTTATTTCTTTATTTTGCATCAGGACCACCCAAGGCTAAACTTTTCCCATAGAAAGCTTTCGCATTCCGGCTAATGTATTGAACTTAGTTGTGGACACGGTCAATGCTCAAGACATTTTCGGTTCATGGTTCATTCCTTTCTCTCTGCATGCATTGCAGTGACAGCAGGACCTGACTAACCTGCAGTTGTATGACAGATTAAGGACAGAGTAGAGCTCAGGTGTGCTGGGGGTTTGAACTCTGACTCTTCCCTGATTTAATCCAGAAACAACAACTGATTCTGACGTGGTGGAGGATGGAGTAATGGGAAGGCAGCCTGATATGCTGGTGGGCCCTGAACCTGAGAAATCTGGAGCAACATAAGAATGTTGTAAGAATTTTTTGTCATATAATTATTTCACCTCATTAAAATCATCAGTTTCCCACCTCTAATATAACTGCATACTTACTGAGAGCAGTGCTCTCTCTCCTGTTGTTGCTCAGTGCTCCTTTAGTGAACAGAGGTGAGTTACACAGGTACTGCTGCTTCAGGACAGAGGCCTTCTGTTGCTCCAAATCAAGGCGCTGTAGGAGCAAAAAAAAGGAAAAAAAAAACATCTACTGTGTAATAATAAGCAGCCTTTTAAGCCAACATGCTGTGCTTTTTTCCACCAGGAAACTATAATAAATGCTTAATTTGATCTTTGAACAAAGTACCCATTGAAAGTAAATACAATATTTTTCAAGACAACAGCTGCTACACTTAAAAGCCTTACCTTATTCATTTATTCTGAAGACCCTTCTTTCCGCACACCTGCATGCAACCTAACAGATTTTTTACTGTATATCCAATATGTTTTGCAAAGGGTTTAACCTGGGCCAGGCCATATTACACTGATATCATATTCATACAGGGTTAGTGGTATACAGCTGTGTATCGGATTTGGGAATGAAAAATTGTAATCTCCAATCTCTGACATTCTCAGCTCAGCTCAGCACTACACCTAATGACAAAAATATTTTAAAAAGTGATTGTTTAACCCTTCAAAAACAATAAAAGTATATACCTCATAGCTTAATCTGATGGCAGCATCAGTGAAAGATTGTCTCTCTCTCTCAAAAGTCCGCCTCTGATATTCGAGCTCTGCCCAGCGCACCTGAAGACGTTCCCACTCTTCTAAAAAGTAGGAATCAGCCAGTTCAGAGGGGACTGGTGAAGCAATGTTGTCCTGCAAACGCAAACCAAAGAGAGTATTTAGAAGACTGACACCAGGAAAGTTCCTATGAGGAAGTGTGTATGATAGATGAGCCTACTTGCAGCAGTTGCTGTTGTAGTCTGACAAGCTGCTGACTGTCCTTCAGGTCAGTTTCTAGTTGAGCTAGGAGCTTGTCGTGGTCGGTCCCCACACCAGTGTGCCCTGTACAGTCAAGAAAAGGCACATATTGTAGTCGTCGGTCTTGAGTTTCTCAGTCTTCACAAATCTAAAAAGTGTTAGTCTTGCTAAAGTCCTCTTCTAGACAAAGAAAATATGGTCAATTAAGGCACCACTTTAAAAGGTTATACAACCTGTGGGATTAACTTCAGAAAGAAAGTCACCCAGGCTCCTCTGCACCTGCCTCCAACTTTGAACCACACCTCCTGTTACATGGTCACCGAGTGCCACCTCAGCTTGATCCAGCCTTTTGTCTTGGGTTTGGGCCTCTTCCTGAACATCTGCTGCAGCTAATAGGGTCTTTGGAAAAGGTAAGACTGATTTTGTAATGTTTAATACTGATCCTAGATTCAACATAGCTGTAAGATTCAGATGTTTTTCATTCTTGATCCTGGCAGTACCTGAGAAAACTATTAACACAAGGTTGTTTTAGTTGCTGTTCATACCTTTTGGTAGCTTTATAAAATCTTTCTCAGCAAGTGGGAGTTTTCTAAATTGTTATTTTATGCACATCTCATCCATGTTTGCTTTGAGTTGCAGGAAATTAATGTTTGTATCAATATTTACACTCTAGAGCGACCAAGGTTTTGAGCAAACTCTGCCTAGCTCCCTAACCCAATTCCCAATCCAACCCAAAAGGGTGTGCTGAAGAAGATCATTCGACAATACTAGGAGCTCTGGAACAGCTACAAAATAGACCTTGTGGTAAGATGGTAATATTAACCAGCACACGCCTTGATAAAAATGTTCTTTTCTTTAACTCACATGCTCCATGTCGACTCTGAGTGCATGAAGTAAAGTGGTGAGGCTGTGGCGCAGCTTCATCGCCTCTCTGAGCTCTGCTTCTCTGCGTTCCAGCATCACACGTAGTGTTGCCTCTTCTCTTCTATTAGATGGAAAGAAAAAAAGGATTGAAGAGAGGGAAAGGAACACATTTTAAAGCAATAATAATAAAGGGATGATGAAAACAACCAGCATACTTTGCAGTCGACCTGAACGATTTGAACGGCTGCTCTCTCTTTCCTCGACCTCCAGGTAGAAAGTTCAGCACCTCTATAGCTGAGGAGAAAAATGCAAGGTGGTAAATGTTCAGTGGTTTCAGTAGACAACTGATATGTAAGCAAACAGCTGTGTATGAAATACTCTGACACAACAGAGAGTCTCACAAGGTCCCTTCTCTCGGTGCCTGTCAGTCAGCAATGACAGTCGCTCCTTCAGTCTGTTGCTGTGCTGCTCTCGACGCCTAAGCTCTGCCTCTTGCTGGTTACTCCGCAACTGCAGATGAGTGCACTGAGGGAAGAGAAGATTTAAAGAAGGGGGAATAGCAAAAAAGGGATTTAGACATTTAAATACCTTTCAATGCATGAAACTTACTTTAGCCCGTTCACATCTCAGCATGTCCTGAAGCCTGGATATGTGCTCATCCATCTCTTTTAATTGCTCCTACAAGACAGGTGCTCAGTTTTTCTCCACTTAAAACCTCTAATATATTTTACTCCATTTTAACCACCTTAAGTGAGTCTCCTTGATCTCCATGCTCTTCCCTGTCAGTCCACCAGGAGACGCCGTAAGAGATCTCTTTTGGCTCTCTAAGCAGAAAAATGTCTGTGGTGGACAAGGAAAACAAGAAGAAAGGGAAGAAATTAAATACAGAAACATTTTCATTTTCATAGTTATTAAACTATTCAGTGACCCCTTGTGTCTTTTGTTCACAATGTTTCTCCATTAATTTATCAGTTTTTCATTTAAATTTATCACCCCTTTTTATATTATAAGTGGAAGGTTTTACCTGAGCACTCCTGGTTTCTTCCCACTCCACACTGGCCAAACCTAGATGCCATCTGGGTGTCACACACAAATTATCAACAAGGGGACAGTTTACTCAAATGCAATTCTAACTGGCACACACCACAACTACAAAATGTACACAAACTTTTCTGGAAAAATATGTTATTTAATAGTTTAAATAACACATATAACTATAGTAACAATGGATTAAATGTCTGTCACTTCAAGTGCCTTACCTGAGCAGTTAAACTCTTTCAGTCAGACACTGCCTCTTTTATTTCCAGGTGATGTCACTTCTGCTAATTACCACTGACAATGAACCACAAAATGGAGGCCTCAAGATTTAAAATTATTCAGTCAAACAGCTTTCCTACTTAAACCTGTACAAAGGTGTGACAGTATAAACTACTTCTATATGTGCAACAAAGTTGCTATGTGACTGCGCTGTGGGTTAATTTCAAAGAAAATTCTTGATGGGAGAAGCAATCTTCATAATCCCTGAGACACACCCAGACTTACACGCTCAGCCATTTAACATTTTTAAATCATCTGTGAGGTGTGAACCTGACAAAAATTTAGAAGTCAGCATTTGGTGTAATTTTTCAAGTGAATTTGAGCGTACTGTATGTATATTCAAGAGCAAGAGTGGAGCAAACACAACTTGTGTTTCAAAGGTTTGTAGTCTTTTCCCAACTAATATATAAATAGCAGAGATAATTCATAAATTTAAAAATTTTCCAGGTCCCTGACCATATATAAAACAACAAATCTGAAGTTGACACATTGAGAATCACTTGAATTTCCACTGTGTTTACAGTGCTGCCTGGCAGTGTGGTGTTATGTTCATCATAGTTATTATTTTGCTGTGTAAACTTAGTCTCACAGTTCACTAACCTTTAAACCAGCACCTCGTTCTTTTATTAGAAACAAATCCATCTTACTTTGTATTAAAATTTTCTCAGAGATGTTAATGTCTGCATATACTTCAGTTTTTGTGCTTTTGCCCCCACACTGGAACACCTAATTTTAAATCTACAATTATATCAAACCATGGGGCTGATGACCCATCTTCTCTGACCTCTCCATGTGTTATAAAAGAAATAATAAACTAAAAAAACAAGTACTGATTTAAAAAAATCACACAATTCAATTAATTAGTGTTCAAAAAAGGAATTTAATTTCCAAAAGGTTCACTGATGGTGGCAAAGGTAAGACAGATACAGGCTAACTTTAGTTGAAGTTTTGGTTGATAGGAATATGAAAACAGTGTGGAAAACAGTTACTACAAGTCACTACAGTTTGTTTCATTTAATACAACTATATTTTAAAGATCTGAACAGATGTATGAACACTTGCTGCTTGGCAATTTGTGTAAATAAGTGATATATATTAAATTTGCTACCAGGTTGTGCTATATAGTGTAAGGCCATGCTGAGTTCTTTTTAAATTAAAGACAGGAACATAAAGGCAATTTTAACAGGCTGTTAAAGGTGCTATATGTAACATGTAAGCACCAATTACAGTACTATGCCTATAAAAAAGTTCAAAATAAGACTGTGTACAGTATGAGCAGGTTTTTTGTCTCTTTTAAACTGTGAAAAGTGTACATTTTTCATTATTTTTTATTTGGCAGTATAAAGAATGTTGACTGAGAGACAAGAAACTTTTCTCGTGAGCTAATAAATTTTAAACACTGCACTAAATCCTGTAGCCCATCAATTAAGATTGGGTCAAATTACTTAAAATGGAGTGGACCACATTTTTCAGCCACACTCAAACAAAATCATGAGAGTTAAAGTGAGGAATTGTACTGTAATTGGTAAAAAAAATGTCACCTCTATCACCTTTAAATATATACACAAAAAAAGACCAGATGAATGGTTATGGAACAATCACTGAACTTGTAGGTTTAAAGTCTGTACCATGTTGTACCTCAGAGTAGTAGTAACACCTTTTCCATTGTCACAAATACATGAATAGTTTAAGACATATCAGTTTAGCTCAAAAAGCTATCAGTATGTCTGTTGGCCACAATATGAAATACAGTGTAAATATATATTTATATATAACACAATATGTTCTTATTCTTGAACAGCACCTGGTTTAAATTAGTGTTTGATTGTTTCACACAAAACACAAGAGGAAGTTGCATTTTCAGTAGCCAATCACATGGGCTGCATTCTACTGACCGGAGACAGACACCATCAGGTCAGTAAATTTAGACCAGACATGTTAATTACAAGGCTAACCAAGAACGGCTTAATCATTAGTCAAGTGAGTATCAGTAAGAAGTATTTTCAGCATGTACTTGTTGGCCCAGCTTGAATGTAACAGTTGGGAGTTAGGATACCATTAGTTTTGGCAAACAAGTAAAAAAGCCCCCCCCCCCCAAAAAAACCCCATCAGTTGCACATTGAATCATTCCAAGAGGAGCTGCTGGTTCGATCCACAGCAACATCAAGTAGAAGTGAAGAAAGTCATTGATGTATAAAGTCAGATGTCTTCCAATTGTTCTCCTGCTGTAGATGGAAATACAGATATAAATGGAACATTTAAACTAATAACAGGTTTTAAGAAATAGGCCTTTTCAACAGCAGACATTTTCATGTGACAGTAGAAAAAGCTCTAAACAAATTAAGGTTGAATTCCATTTAGCTGCTTCAGTTTCAGGGTCCTGATACTGTTCATGCAGGCTTACTGTCAACCTCTCATGGCTCACCTGAAACACTTAAATAAAACAGACATTTTTATAGTTATCAGTAACACCTGGAATTTTCCTACTATGACAAGCCTAAATGATTGCTCTGGAAAAGGTCAACTCTTACTAGTAAAGGCAACCTTCAACCTTAAATGGATTTTTCATTGTTCTCTAAATTACATAAAAAGGTTCCATTAAATTACATTTTTACTGTACTTTGATTTAGCTGCATGCAAATAAATATACAAGTATATAAATATAAATAGAAACAGAAATAGAAATAGAAATAAGTTTATCCACACTAGCTTGGCGGTGGTCATATTAATGTGAACTAAACTGTTTTTATATGATCTCTAGCAATTTGGAGACAGGAATAACTCCAATACAATTGAGTATCAAAACAGCAAATAGGCTATATCCTCTACTACTCTTCTTTATTTTTAATATTATATTTTTGGGCTTTTGGCCTTTATTTGATAGGACAGAGTTGAAACAGGGAGATAGAGAGGGGGTAGTGACATGCAGCAAAGGGTCAGAGCTGGAATCGAACTCATGACTGTTGCGCGGAGGACTGAGCCTTCCATACATGGGCCATGCGCTACCGAGTGAGCAAAACGGGGGCCCTCCTTTACTACTCTTATGTAAATCTTCAGCAAATGCTCTATAAGAACAGCATAGAAAATCAACCTCCATTTTTAATTTATTAATCTAACTTACGAAGGCTTTGAATAAGCCCCTGAATAGTTGTATAGAGTGATCAAATTCATGACTTCTAAAGAAAAAGCACCAAACCCACAAAAGCTGGAACCCTAAATTGTTTGAAGGTATACTTAAACAACTAGTCAATAATCATAATTTTGGCTCTATTCTTCAAGCTTGGTTTAGTAATTCTGGAAAGCTAACATTTGAAAGTAGCATCGCTTCAAGGCATTTCTAAGTCCTTCCAGAGACTTTCCCTCCCTTCACATGCACAAGCTCTACCGCAACGTTACAGGATGTTACAAGTTAGTCTCATGATACTAGACAATTGCAGATCTCTGCCTACCGATCGTCCGGTGACATCACAATTCAAGGCAGTTACTAGGACGGCAGCGAGAACTGGGGCTAAAAAAGTAACACCCCTTTCCTTTTCTGAGAAGGAAACGCCTTCCCGGAAGTAGTGCCCTCCCCCTTTTCTCCACCGTTGAGAAATGCAGTGAAAGTACAAATGAATTATAGCGTAGCAAAAGGTTGTGTTTATTTTTAACCAAAGTACATGTTTCGCAGCAAACGCAACAAGCATCTATGACCTTTGAGGAAGTTTTTCTTGGTGACCCATACTGAGCCATCCCATAATACACGTTTGTGGTCAGGCAATATTTACAAGCACAACATTTCTGCAAGTCACCACCCCAAATATGAAGGACCACAGTTTCAAAGCCTGGTGGATGCCATGGCTGACGTGAACCAAAATCCCACAAGATGTGGCAATAGACTGACTGTAACTGACATGAGGGTCATTAGCCCACACCAGAATAAGGTTGGCGCTATCCATTCTGTCTTTTGGATATGTCACTTTGACTGACATATTGTGGTTACAAAGTTGTTAGTGAACTTTGTTTTGATATAAAGCTCACTTTTTTTCTTTGCTCTCCTATTTCATGTTTTATGTTTGTAAATAGTAAGTAAAGCCACTATGATCGGTTGGGATATTGCAGTGTTTTCAAATATTCTTTATAAAGTCCATCCTTCCCGTGGCTGACGGTATAATGTGGGCTTCCCTATTGTTATCTACTTCCCTCTACTTAATTTTCATATTTAGATATTATTATTGTTATAAACTTCACACATTTGGCAAGGGAAGGAAAGAGATTGTTTCTAACACTCTTGCACGCCTGCATGTGATTTTTTTTTATTTTATTTATTCTGTTCAAATAAATCGAAGGCAACTGGACTAAGTAATATGTCTGTGAAGACGTTTCGCCTCTTATCCAAGGGGCTTCATTTCATTGTTATCATTATTATCGCTAGCATTATAACTATTATTGGTAGTGTTACTCGTATCATTATTAAAACACTTACATATAGCTTAACATGTAGATTTATCTT
>JAPZDZ010000020.1:19485489-19498587 GCA_029783805.1 Acanthurus tennentii
CCCCCCCCCCCCCCCCCCCCCCCCCCCCCCCCCCCCCCCCCCCCCCCCCCCCCCCCCCCCCCCCACAGTGTGCTCATGCAATTCTATCTGTGAACTGTTATTCTGTATGATTTTAATATGCCAATAAAAATACTTTGAGCAAAAAATATGAAGGACCGCCCTTAAGTATTAGGATCGGTTCTGCTATGCAAGTTTTTTTTTTTAAACTCTGTAACTGTCTCCACCCAGTTTTAGATATAGAAGTCGGGGGCATGTCATCGGTCTCCAGTTAATTGAAGCATCTAGAGACTGACTTGTGAGTCTAGTAACAAGTAAGGTGGCAGTGGTAATTTTTGCTTTTTCTCTTTAATTCTCCACTAAACTTGCAAAAACTGCATCCATGGTGATGATACACTCTGACCTGCAGGCTGGCGCATGGTAGATTAAAGCAAGGGTTAGAGCAGGAGCTCGAAAACTTCACCATGCAAAGGACCCTCAAATTACCCCCAGCTACCCTTTTTTAAAATTGCATGTACATATAATGGCAAAAATCAAACATACAGCTTCTTAATATGTTTTCCTTATTTACTCACTAATAATCAGTCCTTCCACTTTTATAAACATTTCTTGTCATTTTATTCAACAGTTTTAAGAGTAAACAATTTTTTATCTTTTGTTAGGCCTATTTTTTCATTAAATCCAGGGTCTTCTGCTATGGACATTCTTTCATTTCTGTATTAACAATACTCAACAGTAATATTAACAGTGATCATTTTAAGAAGTATTTTCCTCTTTAGTTATACATTCATTACATTCAGTGTGTCTTTTTCTGTTATAAACAGACAATCCAAGCAACTTTGATGACCCTTACAGTACTGGTTGCTCAATTCTGATTTGCTGGAGTGGTGTGTAACTTAAATAAATAAAAATTAAAAGATTGTTATCAAAGGACATAGTTTTGACATGCAGTGACTAATAACATCTATAAACACATAAATTTAAAGTAACTGTCACAAATAATGCTTTAGTTGAGAAGGAAGACAGAGGAGCATTTGATTGGCTATTTCCTAGCAGACTTCTAGTGACTGGACGGCCTTTTTAGAGGATTACAGCAGCTACAGATGGCTTTTTTTTTTTGGAGCTTATAAGTTATTGGTTGCTGCTGGGATGTAAGGATCTTTAAATAAATAAAACAACTGAAATATACCAGATAAATTTACCAACCCCAGCTTTAAGTAAAGAATAATTCTACCTGGATTATTTTATCCATGAAAGATGGAATTTATTTTTGGTCTCAGAAGATAATCGGGCATCCATGTGTTAAAAATAAATGAGTGTAAAGCCAAGTATGGCTACAGTAAAATGAATAAGCACAGAACCAGCAGCTTAAGTTAGCAATGTAATCAGAGGTAAAACAGTTAATTAATGAATTGTTCGACTGTCATAAAAAATAATGTGCAAATTTGTCCAAAAATGTGTTTATCTTTTGAGTAATTTTTGCCTCGTAATTAAATTCAGATATTTTGTTTGGGGGCGTGGTCAAAACCAGCAATCTGATGAGGTCACCTTGGTAAACCGTTTTTATCACGTTATGGAAAATAACTAATGCTACAACCCAGACATAGCCCCAGACTTTAAAATCAATCAATAAAATCACATCACAGACTTTTTTTTAATAACTTTTTGTTTGCTCTTGTGATTTGGCACCTTTCTGAATTCAGTTAACTGATTTCAGTGTAAACAGGATGTAAATTTAGAATTTATTAACACATCACAATTAATCACTCCCCATCTGAAGCCTCACTGAAGGGGAAAAGCAGGCCTACCTCAGAACAGGGAGCAGGCCTTGGGGGGTCTGAAAGGATTATCACTGGAGGGAACCCCAACCAGGAGAGGGTCCTTGGAGGCATTTTGCAGACAGAAGTTTCTTAGCTCAGCAGCAGCCTGGGACACCTGCAGAGGCAGACATGCGATGACGGCGTATGAGAGGAAACAGCAGCCTATTACAAGCACAGCATTTGCAATGCTTTAGCTGGCCTGCTGTCAAACGCTTACTCCACTCCTTCTCCTTCTCTCATTCACGTTAAGATACAAGTTTGCACCATTTTGCATTAAATATGTAACTAACTGCACAATACACGAAGAGCTGTGTGTACTATTTAACTTATTTTGAGAGATAAAAGGTAACCTCTTCCTTTAAAGATTATTTTTCTTTACAAACGTGCCACCCGTTGATGCGTTGACACTTAAGTTTAGAACATTACGCGTTTCTAACAGCCTTTAAGAAAATAACTGACAGCCGTAAAGACAAAAGACATTTGTTTGCTTGTTGCTGTAGTTTAGTCAACAAGTAACCAGTTTATGTAAACTTTAGAGAGCCCTTCGTTGGGTTTAAAATGTGAGAGTCCAGTCTGTCATTTCTGCTTGAGCTCGTCTCCGCCATTCAACAGTCTGTCGGCTCGGTCTTCCGTGTTTGTGTGTCAGTGTTGCGGGGTTTGTAATCATACCTTGATCCTTCGGATACTGGCCTCTAACCGGAGCTGCTTCACGGCCCTCTGAGCGATAATTAGATTGTTGCTGGCATTATTATTGGACATGACGACGACTGTCGGCGTTGAAAAGTTGAGAGCTATTCAACATGAACTACCAGGCGGAAATTAACCCCAACTACTCCAAATCCTGAACCCGACTGAGAAACGTTGGAAACTCGATGCCCCGCCCAAACTGCGCAAGCAAACTACTTGATTGGGCTGTAGGTGTGTCAAACAAAAAGTAAAGCGAGAGGACACATCCCCCTGTATATACTGGCCATATTATGAGTTTCCTAGAAAGCAGAGTATGCCATGACCTTCAGCTGGAGGGTTAACCACAACACAATGTGTATCAGATTTAAATGAAGTCATAAACTAAGAAAAATCATTGGGAGTTGGTTTTGGGCTGAACACATATATATTCTCATTCAGTATTCTGGTCATCAGGACACATCACTACGCCTTTACTTGATCTCCATTTTGACTAAAATACACAAATCATATGGGAAAGCTCATGAGGCTAACATACTTACCTTTCTTGATGAGGGATTGTCGGACTGGGTCCTGAGGGTTCAATGAGCGAGTGAAGTAGCAGTCCGGCAAAACTACTGCAAAGCGTGGATTTCCCTCATCAACAGAGACACCCACATACTTAGGAGCCCACTGGCAGTGTGACTGTGCCAGATGGATATTTCTGAGTGTAGGAGGAGTCATGGAACAGATAAAGGCTCTGACTTTCTTCTCACTTTGTCCTAAAATGCCATCTGCCTGTCAAGAAAATGTAATGGTTTATTTTGGGAGAAATAGTCTGTTTTTCAAGTTTTCTTTTATCTTTACTCCATTCATATACACATTAGGAAGCAACATAAAAATATTCTCTTTGCTACATATTAGCCAGCTGTAAAGCATAACCTTCAGATAGGCTTCAGGTACATCCTTGCTGAGGTTTTTTGAGTACTTGTACTGTTGTAGTCGACTTGGTCCTGTTATTTAAACCATAAGTGTAATGATAAGCATGAAAAGATCAACTTTACAATACAGCATCAAAACTCAGACTTAAAAAACAGATAGAACGTCCTATAATTTGCCATACAATATTTACTGGATTTGATGTCCAGGAGAAATTAAAAAATATATTCCTTTTTTTAAAATTGAACATTTCAGTAAGTGCCTGTTTTATAGAAGAAGCAATATATATTTTTTAGCATGTTTAGAGTCTCTGGAAGGTCGCTGGGGCCCCATGCAAACCAAATGGCAGGACCTTGAGTTGGAAGAGATCCCATGGCGTCCTGAAGGCTGTCAACTCCCTGGATTGCTCAGTGAGTGGAACCTGCCAGTAACCCTTACACAGATCTATTGTGGTCAAGTATTTTGCTTTTCCCAGTCGTTCCAGCAAGTCATCAGTTCTTGGTGTGGGATAAGAATCAAACTGAAAAATTTAATTCAGATACCTAAAGTCAATGCAGAACCTTATGATGCCATCCTTCTTCGGCACCAGGACCACTGGGTTACACCACTCACTTTTTGAAGTCTCGATGATCACCAGGGACAGCATCAGGTCAATCTCCTTTTTAAGTGAGGCCCGCAGGCTTCCAGGAATCCTGTAACTGAGTTTTCTCACAGAAGCACCTTCTTTAACAACAATGTCATGTTCAACAATATTTGTCCCGGAATACTTCTGAATTACAAATTTTTTCTCACCTGGAACTGCTTGTCTTCAGAGAGGTGGCTGAGGTCATGGTATATTACCATTGCTGGCTGTTAACCTGTGTGGCTGTGGCCATCACACAAAGTTAGCAAATGAAAGTGTAAAAAGGAAACTTTATATTAGACAAGATCAAGATGAGAACTTCCACAAACCCTGACCTAGGTATGATATGTTAACTATATTATTCTTAAACACTGTTGAAATATAAGAGGAAATCTAAACTCAAAAAACACTGGCATCCTCAGAGTGACCACAGTTGTGGAGCCCAAACCCTTGATGTCTGCAGTCTGTTATTGATAATTCATTGCCAGAACAACTGACATCATTCAACCAGATTGGCCCACTGCCTTGTCCAAAAGCTGCACTTGGAAGTGCTGCACAAGCAGTGCCACAGTCCAGCTGTCTGCACACCACATTGGCATCACTGAGGCCCCAGTCATCATCACACACTGTCCCCCACTGTCCAGCATGGTACACCTCCACTCTGCCAGAGCAGCGGTTGTAAGAGTTGACTAGTTGAAAAAATTAGTCCTTAAGGCCCAGAGATTACACATTGAACACCATCAGACCACATGCTGATTTTCTAAATTTACCAGTTTATTATTGCATGAAGGACAAAGCAACACCAGCAACACGCTTTTCCTCAAAAAACGGACATCAAGTCATTATTACTGGCTCCTATAAGTGTGCTATTACAGCCTAATACATTCCAGATGTGGAGGCCTCAGTTTGTGAGAAACTGCCCTTGGTGTCTCCATGAAAGATCAACATGTCCATCAACCTTCATGTTCTCCATAAGGATAAACATTCTTATGACCATGTAATCAGTGACAGATGTGCCAAATGGATAATCAGATGGATCATATATCTTTAGGTAATGTCTTTTCATATTACAAAATATTGAATATAAATTTACAAGAAAAGGACATTGATATGCATAACAATAATACATCACCTTTACACCAACCTCACTGGCGGCCCAGCAAACAGGAAACATGTAACACAATGTTTTTAATATAAGACACAAATGAAAAATCAACTTTATGAAGAAAAGGATAACTTTAAGAAACCACACATTAGCTTACTGCCTTAAAAGGAAATTCTTATTTAAGGATGAAGAACCTACAGAAAAAAGATAAGTGTAAGAAACATAATCTATTTTAGTCCAGTAGTGTGGTTACTAAAACTCTCAAGCTATATGTTACAGCACAAACACCATGTTTCACATTATGACTTCATTGCCTTTCATTTTACAATTTTTTTTTTATTTATCCTCACAGATGACACCAGCATCTTCACTGTGACCGCAGTTATGAGATCCAATCCCTTGGTGGCTGCACTCAGCAAGTTCTGATTCGCTGCCTGTGCACCTGACATTATCCAGCCAGATGGGGCCACTGCCTTGTCCAAAATGTGCTTGTGTTGGTGCTGACTTGACCCTGCCACAGCCCAGCTGTCTACACACCACCTGAGCATTAACCAGGTCCCAAATATCATCACACACTGTCCCCCACTGTCCATTGAGGAAGATCTCTACTCGACCAGAGCAGTAGTTGTTTCCTCCATTGACCAGACGAACCCGCCCTTCCACTCCTACACTGCCTGTGAAACAATAAGTCAAGTGGAGGTTATTAAACAGAAGAACTGAAGGTGATGTATGTTAAAAAGTTGTTTATATGTTTCCCATGTGTGTATATGTATTTGTGGGAAAAGGTTGCTGTTATGAGAATTTAGGTTTAAGTGTTATTCACTGACAGTGTTGGGTAGGCACTCTGAGGTGCCAGTGGGTGTCAGTGTTGCTGTGTGAGGAGTGTTTGCATAGGGAAAGCTTAATGGGTGCCTCATGTGAATTAGCCAGACAGAAAGAAACTCTATATACAAGATAAAAGCAGAAAACACCATGTAGGGACATCCCATAGCTCCCATAGCTGACTGGTAAAACTGCGATAATGAATCCTGGTAGAACTGGTAAAAAAATCTCAATGATCTCTCAAGATAATCAGCATTACTATGGAAAACCCCATTTTCTTTATTATTGCTGTGACTTCTCATGATATTCTTGAACATAAATCATTAGTTAAATTGAAACTTATTGATGAGGCCATTTTCTTGTTAAAAGTGAGCAAAAAGAATAGGAGTGTTCTTAAAAAATGTGTAAAAATTTACCTTCACAAACAACACTGGCGTCCTCAGAGTGACCACAGTTGTGGACCCCAAACCCTTGATGTCTGCAGTCTGTTATTGATAATTCATTGCCAGAACAACTGACATCATCCAACCAGATTGGTCCACTGCCTTGTCCAAAAGCTGCACTTGGAAGTGCTGCACGAGCAGTGCCACAGTCCAGCTGTCTGCACACCACATTGGCATCACTGAGGCCCCAGTCATCATCACACACTGTCCCCCACTGTCCAGCATGGTACACCTCCACTCTGCCAGAGCAGCGGTTGTCAAAGTTGACCAGTCTCACTGGTGAAGCAGCTAACAGGAAAGATGTAACACAATGCTGTTAATATGAGACCTAAATGAAAGATGAACTTGATGAAACTACAAACAACTTCCTCCTACAAAATAAAAATCCTATTTAAGGATGAAAAGATATATATATATTAAAGAGTAGTGTAAAACACATCCTTCCTATTTCTGCAGTGGTGTGGTCACTAATGGTCCAAGCTAAATGTTCACCATTGACAGAATGTTACACATTAAGGCTTTATTGCCTCTTACAGTATAAATTTGTATTTACCTTCACAGACAACACCAGCATCTCCACTGTGACCACAGTTATGAGATCCAATCCCTTGGTGACTGCATTCTGTGAGCTTTGATTCGCTGCCTGTGCACCTGACATTATCCAGCCAGATGGGCCCACTGCCTTGTCCAAAATGTGCTTGTGTTGGTGCTGACTTGACCCTGCCACAGCCCAGCTGTCTACACACCACCTGAGCATTAACCAGGTCCCAAGTATCATCACACACTGTCCCCCATTGTCCATTGAGGAAGATCTCTAATCGACCAGAGCAGTAGTTGTTTCCTCCATTGACCAGACGAACCTGCCCTTCAGCGTTGCTTCTTGAGTCTGCTGTTTTATTCCTTGAGGTCGGTTCAGTTAAGTCTTTTGTGTCTGGGCCAGGTGTGGCTGTAGGAGCAGGGTTTGTTCCATTCACCTCTGTTTAAAATTAGAAACAATGGGGTACTACATTGAACAATTGTTCTTTTATTAAAACTGTTTAAGTTTCCCTCCAGACTTGTTTTAAAGGTCCCATACTATGCAAAATACACTACACCTTGTCGTGAGTTTCCAATGAAAATGTGTGTCCCAAGCATGTGTACAGACATGCTTGAGAAAATGAGAAAAGTCTTGCTTCACCTTCAGAAAATGGGTGCCCAGAAGCACTGTTTGTATTAGCTCCCCTTATGACATTCAAAGTAAACACATCTCTAGTTAGGTGGCACTCCCAGAGCTGGGTGTTTATGCTGAATCACCGTGTTATCCACCGCAGTCATCAGCTTTCATTTTTTATTGTTATATGTTTCCTTATTTTATCCTGTTTTATCTTGTAGAAAAGTGCTATATAAATAAAGTTTGATTGATTGATTTATACGTCATGAAAAGAAAGTGGTAGTGTGGTTGGGTTATTTCTGAAAAATTCAAATTTTGAAAGGCCACATCCTGTCACACCCTAAGTCCATGAGTTGATCCTAAACTCAATTTGTACTAACTCATTGACCATTAGTCCAGTCATCATGAAATTTGACAGATGGGTTTAGAATAAGTTCCTGAAGAGGTGTACTTAAGCATTTTAAAATCCACCAATAGGGGGCACCAAATATGCATGCTCTCTGAGCAGGTATTGAAAAAATTCTTAAGTGTCATTGATTGGTGGGGGTGGGTGTGGCCTATGAAATATTTGCTCATAACTCATGATGTTGTAGGGCAATTCCAATCAAACTTAGCGGGGACACCTCTCTCTGTATCTCCAATACACCAAATACACACCAAATTTGGTTGATATCTAATGAAGGCAGGGCGAATGGCAGAACTTTGACTTTCCAATACTATAGCTTTGCAGGTTTTGTGATCACAAGTGAGTTAGTGGTTTTGTTTTGTTTTTAAACAGAGTTCAACTACTTTAGTGACTTGGCTTACTTTTCTGAAGCTCGGAGCCCTCCAGCAGTCGCTCTCAACTGATTGCCTCTACTGAACCCGTAAGGGGTTTGAACCCTCTGATTGCTGCTTGCAGATACACTTTTTATATTGTCGTGATAAAAGAGGATGTATTGTTTCTGATGAACCCTGAGCACTACTGTAACTTAAACTGGATCCATGAGTGAGTTATAACATGCTTTTTGAACATTTGTAAATTCATATATTGATTTATGAATTAAATTAGACTGAGGCTGTCACTGAGGTTACATCACTTGTGTGATTATTTCGCCCTGTGTTCAGGGGCGTAACATTTAGTCCACTATAATGTCCCAAACCTTGGTATGAAACCAAGAGTAGCATAACTGTATGCTGAATAGGAGGAAATATTATACTACGCATTATTTGATGACTAATTCACTACGCACTTAGCCTGTTTGCTCAATGCTTACACACAATATGAATTCTTATTAACATGCTAAGGGAAGTGAGCACTGCGTGCACATTAAAAATATATTTACAATGTGTTCAATTGGTAACAACAATAACAACAACAACAACAACAATAATAATAATAATTAATAATAATAATAATAATAATAATAATAATTAAACACAACTGTGCTCATATTTATTTGTAGTCATATTTATAGTTAATAGTTTTGAAAAAATGAGGAAAAGATATATTTAATTCTCTTTCAATATTTCTACCAAAATCATTCTTTTGTATGATAAAGATAATAAAAAATTTCCATATTTATCTGGGCTGACAAGAATTTAGGAGCTCATAAAGTAGTACTGCAAAAGAAGCAAACAAAACTGGGGGTCTGCTTGCCTAACCTGATTTTATTACTGTGTAGCAAACACTGAAAAAATCCCAGCCAACCTGGATTGGTTTTGTAATAGTGGAAAAGTTTTTGCGTCCTTCTTCCCTAGCAGCTCTAGTCCAAGCCCCTCTGGCTTATTGATGTTCCACTGACATTAGAAACCCAGTTGTACTTTCTACTTTGAAAATATGGAAACAGTTCAGGCAGCATTTAAACTATCTGCGCCCTACTGATGCAGTCCTATTTGTAATTAGCACTTGTTTATTACTTCCAACTTTGATAGAACTTTTACTTTAGGATTCACTGTACAAAAGCTAGGCTAAGCTTCTTATTTACTAGTACTCGTGACATTTGTGATAACACGAGCTGATCACATTCATATGTTCTTATTTTGTCCAAAACTAGCAGAATTTTGGTCTCCTTTCTATAATACTATAAGTAAATTCTTTATGTCACTCTTTAAACTAGCTCCTCGATAGCTGTCTTTGGGGTACCCCTTGCACTGGCCAGTCTCTTAAAGAAACACTCAGACTTATTGCTTTTGCCTCACTTATTGCCTGAAGACGTATTTTGTTAAATTGGAAGAACCTTAACCTCTTCTTCTACAACATCCCAGTTGTCTGATTCAATGTCCTTTTTTTATTAAAAAGGTGAAATATTTCTTCAGATGGTCATCTACTGGTTTCTACAAAAGATGGCAAACCTATCATTTCCTATGTAAATACTCTTGCCTCTCAACATCTGATTCTCATTGCATCTAATTCTTGGAGTAGACATCTTGACTATCTTACCCATGGTGTCCAGTTCCCTGTTCATTTTTTATAGTCTTTATTTTATTTTTGTTTTAATTACCTTCTGCTGTTTGAGGTGTGTGGGTGGGATGTTAGGGTAAGGTAGTGTTTTTCTATCTGTTCTGAATCACAAAGAGGATAGGGAGGTGGAAAAAAGGAAAAAACCCCACTACATTTGTACTTTGTATTTGATAGTTGT
Organism: Acanthurus tennentii; assembly: GCA_029783805.1. Classification (NCBI taxonomy): domain Eukaryota; kingdom Metazoa; phylum Chordata; class Actinopteri; order Acanthuriformes; family Acanthuridae; genus Acanthurus; species Acanthurus tennentii. Next base: position 19,495,672 of record JAPZDZ010000020.1, read on the forward strand.
ACAATGCTGGTTCCCAATAAAAATACATGTGGGAAAAAATGGTGACTACAGCAGTCTCAGAATAGTGGGCATTGTTAGCTAATTTTATTTCTTAATGTTGTTTGTTATCTTTTAGCTTGTATGTGGCAGCAGGTGACACAGTGTCAGGGCATCAAGCATATGAAAATTTACAGTGATCATAGAAATGTTTTTTTTAAGGTACTTAGTAGAAGAAAGCTTCGGTGTCCAGTTTATACCCTCATTCCTTAAATATCCCAGCCTCCATGACTTAAAGAATGATCACAATATCCACATACATTTTAACAAGCTGTAAGTGTAGGCTAGCAAAGTTTCTTTTAAAATCAGTATGAATTTAGTTTCTGTGAAAATAGCTTTATTTTGGCCATTTTGTACCCCAAAGCACACTGCCCACTTGTGGTGTCCCCACAGATATAGCAATTTGCAAAAACTCAATGTGCTTGCTCATGTGGGAATTGATTTCAATTGTTGGGTTCCTATAAATCTAAAATACAAATGTATTTATAGAGTGTGGTCTAGACCTGCTCCACATGTAAAGTGTCTTGAGACAACTATGTTGTGATTTGACGTTATATAAATAAAATTGAATTGAATTGAATTGAAAAAACTAAAAATAGAAAGATTTACAAAAAAAAATTTAATTGAAGGGTTTTTTTTTCACGGAAAAAAAATTACAGTTATACAGTAGATGTAGATGTAGTAGATACACAGTACACCATCTAACCCAAAATAACAAGGAGACAGATGACTTACCTGAGGTGCTTCTTGTAAAAATCTGCAAAATTAGGAGCAACCACAAAACCACTGGCACCCCCATTATGGACCACATGCACAAAAGAAAGCTACTGAAAAGACAAAAGAGATGTCTTTAAAGCACATTTTCAAATGCTGCTGCCTTTAATGAAATTGGTAACTTTGCTGTTCTTACCTTGAGGAGGCTGTGTTGGAATCCAGAAGTTGGTGTAAGCTGGTGAAAGTAATACTTCGGTGAGTGACAGGGTGAGAATTTATAGGCCTGTCAACATTTCTGATAGATATGGCATTAAATTAGTTATTTATTAATCAAAACAATCAAGGATCAGAGTCAGTAGCTTTATGACACAATAATCAATCTTAGGTGAGTGTTAAAACATAATTATGACATGGTTGGTACATGTGCACATTCTGACATTACTGATAAATTTACTAGGCCATTTGACTCTTTTATCAAAAGCAGTAATTGAAATGTCAGAGAGAAAAATTGGGTATTTGGGCAAAAAAGTTTAGATTTGAACTTTTCTTTCTTTCTTTCTTCAAAACTTTTAATCACATCTCACTATTTAGTTCTATGAAACTGACGTTTCTTCATGGAAGATGTAAATGGATTATGAATTAATGTCTAATCATCCATCCATCTATGATTATCTATTATAGTTTATCCCTTGTAGGGTCATTGGGGTTAGGGTTAGCTGGAACAGACCTTATCTGACAGCTGCAAGGTACAACTACTCACAGGCTGGTCACAGGGCTGACACATAGAACCAAACACGTGTTCACAATCGCATTCACACCTACAGACAATTTAGAGACAAAAGGTATCAGAGACTTGTACTGTCTGTAATGGAAAATGTGATCAAAGATCAGCTGTAGGAATGAGGAGGTCAGGAGACGACAGATGTCTTATGCAGAGGCATTTATTGTTGAATGCGGCGTCAAGGATATCAGTATTAGAAACATCAATAAGTGATAATGATTATTGCCACCACCAGTGTCCTGTGTGTGTATGGTTTATTTAAGTATTTGTGTCTTCACATGTCACCACTCTTGAAATACATATCCAACAATGTAAAGCTCTACACCGTAAGGATCTTACTTGGTATTAGAACATAAATATTCTTATTCTTGGCTTTGGCTGCCATGGCAAGGGCAGATGGGGAGAATCTGCATAGATAACTATAAGACACAACATTAATTATAATAAAGGGACTGTGTGACCCAGCCATCAACTTTGTTCACTTTAGTGCATAGAAGTATGGTGGCAGATAGAGAGGTGACATAGTCTAGGTTGTCAGAGAAATTCCTTACAGGAAATATCATATTTCTACATCTACTTCCTGTTAAGTTTTGTTATTCTTATGTAAATGGTTTACTATTTCCCTTTCTAAACCAATGTTATAACTTTCACATCACTTATCTGTGTGCAGTAGTGTGTATATTAAAGAGAGTATACTACAAACCCTTCCTGGAGAGCCCCTACTTAAGTGCACAAAAACACAGAAAAAAAAACTTACAAAAACACTGGCAGAAACACAGTTCAGAAAGCACATGGTTGTGAACATCTCAGGATTTATTTCAATTCATTATCTCAAACACTCAAACACATCACTGATGAGACATCAGATAATCTGAACCAAAAGTAGAGAACAGACAGATTACCTGACAGATCACGTGGACTTTGCTGGTGTTTTGATCTCTCATAAATACATAAACATTCCTCATCAGATACTCTGAACCAAAAGTAGAGAACAGACAGATTACCTGACAGATCACATGACCTGACAGAACACGTGGACTTTGCTGGTGTTTTTATCTCTCATAAATACATAAACATTCCTATAATTTGCAAACAAAAAAACATTTCTTTATATTACTTTACAACCTTTGCTCAGTTGTCATTTTATGACGTATTATTGCACATCTCACTCTAAACAGTCTGTATGAACCCTTCCAGTCTGGTTTCCGTCCACATCACAGCACTGAAACTGCACTTATCAAAGTCACCAATGATCTCCTCACTGCAGCTGACACCAGTTCACTCTCCATTCTCATCCTCCTCGACCTCAGTGCGGCCTTTGACACCATCTCACACCCCATCCTCCTCAGTAGACTCTCCTCAATTGGCATCACCCACATCCCCCT
>JAPZDZ010000020.1:19498687-19519138 GCA_029783805.1 Acanthurus tennentii
TTTCCAAATAATCCACCTTGACTTCAAGATCCTCAACTGTTTTGAGAAGCCCAGTGATCTTCTTGTCAGCTTCAGTCGTGTTATCCTCGGTGGCACTCACGCGCGTTTGCACTTCGGCAATTTGTTCATTTAGTGCATTCATCGATAAATGAATCTGAGCCATCTGCTTGTCTAAATCAGTCAGTCTGCTCAAAAGTTCATTTTTGCTCCCATTCACTGCTTCCATCAGCGCGTTTAGGGTGATTGTTGGAGATCAGCACGCCAGCTGCCGGCACTCAGTAGATTAGGTGTGGGTTTCTTAGGTAGCAGAATCAAAGTCCAAATAAGCAATATTTACACTGATTTAAACATTATAGTCGAGTCCACAGGTAATGTTTACATTTTAGGTTTTTCTTGAAGTAATACACTTATGCAGAAGAGTTTTATAAATGTTTTTTTTGGCAGAGAGCCCGTGCTGAACTAATCATGCACTACCTCATCAGACGCCATCTTCTATCATCCTAGTTCTATCACCAGTTTATTTTAATGTTAATTCTTACCATTTGTTGTTTATATCTTGGTGTTTACACATGTTATCTCTTATCTGGAACTTTATCTAATTCTTATTTTCTTTTGTGTGACTTTTTCTCTTTGTGAAGCATTTTTTACTTTGTTTGAAAAATGCTCTGTAAATAAAGTTAATTATTAGTCATTAGTATAATGTTTTATTTTTAACAGGAAAGGAAAATCAGTGATCAATTATATCCACACTTTGGGCTGCATTTGTTGAACATTAATGTTGTCTGTGCTTTAATGTCTTTTATAGACAGTTTCTGATGTTTCCTCTAACACCTTTTTCTCTGACTTTAACAGAGGAGAGTGTGAAAAAGAAGCAAAGAGATGAGAGAGGTCAGTATAACGGTTGATCCAACAGACCACCACTAGAGGGCAGGAGAGAGAGTGAAAGTTGAGAGTGTTCAGGACTCACTGGTGATGATCCCTCCAGCTGGAGTGCAAACACCAGTCTGGGAGTTCACCGCTGTCCTGGATGTGAGTAGAGACATAACAGTGTGAAATCACGATATCTAAACTCTCTCTGTTTCTCTCTCTTTCTCATGCAAACACACAAACCTCCCAAAGCTTCCAGTGACAGGGTAGGCTGACACAAAGGAACCCATGATGTTGGTCACGCCAATTGCCAGCAGCTCCTGGTTGGCATCAATTCTGTAGTTGTTCTGACTGGCTGTGGAGAAAAAGCAGGTTAAAACTGGTCAACAATCTGACTGCAGTCTTATTCTCTAGCTGCTTTGATTATCTTTGCTGGTGTAATGCAAAACAACATGTTTAAGATAAAGCTAATGCATAGTTTAAACACAAAGAAGGAGCTGAGAAGACTGCAGCCATGCTAGCTGCTCTGTTAGGCTGCACTTAGGTCTTGTGGCAAGCTTATAAGCATGTTAGCATGGCAACATTGTGTATTTAGATCTAAGCACAAAATGAGCGCAGCTGAGGCTGATGGGAATTTTGTTAGTTTTTAGAGTTCTAGTGTCATAACCAAAGTATCAGACAACCTTAAATGTTGGTCTGATAATGGCTTAGATGTAAATTTATAAGAAAAATTACTGCAGTTCATCCTTAAGGAGGACATGAATGTCTGGAACAAATTTCATGACAATCCATCCACTGGACATTTCAGGACATTTCAAGACTTTTCCCTAAAAAATTACTCTGGGTGCCACCAAAGTAATCAAAATTTATCTTATGGGAAAACTGATTGTCTGCACAATATTTTATTGAAATCCATTCCATATCTGCAGATATATGGGGCTAGCGTGGCTTAAAAACACTTACCAAAAGCTTTAGCAATAGCAATGCTCTCCAGCAGACCCATGAAGGGAATCACAGCAAGCCCCCCTCCAAAGCCCTGCACAAAACACATACACAGAGGAGGACTGCCTGGTCAGAGGTGCCCCTGACAAACCAGAGACATTTTGGGAAGTGAAAGTTGCAGCGCAAGCTTTTAGCAAAAAAGGATTACTGCCATCACCCTGTGGCTGGCCTCTCTGCTCCTTACCTCTACAATCTCACCAAAGGAGATGCAGGTACCATTGGCTGTTGTGTCTGAGGTGGGTGGGGGCCTGAATGGTGGGAGCCCCCTCGAAGTTTCCCCAGTGATTGTAAACACGTGAAGACCGTAAGCTTCCCAGGAAAATGCAACCATGGAAGCAGCCACGACCACCAGAGCATTACGCACTGACCAAGAGAGAGATGAAAAGGAGATGTTTGAGTAAAGGGAGGCTTCAAGAAGTGCATCTAAACCAGTGTGAACATATTGGCCAAATTTTAATTCATTCACTCATTGGTATACATGCATGCCACTTATAAAGGCTCACACACATACAGACACACAATCAAAACCACAATGGTACTGACTGGTAGCAACAGCCCACACTAGCTTTCTGGCCACTCTGGAAAAGCTGGAATTGGGAGTTTCATCAGTTCCCAGGTTTGTCTTCATATATACCAACGTGATCAGCAGAGCGAGACAAAATAGACCCAGCACCACATCACCTATCCTGGCCTCTTGGATCTTGTAGAAAGTGTAGTAAACCTCCAGGAAGAACCCATGAGGAATGCTCTGGAGACCCAGAATATTCTAGAGACAAACAACAGGCAATAAGAAGAGCAGCACATCTGGACAAATATTGATCATAGTGGTTGAACAAGAGAAGTTCTCTATTTGCTTTTCCAATTTTGGACAGTAAATGAATTTGCATCCTAAGATAAAGACATCAGCAGCAGCTCGTAAGAGTAAATCTTTTTTTTGTAGAATAAAACTGTAGAAGCAGCAAATGACAAAAACAGAATGGCTTGGTAGATTTGTGGAGACGGCCTGTGAAAATGTCACAAATGTCACAAATGTCAGGGCCTGATTGAAATTGAACCTTGGTAACTTTTGTACAAGCCATTAGTTTTTAAAAGTAATAGTGACAGGCAAAATATAAATGGTAATAGAGGAGAAAAGCAATGAAGTCAGTAAAGTGACACTATAATGACCCTCATTAAAAACAGCAACCTAAAGTTTTCAAACATTAGCCTCCATAAGCTGCTGGTCCAACCAAACCAGGTAAGGCTGTAACTGTGAAAGGCCTTAGTGTATCTATGTAATTAATAAAGAGTGTGTTGAATGTGGTTCTTCCTTCATTTAAATGTGACATAGTTAATTTTAAATACCAGCAATGACAGACACAAATCCATCACTCAACACAGATCTCATATTACAGTGCTGCTCTTCAGATGTTACACAAGGATGTTAACTGTCACAAAGAAAAAAACACACTGGATTTACAGCCAGATTAAAACTTCATAAACAGACACAACTGACATTCATTATTTGAGTTTAAAGAATTGAACATGTATTTGCTGTTTCCATCCTTTTTATTTTTTAATACATGAACACATAAATAATTGCAATCATAATATTACTGTTTTCCACTTGAAAAAGAGTTGACAGCACTATGTAAAAAAATACTATATTTCTATGTTACCTCAAGTATATTTTACCATAACTGTTGTGCTTTTATATCTGCCCCAAATATTGTCCCAGTAAATGAATTGAAAAGTTTATGATAAAAGGTTAAACAACAGGTTCAAGAGCTGTAATTGTAATAAACATGATAATTGCAGATATTTATTGTGTGTGCAATTTCTGCTTACTGTTTTCTGAAACCACTTTCTGTTTTAGAGTATAAAGTTTAATGTATTGGATGTAAAATGATGACAGTGTGTCTATAAACTTTCAATGCGAAATTCAAATCACTGATGTCAAGTATCATAAGGTAACGAGCAAAGAAACTTGTAACTAATGGTTTTGCAGATTTGTGCATGTTGTCTCTTGCTGTTTGTGCATTTGAGTGTGTCTATGAAATGTGTGCAGGAGTTAGAGCTCTCACCTTGACTTGGCCAAATCCAATAGTTACTGCAGCAGCACAGGTGAAGCCTTTTATTACAGGAAAAGAGATGAAGTCCAGCAAGAAACCTGCAGATGATGCAAAGCAATGTACAATTACGGGGCCATGAAAAGGACCAAAAACCATTAACAGAATTCACAGACAATGTGTGCGGAAGTCATACATGTTGTGATAGGAAGTGTCTCTCTCACACTCAAACCAGTCTCCTGTTTCCTCACAGTCTCTGCAGGTCTGTCCCTACAATCTGCACATGACACTTTCTCTCTTTACTAAACTGAAAAATGTAATGCTAAAATGTTACTGGTTTCAGGTGAAAATAACGGTTCACACTGTGAAAGAAAAACAACCAAAAAATTAAGATGTAATTCACAAAAAAAAAGCCTCTTGTAAGCTCATCCACTTGCACCAAACCTCATGAGTTTTAACTTACTTAAAACAAATTATGATACAACAAAAAAAACTGGTGTCAAAAGGTTTGCACAAGATAACACACACACACAGAGACAGACAGACACTATGCACCTAATCTCAGTAATGCCATCACAGCCTGGATGAGTCCACAAAGGAGGCTGAGCAGCACGGCTCGCTGTGGCTGCCCCCCCACCACAGAGAAACACAGGAGGGACATGATGGCCGTGGGACCCAGTGTTACATCCTTAGAGGTTCCAAGGAGAGTGTAGATGAACCCCCCCATGAAGGCAGAGTAGAGCCCGTACTGTGGAGAGAAAATGGATTGGATTGAAGATAAAGAGCAACAACTGACGATTACTGTCATTACTGATTAAATTCCACTTCCACTGGAAAACTTGTTGCCTCACTTGAATGATTTCCCTGTGCAAAATTATGTTTGTGCAGAGCTTGTTTTCATTTTCATCTTCTAACAGAAAAGTTTCTCTATGTCCACTTTAAAGCTGACCTTAACATGTGTTTGTAACAGAATGAATCCAGTTTAAAGCCGATCATGATCCTGTAGGCAACTTAAAAAGTTTAAAAAAAACATTCACACAGTGAAGTAGGAGACATATCCAAGCAAAGCATGAAAAAAAAAAAACAGGAGGATGATTTTATCAACTTGGTAAAAGAAAATTAACCCTCACAGTCAATGAAGCAAAGAGTCACCTGTACAGGAAGTCCAGCCACTTCAGCATAAGCGAGTGCCTGTGGTACAGTTGTCAGCCCAACAGTGATGCCTGCAAGCAGGTCCATCTGAAGCCACTTCAGATTGTACCTCGGCAGCCAGAAGAAGATGGGCAGCCAGGCCTTCACGGTGCTGTAGGAGCAGCAGCGCCGGCTGATGGCTGACACTCGTCCCAGCAGAGGCTGGTCCATCACTCAAGGATTAGAGGTAAGGAAGGAGAACCTGTACAGGGTGATTATGGTGGACAGGATGAAAAGATGGTCTCAAGTGCATGATAATAAAATGGCTTTATATTCAAATATGTGCATTAAAAGGCTGCTTATAGAATAAAAGTTTCCTCCTCCAATTCAACTGTCACTCACTGGCTTTTGATAAGTGCTGTTTTGTTTTGTTTCACTTTGGTTTCCCTCCTCTTCCCTCACAAGTCCAGCAGTCAAGGGAACATGAGAAGGAAGTGATCTGTGTACATACACGTGTCAATTTGTCTAAGTGTTTTTCTGGACAAAAACACTGCACATCAACTAAAGTGGACACCATATCTTCAGATGTAAGCTGTGATCTGTGTGTAATGGAGAAACAGTAAAAGGTTATCAAGCTAAGATGTTCCCCTTTAACTTCTCTAAATCAGACAGATGATCAGCACTCACTAACATCAGTGTACATGTTTCTTTAGCATTCTAATACATGAGGACACATATTTCATGTCTTACTTTGACCCCTGACCTTAACAAGCTCTACAGTCTCTATAATCATATGATGATCATATAACAGGCTTTGCATACCTGTCTCTGTCCAGTGAACATTTAACAATATCCAGAACGTTTTCTCTACAATCACCAAAGAGGAAATAAACTAAAGTTTACTCATTTATATATATATATATATATACAAATTCTTCAGTGTTGTGTGCAACAACACAAAAAAAGGGTTATTATATTAAGTAGAAGAGAGCGGAACAATGTACAATAAAGAAGAAAAAACAATACGTTAGAATAAAAAACAATACGTTAAAACAAAATACAATTAAACAGAAATACGCAATTTCCAATCACAAAAAACACCATATAAGAAAAAAAGACATGGAACAAATGGAGCAAAAGAATTAGAAGAAAAATCATAAGTAAAACAAAAAGACAATAATTAAAAAGAAATACAAACTCTCACCAAACCGTGTGTCTTCGTCTTTGCCATTATTACATGGTTCAGCTGTGATTTTTATGTATTTTTCTGTCAAGTTCCTTATGATAAAACCACTTCCCTAAAAATTCGTCCACTCGCTGTTCAAAGCGAAACTGTTCCTGTTTTCTTTCGTCACGTGACCTCTGTCCTGTGACCACAGATGGGCGGGGTTTGGACTGTTTCAGGAAGTAGATCAAATAAATCCAGGAACGTACAACGCTGTCGTTTAAATCGACATGTAAATTAACTTTCTCCTTAATTAATTTAAAGACTGAATTATTTTAATTAATTAGATTTAGTAGATTTGGCTCGCATGAAATGTCTCAAAGTTTAACCAACAGAGATTTACTTACGCAAGATTTCTTTGGGAGGAGTAACGTTAGCAGTAAAGAGAGCTACTCAGCATCATGTTGCCTGAGTTGTTTTTTCTTATTCTGGTTTCAAGTCACATCGGGGAGTCAGAGAGAAGAAATGTCCTTTTGATAATTGGTGAGTTAACTTGTACTTTACTATCCAATGATAATCGTACCATTTTTAAACAGTTTTTTTAACTCACTTGCCAAATTGTTAGGTATACTTCGCTGAAACAGAGTGAAGTCCAATAAAAAAGGCCCTACAATAAATCCTACTGCATTGTTATATTTAGAGGTGTTTCTGTCATTCAGCCTTGCCCCACAGACTAAAATGGGGTGGATTAAAGTTCACAACCCCCGTCTGTATAATGCAGCACAGTTCAAAATCACCACAAACTACATCCTTTTCAAAATTACCCTAAGACCTGACGAAAATAATCCAAACAAAAACCTTAACATCATAACCTTCATGAAAGGAGGATTTCTGCCCTCGGGAAGATGCTATGGTGCTGCCAGGCAACCCAGAACATTTACAAAAGATCATTCACACCATATGTATTAACCCTGTTAACTCATAAATTAACAACTGTTGTCGTCTGTACTGTGCATGGTTTTGTTGTGTCACTTTCTCTGTGGGATTTATTGTTTATTGCTATGTGATGTGTGTACAACATCCTCTTTGTACAAACCTGTGAAGCAAAGACAAGACACAAGACAAGACAAATTTCACCAACTGTGGACAATAAGTTAATCTGAATTTATTGCAGGGCTGGTGTGTTAAAGTGCTTTAACTTTACGCAAGTGTATCTAATAAACTGGCAGTATTCAGAACCTTTTATTACAGTTTATGTAGTAATGTATTATAATATACTAATACACAATTTTTGGAATTAAATTAAGAACCAGTTTTGAGATAATACATATACAGATGCCAATGGTATGTCTGGATAATGTAACATAGTAAACACCCAATAAAACAAAGTTCTCCATCACTTTGATGCAAAAAGTGTCATGACCATATATATTTGGTGTGTCCCTTATCAAGGTTTTTGGAAACTTTGTGCAGCAACATAAATACACGCAGACACATATGTAAAACAACTGTAGGTTAAAAAAATATAAATAAACTTAAAAATAAGCATAATATTCTTTAAATACATACATTATTTGACAGATGTGATTGTTGCAAAAATCACAAAATCGCGAAAATCCAACTTCATTATAGAGCACGTATAGTATAGATGACAAAATCCCTGACAAATGTATATCAAACCCTGGAGGCAACCCCCGCTACCAAACTTCAGTTTCTAATTTAAATATCACTTGTTTGCTGTTAGAGTTTCTCACCTCATTGTATATTTTTTCAGTTTTTTTTTACTTTATTGTAAGACCTACTAAATGTGTCTTTTCCCTCCTCCAGCTGATGATGCAGGTTTTGAGACAGAGGTTTACAACAACTCTGTGGTCCAAACCCCCCACCTGCACTCTCTGGCTCAGCGCAGCGTGGTGTTCAGCAATGCCTTCACCTCAGTCAGCAGCTGCTCCCCCAGCCGCTCCACCATCCTCACCGGCCTACCACAGGTAAGTACACACATACATACATGGATGCCTTTTCTATGTGCATGGTGTCACAATACTTAGGTCTGTTTGATCTGTGTTTTTCAGCACCAGAATGGCATGTATGGGCTCCATCAGGGTGTTCACAACTTCAACTCATTTGATGGAGTCCGAAGTCTGCCGCTGCTGCTCAAACAAGCCAACATAGACACAGGCACATATTTAGAGACCAGTTTATTTCAAGTTTACTCTCACACAGACTTAATCTTTTTTTCATCATTTCCTCTCCTCTCAATTTTCTCCTCTTCCCACAGGTATAATTGGGAAGAAGCATGTTGGTCCTGGATCCGTATACCCTTTTGATTTTGCCTACACAGAGGAAAACAGCTCTGTCCTCCAGGTGGGTAGAAACATCACCCGCATCAAACTCCTGGTTCACAAGTTCTTCCAGACCCATAAAGAGCAGGCCTTTGAAAGAGGCCGGAAGAGAGGAGATAACAGAGACAATCTAAGAGATGAAGAGAGGCCATTTTTTCTTTACGTTGCCTTCCATGACACCCACCGATGTGGACACTCACAGCCCCAGTATGGAGCGTTCTGTGAGAAGTTTGGGAATGGTGAAATGGGAATGGGAAGAATACCTGACTGGACACCTGAATATTACAAACCGGAACAAGTAAAAGTCAGTGATATGAAGATTTAATGAGAAAGAAATCATGTTTTTATTGGAAAAAAGGATTATTAACCATAATACATACAGAACAGTACATGTTCAAGTTACTAACATGTTCTAACCTGGTCTGTCCTGTACTTAAGGTTCCTCCTTTTGTGCCTGACACACCTGCAGCAAGAGCAGACTTGGCTGCACAGTACACCACAGTTAGCAGGCTGGACCAAGGTATGCAACACCAATACGTGCACAAAAAAGGAGGGTGTGAAGAAGCTGTTCTTGTTAAATACATAGCTATGATGGTGTCAATTTCCTCTGCAGGTATTGGTTTAGTGCTTCAGGAGCTCAGGGATGCTGGTTATGAGAACAATACTCTGATCATCTACAGCTCCGATAATGGCATCCCCTTCCCAAATGGCAGAACCAACCTGTATCACTCAGGGACAGCAGAGCCCATGCTGGTGTCCTCTCCAGAGCACAGGGAGCGGTGGGGAGACACCAGCCAGGCCTACGTCAGCCTACTGGGTAAGAGATGAGTGACAGAAAGAGGCTGGGGAGGTTGCAGGTGGAGAAATTCAGCTTGGTTTTTAGTCACAGACCATAAAATCTACCAGTCACTTGCTATGAGCACAGTATCTGTACGAGGAGCAGTAAAGAGTGATTTCTCACTCTCAGGTGGTTTCATTTTAAGGGCTTTAAGAGGCCACAAAATAAAAAGAACAAATATTTTTCTTTCCTTCATCATGTTGTGACTAAGGTTTGTCTTGGGAGTCTTCGTGGGTCCCCTCTCAGGTTGGCTGGCTTACGCATATCAACAAACATGGAACTCAGTGTATTTATTTTATTTTATTTTATTTTATTTTTTTGTGCTCATTCAACCACAAGAGGAAACTTATCAATGACGCATCAGCGGCAAATCTACAAAATAATCAGAAAATAATCCCCAGAGGAGGGGGGAGTTAAATATAAGTATAAAAATAAAGATATTAAAAAGACAAAATAATGTGATTGACATGAGCTGTGACACTGTTTACAAAAAAAAGTTCGTAAACTTTTCAAGTAAAGGCGTGGACTGGCTGTCCACCTCAAGGTGTAATTGTCAGTCTTTAGAGCTTGAGCACTTGGTGTGGAAGTTAGTATGCACACGGGCTTTTCTCAGTGCATACTACATATTAAAAAAGAAATGGTAGAAACATTTGTTATCTAAATTTCTGCTGATGATAATTACATCAATAAATCAACCTTTAACTAATCCAAGAACTCAAGTGTATAAAGAACATTATGTATGTGGGACACTAACATAAATGTTTGTCTCTGTCCTGTCAGAAATCATGTATCTCCAGTTTTAAGGAAGCACAGAAAAACTTTGTTTGCTGTTTGTGAACATACACTTCACAGATACTCCTGTGGGGTTTTAAAAGATTTGTGTCTCTGTAAAGGAGGACAGTTTTCCCCACCCACAGATAAACAATTGATCCCTCGATTCATCTGAAAAATACAAAATTTACAAAATGCAGCTACTGAACAGGGACATGTCCCCTTGTTTATAAAATAACAGAACCTTGTTATAATCATGAGTACCTCTGCATAATTTAGGAACCACTATAATTATATTATATGAATATTGACATCCAATCAAAAGGTAAGATTTTGCCTCACATGATCAACTGCTTGATTAATTCTCTGACACTTTTCTTTCCTTCTCCCTCATTTGTCGGGCAGACATCACTCCCACCATCCTAGACTGGTTCTCCATTCCCTACCCGTCCTACAGCCTCCCCGGCAGCCCTACCACCCAAGTCCACCTCACAGGTCGTTCCTTACTGCCTGTTCTGGTCACTGAGCCCAGCAGCTGGCATACCGTCTATGCCAGCCAGTCCCTCCATGAGGTGTGTGAGCATGCCTGACTGTCCGACACATACATTAATAAAGAAATCAAACACAAAGCCTTCACTGCTGTACTGTGATTTTGATTGCAGGTTACAATGTACTACCCAACCCGCTCTATCCACCAGGGGGCGTACCACCTTCTCCACAATCTACATTACCGCATGCCCTTTCCAATCGACCAGGATCTGTATGTGTCACCCACCTTCCAGGACCTGCTGAACCGCACCAGGCTGAGTGAGCCAACACAGTGGTTCAAAAGCCTGGAGCAGTATTACTACAGAGAGCGCTGGGAGCTGTACGACTCCAGGTCTGTTCTCAATGTTCACTGTGACAATTCACTGCAAAATATTAGTCAGTAAAAAGGACATTCAGTGAATGTGTTTGGGGCTCTCAGCAGAGTGATCACAACACTTGACTTTGACTGGATCTCACAGGTTCCTCAGATTTAAATGGAGTATATCTGCCACTGTTCACAGTGATATAGTGATAAGCAAGCTAACAGAAAATTCTACCATAAAGGACAGGAAATGTACTGAAACAAATAAATTTCATTATTCATAAGAGTAAAAAAAAACACATGTCTCCTCTGCATTAAATATCAGTATAATTTCCCATAAGCATTTAGGAAAAGGGCGGCACTTTCAAGGCATTGAAATTGATCTGAACCCTCAATACATGAGTCATTTGAAGGCAGGTCACTTCCTGGAAGTCTGTCTAATATATGATTACAAATACCTAAAAATTTGATTTCCTATCACAAGGACACTTAAAACCCACTAAAACTAATTTATTTTGAATTCAGTAGTAACCTAACATCCCCTGAAAATTTTGTTTTTTACTGACCTGCATAATGTAACTTTCTGTGACATGCAGGTGTAGGGTGCAGTCTTCATCTTCACCACTAGATTTCACTTAATTTTACACACTGGAGCTTTAAACTCCTTCAATTTTCCAGTTAATCTGCTAATTATTAGCTTACTCACACTATTTCTGAGGGGCAATATCAAGCAAAGCATGTAAAGTTCTTTTAGCTAGAATTTAAACCTTAATAGTGGGAATTAAAACAGTAAAACATTGTTTTAACAACAGTTTTCTAATGATATTCCAGAAAGTCTCCAGGAAAGAAACAAGCAGTCTGTGGGTTTTAAGGAACATGAGGACCTCAGTCTTTGTCAGATCTCAGCTCTGGCCCTGAGTCTGTGTTTTTTTAAATTGATACAAATTATTTACTCACACAGGGCTGACCCACTGGAAGCAAGGAACCTAGTGTCAGACCCATCCTACAGCACTGTGTTAGAGAGTCTGAGGCAGAGTCTGCAGAAGTGGCAGTGGGAGACGGGAGACCCCTGGGTCTGTGGACCAGACTATGTCCTGGAGGACAAACTAGAGCCACACTGCAGACCACTCTACAATGGACTCTGATGGACACTAATGGTACTTTTATTCATTTTCTATGACACAATTTTCCCTTACATGAACAGATTCCTCTTATAAAATAAACAGCTTAATTTTGGATGTTATTTTTGTATGTCAGTACTGCTTAAAGTGCATAAAAATAAACAAAACCTGAAATGCCTTAATTCTAATCATTGTTTCCAGTGTTGTATCATTTTTCTTTATTCCATCAGATAATTTAATCATTCAGGTTAGTTGTCCTTAGTCCTTCTTATCTGTTTCCATACATTTAAGGTACATTTACCAATCATCCAGACCCCCTCCAAACCCTGTTTCAGAGAGAAGTAACATGGTTACACACTAACTGTTTCTGTCATTATTTGATTGAAACAGATATAGAAATGTATCCATCTTTGTCTTAGTCTCCATCTCTGTTGTTCTCCTGATCTGCTGATTACACGGGTGGTGGAGTTCATGACGCATGACCGGCGAGGTCGGCCAGTCAATCAGGAAAAAGGTTTTATTGATTCCTCAGAGCTCCTCTTTGAAATGAGATATCCTCCAATCTGTCCAGAAAGCTGTTGGAACAATTTGGATAAGTCAATTTATCACTCATGTTTATTGATCTGCTTTTTTTCTTCTAATCTTTCCATTTTCACTTCTGATGAAGTCTTTGAAGCCGTGCACACTGATTTGTTTGTTGTACACTTTGTGTGACATGCAGTGAGTCTGAGCCAATGAAAAAGATTGTGTGCTCTTTCTCTGATTTTTTCAGAAAGCAAATCCAAATCATTTCACTTTTTCATCTGTGTTTTTAGTGTCAAATGGACAGTCTGCCTTTTGTAAGCTTGACATGTTTTTGGTATTCAATAAATTTTGATCTAAATATGAAAAGCATCTCCTCATTAACTTTTATACTATCTGGGCATCTTTAAAGTTTAAAACCTTTCTCTCAATCTATCCTGGTGCTCTTATGTTAATCCATTTTACTTTTACCTCTAGAAACGTCGGGGAAAGGCTGACGTCCCCATACATCACCAGCCCCCTGGTACTCTGTCACACGCACACACTCACACGCACACACATACAGACACACCGGATCATCATCCGCCCACCTCAGTTTTGATTTGACGAGCGTCCTGGGTCACGATCAAGACGCCCAGTCGGCCTATATAAGCAGGAGAAAGTTTTCCAAACAGCCGACAAAACATAAAGTCGATCAAGAACGGACGAAAAGAGCGTCGTTTCCCTTTGCCTAAAAATTTCCAAGACGGTTTCAGGTATGGAGAGGTCAGTCAGGTTTGCTGTGGTGTGCGTCGCAGTGTCACTGCTCATCTCATGCAACCCGGTCAAAGCCTGGTACAAGCAATCGACCGGGCCCAGCTACTACTCGGTGGGTCGCGCCTCCGGTTTGCTGTCCGGTATCAGAAGGTCGCCGTATGTCCGTAGGTCTGAGTCCGAAGAGACGCCGATGGACAGCGGAGAGACGGCAGGTAACAACGTGATTGCAGAGACTAACAGGCAGATCTCCATCCTCAAAAGCATGGTGAGTACAGTTAATATTCTGCGAAGTTTATTCCTGTTTGAGGGCTCCTGCTCATATAAAACTGGTGGAAAAGAGGCGCGTAAAATGCTTTTATTTCAGCATCACAAGAGCGAGACGAAATAATTTACAGAAAATATTGGGAAATTAAATTCTTTAAAATTTGTTTAAAAACGACAAAAAAATTGGATTAAACATTGTCCATGAAATTTAGCCAATGGTGCGTAAAGGCGCAATCAGTGAGCGCCACAGGTCAGAGCGCAGCCGCCGGCATTAAAATGGTGACAAAACGGTCAGTAATATGTTTTATTTTATCATCTACTGTTAAGAAAAATATTGAAAGCATTTGAATTATTAAATGTATCTCTTACACGTCAGCCTGCTGTTAATACTAAAATAAATAGTCCCATAAAATTATTTGTTTCAGAGATAAAGTCAATGCAGAGATATAAAGTTATTTTGAGGAACCTTCCTTCAGAAATGTGACAGTGGTTTTAAGGCTTAACGGGTCATTTACAGTAAAGTTAGTTGGACTTTCTGTTGTAAACTTTGAATTCTTGCATGCACTTTCACCTGCTGCAGGCCATCTGTGTTAAGGACATCTCTCCAAACCTGAAGAGCTGCGAGCTGCTGCGGGACGGAACGGGCACCTTTCAGTGCAAAGCGGACGTCTTCCTCACCCTTGACTCCCTGGACTGCCTGTCCGCGTGAGTCCCGGTCGGGCCAGCAGAGACGGTCCTGGTCCAGGGAACGCGTCTCTGGAAACGGATAATTAAGGAAAAGAATGAGGGACGGATGAGTGTGTGAAGGTTGTGAGGATGTGTCGCAGAGGGAAACCCGATTACTGTCGATGATGAACCGCTGCAGACTCTGAATGTTCTCTGTTATTTAAAAAACACAAACATTGTTACGTCTTTGCTTTGGTTGCGTAGACAGGAATATAAAAGAAAAAACGGAAAAAAAATATGAGAGATGTTTGTCGAAATCATCTTCTTTCCAGGTGACTTCACATCTTTACTGTTTTACTCAGACATGTATCCGCCGTTACCAACGTGTGTTAAATGTTCAGAAAGTTGACTGCAGAGCAGATCTCCTGGAAAGTACTTTTATTTATTTAAATATTAAAATGAACCAACACTGATAACTTGTGTGGCTTATTTAACTAATAGTGGGTAGAAGGGAAAAATAAGCGGTCCAGCACTGCATTGACTGAAATCTTATGTCAAAATAATGTCGTTAGCCAATCCTATTTATTTTGCATTGCAGCTTCAGTAGAATACAAACAGTCTGGGAGCTTGATGGATACCACTCACAGATACAGTTTGAAACCTAAAGAAGTCTGGGTGGGAAAAAAAGAAAGAAAGAAAAATACACTGAAATTTAATTCACACACACAAAGCCTTTAAATTACACAACAGCAAATCCACTACTTCGTAAGGCACTTGGGGTTGTTTTTCTCTTTTCTTTCACCTTCAGCATTCATATCAGACCGTGGCAGTAATTACCATATTATTTATTACTGGAGTCAGAAAGGAGCTGGTGTGATAACAGTCAGTCACTCAGTGGAGCCTTCAAAACAGTCAGACCCCAGATGAGTTGATGCCACACAAGACACATGTGGGAGGCATCATCCAGGTAACAAATCAGGGTTTATGAGAGTGTGTGTGTCACATATTGGAATAGTAATAATCAACAGGAAAAGGAAAAAGATTAAACACAAGTTGAAGGCTTCAGGGGCCTTTTTTTTACATCCCTTTCCTTCCTTTTTCTCATATTAAAGTTTCCCAGCATCATCATGGCTTGGTAGGAGTCAGGAGACCGAGCAAAGACACTGATTAAGATGAACAGAGTGCGTGTGTGTGATTTCAGCTCAGGATGAGTAAACACAAACTGGGGTGCTTTTACAGCAATCACTGCCTAATTAGGAGGGTGTGACGCACAGGATGCGCACAGAGGAGACACAGTGATGGATGAGCGGAAAACAGATGCATGAGTGAATCCTGGGCTGAGAAAGTAACAGACAAACAGTAAATCCTCACACCCTCTGTGTCCTGCCCACACACACACACACACAGGAAAAGGAGATGGCCTTTAAATGGCGTGTGTAAATATCAAGTCCACAAAATTACAGATTTTACAGTACAAAAATATGCCCATCACTTTCAACACAAAGTTTCAAAAATCAGCATTTTAGGGCTCAACCCTATGTCAAAATCAGTCCTTCAGTGTCTCCTTCAGTGTTTTTGAGACTATTTTAACTGAGCTACATGAGATGAAGATTTACAGAGGATGAAATGCCACAGTGGCAAAGAATGTCAGAGACAAAACATTTGGAGAAATTCATCTTCTTGTTCTGTTGAAAGTCTCTCTTTTTTTTTTTACAACTTTCATCTTTTCAAGCCAGATCATCTCTCCAGTGAAACGTGGACATCACTGGCAGTTACAGGAGCGACACAGCTTCAAGATTCTCTTTGATTATTGTGTCCATGACAACCTGGAAGACGACCTGGATGTTCGAGGTGTCGGTGGCTGTGGTGAAGTGGTGGTAGATGAGTTTGCTTGGTGTGGTGTTGAGGGAGACAAAGGTGGCGGCAATGAAGCGAGCGGCTGAGTCTACATCACAGTCCGCACCTGAGGGCGAGATGGAGGAGGGAATCAGTCTTTACAGAGAAACAACAGTGTGCCTCAAAGATGTCTGAGATTAGTGAATCACAGCCTGTGTTACACCAGAAGGTACGAGGATTTGTGAAATTAATCCTGAAAAAATTCTGTTTTTATTTATTTGTGTTTTAAAGTAAACATTTAAGTGTTCAGATACTTGAACATAAAATACACAAAGTCTGCTGCTTAATGTCTCTCAGTGTTAAACTATAAAACAAAAGACATAGTTTGATTTCATAAAGCACTGTGGGATCATGGAATTTGTTTATTACGTTGTTAAAAAGCCTCCATTGTAGATGTGAATCTCTGTGACTGACTCAGGCAGAAATGTTCACAGACAAGATAACATATTAAAGTTATATTCATGTTATGTTTAGCCACGTTTGCCGACTTCTTTCCTCTCTTTCTGACTGAAGTTACCCCCGAAGTTAGAGAGAGGAGACAAAATAATATCAACTGATATATTAAATGAAATTATGGTGTTCTCTAAAATCTGGAAATCTGGAATAATGTAAGACCACAACTCAATAAATTATTTAACACAGAAAGAATCCCTTTTAGACTTTTTAATGTGGAAATGTTATATATTGTAAGTTTAAAGGAATATTAGGTAACTCATTTGCCTTAAATAAACAGCATAAAAACCCTGTTTATGGCACACAGACTTGTAATAGAGTGAACAGCATCTCTTTCTCAGTAATTCTGTGCCCTGATTGTTAGTTACTGTGCTCTCTAAGTTGGATGAGCAGGTGCAAAATGGTATGAAACCATGCGTCAGGCTTTACAGCACTCTGTCTCCTAAACTGGATCATATTTACAGAGAAGGGGCTTTTGGGTTTTGCCTCTGATGTCCTCCGGCTGCTTTGCCTCAGGTGGAAATATGAGGCTAAAGTTAAGGGTAAATGGTTTAAACATCCAGCTTCTGCCACTGTGAGAGATAATAGTAGAAATGCAAATATTAAAATTAAACCTGGCAATTTTAGTATTGTTTTGTAATAAAGAACTGTTGTAGCAATATCCACTTTGATATAATGAACAGTATTCTATGATGTTCAGTTTAAAATGAACTCATATGAAAATGGTGCTGGTAGGGGCTCTGGTGGGAGCCGCTGTCTTAGACTAGTCATCACATCTAAGGTCAGTGAGAAATGGACTCTTGCTCTGCTGACGGACCCCAATCCTGAGAGTTTTAGCATTTATATTGACATTTGCATGAGAGCAGAGAGGAAACAGCCCCTGTTGAGCCCACCAAGACGTAGGGAGGGAAATGCTGAGCAGAGTGGATTCAAAATAGCCACCAAAATAACACAATCAGTGTGTGTGTGTGTGTCCATGTGAGAGACCGAGAGCTTGTTATCAGTTTGTATTTGTATCTTTAGTCCCTCTTTTTGCCATAACAGCCTGGACAGTTAAATAGTATTCGGGAATGTTATAAACATTCACTTTTAACTGGGATATTTTGCAAAGACATCCCTGGATTTGTGGGGTAAAAATGTTTGTTTTGTATAATTTATTTAACTTTCAAAATAACACCTTGTTAAAGAGAAGATCTATTTAGGATTGGTACAAACCTAAATTACAAACCGTTTAATGAATAACGGTTTAAGTGTAGAGCTGTATGTGAAGAACAGTTCAACCACAATCAGAGTTTTTTCAGGTGCTTAGGGTTAGGTCAGGTTTCATTGTTCATTATATGATGATTTGATGCAGCATTTATTAAATGGTCAGTTCTGATGATTATAAGAACTTGAGATGTGTGTCTGAAAGTAAACCCTCTTTTATCTGTGATACACACTGCTAGGCCACTTAATTAGGTACACCTATACGTTTTCATGCAAACCAATTCTGCCACCAATTCCACGTTTAGAAAGATTATAATGTTTTATTTAGTTAAAACTTTCTGAGGTTGGTTTATTTAACTGTATGTCTTCTATTAAGGTTCTAGCTAATGGTGGCGTTGAACCTGCCTGCACTATATTGATGGTAAAACACTGCAAACACCTCTTAATATCGTGCAGTTTGGTTCAACACCACTGCAAACTCCAGCCTCAATAATAAACATAATTTAAACCTCTCTGACAGTGTCCATCAAAAATGAACATATTTATCGTTGCCAAAGTACATTTTTAAGTGAGCATTTGTCCTGAGCTGCATTAGATTTTAAAGGTGAACCTCATGAGGTGGCCATTGAGCGCAAACATCATATGTGACAAGTTATGTTAGTGTCTTGGTTGGTGGTGTCTTGAAAGTCCATGTGAGCAACTAACATCAGTCGTACCTTTAAATTGTGACAGATAGAGCCGCAGATGTCGCCCAGAGTGTAAAATCTTGTCTTGAAAAAGGTCGATTTTGTTCATGAATAGAATCTGTAAAAAAAAAAAAAAACACACCATACCAAAATCAGCTGAAAGCAGGAGAAGCACATCAGAAGTCAAAAGTCTTTCTGTCTGATGGAAAACAAGATCAACCTGAAAAATCAAAAGAAAAAGACAATGGTGGGGATTCACACCTGCAGGCTCCAAAAGCCAACTTAAAACAAAGAAACCAATAAAATCAAATTCCAATATTATAGTCACATTAATTGTCACTTTACAGATAATTACTTAAAATGTGAGAATCAATGGCTGTGTTTGTACCAGCAAGGACTGATGATGGCAGATCAATGACCTCATTCCACTCATCAGCGTGCAATCGATCAGTCATGTTGTCTGCGGTGAATGCGCAACAGGCTCAGTCGCCACTTAATAGATCTGTCTTTGTGTTGTTTCGTCTTACTGCCTCTGAAAGCAACTTGTGCTCGACCGCTGTCACATTTCACGGGTACTTTTGGCTTTGTAGTCAGCCAATTAAAACTAGGGACAACTTCCCTCTTTTCCTTCCCGTTTGATCATAAAAAACAAACACAGACAAGAGAAGTCCCCTGATAATAACGAAAGAGGGATGAGGGTGGGTAGATTTTCAATGAACACGATACAAAGCGACACCTACGTGTATAATTATCACTGACCTGCGACAGTGAGGAGTTAATTGAGGTGCAGGTTACAAATTTCCCTCCCACTTACAAAGAGACATCATTGAACACTTTTGTTTAATGAGCCTGTTAGCCATGCTAACCCACAACCTTGTACATTAAGAAATCACACACGCACACACCTAATTGTCTATTTGGCTCTAATGAAGCCTTAAATTACATTTCTTTATAATGTCCTAAAAAAGATACTTTGATGTAACAGAAATTTTCTCACTTAAGATATTGATATATTAGTGGTAAATAATTCCACTGGAGTAGAAGTTTCTGATGAGAACTTCTCTGAATTTCACAGGATAGATTATAAAAAAGTGACAGACAGATTAGAAGACCTTTAGGTTTATTTTAGGTCTATGTCATAAATTATGTTGTAGTCCTCTGTAGTCCTTGTAGCAATATTTTGTACCATTGGAAGCAGCGTTTCCCATCAAGAGAGGTAGGTTTGGATATGCTGTGTGATCAAAATTAGTAATTAGACCAAATTTAAATCAAATCAGGAGCTTCAGCGAAAAGCCAGTCCTTCCATTATTTGATTATCATTATTATTATTTACAGGTGTGTTTAAGATGCGTCAGAGCGAACAGGAAGAGATACTGAAAAGAAATGCAGCAGCCCTCCAGCCAAAAGTTGAAACAGAGTTTATTGTGAAGAAACACAACCAGCAGCAGTCAATTCATCTGTAACTGCCACAAATCCATATGCTGCTCACTGCATCGCCTGATTTACACTGAATACAGCCTTACCTCTTGCTCACAAACCCATGTGCATACAGTGTCAGGTAAAAGCAACACAGGGAGAAACAGGCATTAGAGTCTATTAACCTGCTAACAGCTACTTCAAAGGAATCAGATTAAAATCTAAAGGGGAATAATAAGGCTTTGGTTGCCTTGGTTAAACCCAAACCATGCGCAACCCGTAAACAGCAGCTGCAGGTACACACATGTTTTTTTAGGGTGTCTGCACTGCAGTAAAGGGTAGTACTTAAAACAGACTCTCAACATATTGTGTGCGTGTGTGCATGCCTGTGTGCCTGTGTATGTGCGCGTGTGCCCGTGCAGGCGAAAATATATTGTAGAAATAGATGTAA
>JAPZDZ010000020.1:19519238-19532088 GCA_029783805.1 Acanthurus tennentii
CCTCCCCTGAATTAATTTTTAACTTTCCACGCCCAATGCGCCACTGGCGCACGGCGCAAAGTGTACGATAGGGCCCTGTGTGTTTTACATCAGGGATGTTTGGTGCTCAAACAACTTAAAATTGATGGAAGGGTTTCCCAGATGTCACACTTTTAATTTGAAGTATTGACTTTATCATTATCACTTTTTTGTTACTGTTGTTTACATTCCACCAGATAAAGTTTTTGAAAATTAAAACAGATTTTTTTCCTGGATGTACAGTTGTATTAAAAATAATAGCAGTGTTTTTTCAAAACATGAGTAAAGCTCAAAATCCTTATATTTTTTATTTCCATTCATTGGGAACACTGCACATTATATTTTACATCAAAACATGACAAAAAAATGTATCAATATTTTAATTAATTTACAGAAAATGAAGGAAAAAATGACACTGTTCTTCTGAACAATGTCTGGAACGACCCATCTTTCTCAGGTTTCAGAGAGAATTGCATGTACAACACGTGCTGGCTTCACTCTGAAATATGGGCCACCTGAATGACACCTGTTTCTTCACATAATGAATGACCTCACTGATTGAACTCCACACTGCTATTATTTTGAACACACCCCTTTCAATTAATTATTCAGTTACACAGACTCAGAAGCATGCATATCGTGAATGTTGGGTCTGTTGGTTTCTCTGACTCTACTACACCTACTGGTAAATTATTAGCCATGTAATAATATAATTTCTACCCAATACAATGATTGATCTGGTTAGTCATGTTGGACTGCTATTATTTTGAACACAACTGTATACATGCATATTAATTAACAACATTGCTTTTTTTTGTTTCATCCTGTTCTGTTAAGGTAATTATCTGTGTAGGCTTGTTCAGTATGTTCTGTTTGTTGCATAAAGACTTCAATTTCATTTTGATGTGTAACTCTGTGCTGTATAAGGACAAATAAATCACCGTCATAGCCTTAAAATTATTCTCTTAAATTAATGTTTTTGTCAGTGAGATTATATTGTTCCTCCTCAGGTGGAGAAATGACTGATAAGGTTCTCACCATGGATGTGCTGCGGAAGAAAACGTTGTTGCAGATGGCAGAGAAGAGTTTCATGCTCTCCTGAAGACGATTCTGCAGAGAGACGAAAATAACACCATCACACTGCAGCAGAGAAGCACAGGCAGCAGACACTTTGTCATGTTTAAAATTGGTCTATGAGGATGGAGCATCATCTGATTGTGTGAGACTTTGTTTGAGATGAGTAATCTACTGGTGTTCTGACTGTTAGAGCAAGAACGTTTGTGAGGGAGCAGTTGAGTGCAGGCTTTACCATGGAGGGCTCTTCCACCAGGGTCATGTCGTACCCGCTGAGCGACACCACAAACAGCACCGCCCTGACATCCTCGAAGCAGCCAATCCACTTCCTCCGTTCAGTTCTCTGGCCTCCTACATCGTACATCCTACACACACACAGATGAAGAGAACAGGAGCAAAATTAACCAAAAATCTAACTAAGAGAAAAATAGAAAACATCAAAATAAGATCGAGACACGCAGGACCTGTTTCACAGTTCTCTATTTGCAAATATACTTGCATGTTAACATGTTTGGAACAATGTGTAATGTAATCACAGCACCGACATACCACATTATCACCTGATATAATCGATACTTTGTTAGCAACTACGTGATTATTTATTCCAAATCCAAAAGATGCAGTGTCACATCAGTATTTATTAAGAGGTGTTTATCTGGCTACATGTTAAATGTAAGTTTTTTTGTTTAGTAACTCTAAGCTGCAGTTCTTATAGCTGATAAATGCTTTACTATCTTCACAAGCTAGGTGCAAATATTATTTGCATTTAAAATTCAGAACAGAATGGAGCCAGGACAGGGTATATGAGATATTTCAGTAAGTTCAATACCTTCGTATAAAATCAAAAGAACATGGGGCAAACATTACAGTATGCAAGTTTCTCCCAATGTAATGCAGCAATGATGACAACAACAACACAGCATGACACACGATGGCATAACAGACAATGGCAGTCAGCAAACATTAAGAATTTAGACATTTAGTATAGTTCGCTGTATAATAATTGGAAACAGTTTTGTATTTGTTTTTTTAAACCTTCAGTGCAAGGATTCATGCGATTGCTGAGTAGATGTTTAATCAGCACAATAGCTAGAAAGAGCTGTGTGGGTGTGCAGAGCCTTTAAATGTTTAACAGGTTACACAGGAACCTGTAGACATAATGGTAGTCACAGTAAAAAGGGTAAAAAAAAATGTGGGTGTAATTAAGAAAATAACAATAGCTGTAACCTATTTGGTTGTGCCTGATTTAGCTGGATTACAAAAAGAGTTACTCACACTTAAATTAAACAGACATTGTTTATATTATTTACAACATCTGTGCTTTTCCTGCTGTGGTGTGTCCAAATGTTTGCTGTGGAATACATGAATCCTGTCAAAAAAGCCTTAACAAAAGTGGTAGAACAGTAGCATGTGCAATGACAGAAGAATGTGAGCAATTACTTAGGTAAACAACCAAAAACAAAGGTAAGTATGACTAAGAATAAAACCAAAGGCAAGTAACAATGACAGCTGTGCTTGTGCAGAGAAAGAGAGATCCCCTGCAATTCTGGACACAGGTGCTCTGATTTAGCGGGCCGACACACTTCAATCACAGACCTTCAAGAGAGTAAACAGACCCGGACCGTTTTACACACACACACACACGCACTGAAGAAGCCACTTTAATATGTTGAGTATAAAGAAGTCACCCTGTCCAAATGTTGTTATTGCAATTTGTAGCCTTCCTTCGCTGCTCTGTTAAAAATTATGCAAAGCCATTTTCTTTTCAGTCAAATTTTTTAAGGACATTGATATCCCAATGTACACAATATTAATATCGCACATTTTAAACTTGATCTCTGCTGCCAACAAAAAATTGTGAAAGACATAATTTTGTTTGATATTATACTAATCATTTGTAAAAAAAAATCTTCTCATTATTTTTATTTAACTAATTGTCTTTCATCAGACAGTGAAGACAGCACTAAAGTTATATGTGAGTATTTATGGATATGGGTGTTTGTGTGTGTATGTGTGCATGTGCGTGTGTGTTTGTGTGTGTATAAAAGTATGTGAAATGAAACTATCGTGACTGACATGTCCTTTATCAGGATTCAATTTCTTGTAGATAAGTGTGTGGCTGTGCTGTGTGTGTGTTCATGACCTTGCATACTGATGATGTAGCCTACTGTAGCACTGGGGAGAAATATGTGAATTTACACAAGCCCTCACACACACACACAAAGGCACACACACACCCACACCCACATACACACAGCCACACACCGCATGTCCCAGCAGACTGGGCTCCCCCTTTTTCAATTTTCATGGTGACAATCACAGCATTTTTCCTGAGATTATCAACATGGCAGCACAAAGAACTTAAAGGTCAATGTTCTCTGAAATGACAAGAGAGAAGAAAACAACAGGAATAAGAGCAGAGAAACACAGAGAGAAACACACAAATCGGTTTGTCCCACTTCACCAGTTCTCAAAGCCAGATGTTTCATCTTGCACCTCCATGCAGGCATCCATCAACTTAATGCAGCCCTTTACTGAGAGGGCAAATGAACATGTGGAAACACAGACGCACAAAGTGGGAAACAAACAGTGAAGGCGGCACAACATGAAGATAAGATTTATGGTGGAAATTTTCCATGGAATTGAAGCCCAGCTCAGGTCATGTCAGTGAAGATGATGCTTCATTACACGTGCACAACAACCACCCCAACAACACAAACTCTGACCTGCAATAAATGTTGAGCACATCCACTTCATACTGTTAGCTTCCATGTCATATTCATCAAATTAGTATGACATGCACTCAGAAATAAGACGTCATAGATTGTGTGTATGATTGTGTAGTGTGAACATTAGACACTTGAGGGACAAATGTGAGGACTTAAGGCTCCAAAAAACTCAACAAGACTAGGAGTCTTTAGCCTCCCTAGAAGCTCTGTGAGTCTGTGCCATAGAAAGTGTGTTAAGTAGTGGGTGGAGCCACCATGATGTCACCCATTAGTTTGGGGAGTATTGTTTTAAACCCTAGCTTTGGCTCTTTTTTTTTTAAGCCATAAGTGATCATAATTAGAAAATAATTGCATAAAGTTTTAACATTCATCCTATGAAATATGTAAACCTAAACAAATTTCATAGCACTCACTAAACATTTGTTAAGTTATTTCAGTCATTACCATCCCCTGAGCTGCTCATAGCCAAAAACCACCTGCTATTTAAATTTTATTGTAATACCAGTGATTCTTGTTTGCACTTGGACTTATGACCTTATTTCCAAAGACCAACGTGGAAAATTAGGATCAAGTTGCATTTTATTCACCTACAATTTAGTCTACATGTCTCTGTTAAAAGACCACCTGGAGCATCTCATAAAGGTAATCTTCCTTTAAAAATCCTCTTCAGGCAGGCAGAGGTTTGCCTGAGCTCTAGGATTGATGCACTTCAAAGCTCCAGAAAATGCTACAAAAAGGAGTTTGAGTTAAGACTTTTTAGTTTAATTTGGTGCTCAAATGTGACTGAAGCAGTGACATGAGACATTTAGTTTTGGTCAGCTGCACTGCTCAAGATTTACTCAGCGTTGCAAGCCGAAATGTAATGAAAGCTTTTGGGCTTGTTTACAGTCCGTCAGTGGTACATAAACTTCATATATTATTTTCTTTTTATTAAAAAAAGTCTTAACTACTCACACTCTACACAGAGAGCAAACTCCATCTTCAGTTTACATAATCTTTTCCTCCTCTTCCCCCTCCACACCTGCCAGTCTTGTCCCATAATGTTCGCCTTCATCTGCAGTGTTGTAATTATAATTATCAGAGCAGTAGATGTTAATGATGCAGGAAAAGACCCAGATCTTTATTACACTGAGGGGTCAAAGGTCAAACAGGATGTCTGAATGCAAACTAGATCGTGTCTGGGTGTAAAATTCTTAGACTAAACGCTATTGCACACACCCACATGTACAACCATGCTTCTCATTTGCATGCATACTGAGAATGATGGGTTCATGAAGGACCACCATCCTTTGCACTGCTGGTTAGTGTTTAAATAAAAACATAATAACAGCCAGGGCGTCACTAATTCATCAATAATTCGAGGAGTGAGATTTTTCTACCCAACAGTTGGAATCCTGCATTTTTTGCCTGCTTTGTTGTGTGATTTAAAATCTGCAGATTCAGCAGAGCACACACAGTCTGCAGCAATACCTAAAAAGCCAGAATTACTTATAAACATTCGAGATCAGGGCACAGATGCTCGCTCAGAGGAGAAACCACAAGTATCAACCAACCAGAGAGACAGACATTTATTGAAGTGAGGGAGACAGAGTCACATTGTGTTAGCTGTAAGAGCAGTCTTAATATTTACTGAATGAGACCAAGCCTTAGCTGAAATCTCTATCAATATATAAACTCTGCAGTCTTCACTGAACCGCTGCTGAATGAATGCTGATATTATTCAAATGTTGGAAAGTAATATTTCAGGAACCAAAGCCTTCTGAATAAAAAACCCAGTACCTCTACTAGGAATTTCTTTTGTTAATTTAGTAGTTAGTAAAACTGCACACTTTCCATGTTTGAATGGAAAAAACTCATTGTGCACCTGCTGTCTCTTTTCCATCTTTCTGACAAACACAAACCGTCTACTTCTCTAAATCCCTTCAAAATCCCTTTTTGTTTTTTAATTTGACATAATTACATCAACTTATGCTAAGCTCTTTATCAATCTCAAGAGGTTGATCTTGCTAAGTCACAGAAATGAACCAAACACACACACACACACACACACACACACACACACACAATGGTGCAGTGACAATTAACTATTCCCAATTATTTATGTCCTTAAGAGTTCAGGCAGATAAGCGAGAGGGTGTGTGAGAGGGGAGGCTGGGCTCCAATCCTGCAGCACCATCTGGGATTCAGCTCCCCCCGCTCAGGTCTGACACTGGTAACTTCTGTTGACGTCACCGTCACAATGTCTCACAAAAAAAAAAAAAAACACACAAATACATTTTTTTAAAGCAAAACAAATAGTTTCTGAGTGACTCAACAGTGACGCAAACAGTGAGACTGCGAGGAAAAACGCAGCATTTATCAGCACAAGACGACAGATTTGGTTATGATCAAAGCGTTTCTCTGCTTGTAAAACTTTTCCTGATGTGAAATACTTCAACTGTCACATGAAATAGAAAAGCTGAATGGCATTTAATGCCAAAGTACAGCCAAGTCAGTGGCAGCAAGATACTTATGGGAACAAGACGTGTTTAGCTGTGACACAAATGCCCAAGACTGAAGTCACCTGCTGAGAAAAGCACTTGCTCTACTAAGTTTGTATGCTAAACAGAAATCTTATGAAAAGCTGAGGTAATATGTTTTATCTTTAGCATTCTTCATGAGATGTGATGTCGAGCATGAATGAAAGGCAAGCTGTTTTGGTGGTAGTATGAGAGAAGAGGAGCCACTCAGATGGACATTACTCAGAGGAAGAAAGTAATCGGATTTTCCTTAATGATAAATGCACTGTAGAGAAAAAACACACACACACAACAAAAAGTCTGTGGTGATGAATGGATCCTGTTAGCATGAAATGGTCAATCACCTTTCAAATGAACCACACTGTGCTACAATTTCCAAGCTGCCGTAACAAGCTGGCAATCTAAAAACTGACCTCTGATTTGTACTTAATGAACCACAAAAGTTCTGTGATCACTGGTAACGCAGAACAAAAAAGCAAGAATTGCTCTGTAGTAAATTTTTAGTATTCATTATCGAGTACATGGGTCATTGTGCCACTTTGCCTCAACAGTTTTTATTCATTTCTAAAATCACTGTATTCAGATTTCTCTATAACTAATCTTTTTTATGAGATATCTGCCATCTAGACTCTGTCCTACAATTTGTTGGACAGTGTGATTTTTTTGTCCAATGATGTATAGTCTCTGCACGTATTGGTGATGTGTTTGGATTTACATAGTTTTAAATCATATTAGCAGTATGGCTCTATGGGTGTCAGTGGTCTTCCATTTGTCAGTCCACCACTTTGGTCAAGACTGAAATAAGAGCTTGATACTAATTAAATATTTACTCTAATGACTTTTTCTTCTCTCAAGTCTTTCAGCTTATTTCAGTTTATATATTTTTCATCTTCCACTGTTTCAATATTTTAACCGTTTTAAAGATTAAGGTGCAACCACTGTGCACAAATGCATGCCAATTTTCTTTCTAATAATTTGTGTCCAATTTTGTGCTGTATTCTTGTAATGTGTAATAGGACAGCATTTAAAAAAAAGGAGGCATTCAAAATGTTTTTTGCTTTTATTTAACAAAATATGCTGTTTTTTTTTTTTAAATTACCAAGATTCAGATGGTATTTGCAGCAATCTGGAATATATTTGAACTGACGCAATAGTCGTTGTCAAAAATCACTGCTATACAAACAAACAAACAAACACCAAAAAAACTATGAAATAAGCACCATGCAACATCAGTGGCATCAGCAATTACAGATGTTTTTCAACTATAGTTTTGCTTTGTCTCTGATGTTGACTTGTTTTTGCAACAGTCAGGCTGCAAAAGAATCAACTTCATTAATATCTATTGCCCTGTCATGACCATGAGCTCCTACAGGAAATTAGTTCAGCCATTCGAGGATGATAAAGACGTTGGTATAATGTGACAGCGGCTCATTGATCAGAGATGAATGTGGTCATCTGACACTGACCTCTGAGGTTCAGATACCTATCTTCTGCTTCTCCACTGATAACAAAGAACTACTGGTACCTTTGAATGTGTGTGTGCGCAGCCAGTACATGAGCGCAAAGCCGCTGGAGGGTGCCATATTGACATATTGAATAAAGCTGCCAATCTCAGTCTTACATTGGAGGCCTTTTACACAGCCATAGACTGAGATAAGACAGTCACAGCTGAAGAAGTGAAGTAACTCGGTATGACAGGTGCTTCTGAAGATCTGATGGCAACATCTCAGAGTGAGTCAGTGGTCATAAGCAGCCTTAATGTGCACTTAATGTCTTTATTAAAAGCCAAGTGAAAGATATGTACCTGAAAATAAGGTGGTTGACCTTGAATTGGGTCTCTATCACACCTGTTGTCCTCAGTCGTACTCGCAAAACATCTGTCTCTGTGGGCACGTAATCTGGAGAAGTGATGCGGGTCATGTTCTCAAAGAAACTACAAAATGTGAAAGAGGAGAAGGAGGGAAAGTGGGAGAGAGAAAAAGAAGGGTGAAAAAAAAGTTAAATGCAGAGGAGAGAAATGATGGGGAAGAGAGACAAGAAAGAAAATCTAATGACCTGCAGACAAATTTGACATCAAAAGAGAATAAATATTAGGTATCAGTTGCAGGTTTGTAGACACAAACATTGTGTGTGTTGTGGCCATGTGGCAGAGGGTGCAGTGTGTGCAGTGATAAGGCTGGAGCCCCAGGGGGCGCAGAACCTCATTATGATGAATATTCACATTCTGGTTTACCATAATAACACACTGAGGCTAGGCTTTCAAATACAGATTAGCCACTAACACAGCTAGTGTAATTGACTGTATCATGTGTGTGCATACGCTCAGCAAGGAGTGATCTTTTCCCAAACACACAAACACACACACAGATTTACACACAGTGACATCACCAACTACCTGAACTGACTGTGACATTATCAACTAGTCATCCTAAATCGGTTCTTGGACAGCGACGCATATCCTACTGCTTTAGACACACACTGTTACTAAACTACAGGCGAGGGTTGGCTTTGTACTTCTGTCCTTGTGAGGACCTTTTTAAGTTTTACTGAGAGGGGTTACTTTTCCAGTGAGTTCATTTTGATCATTATTAATTTTAAAAATGGATGTGGTAATTGTTTTTGGATTTTCAGGCACAGAAGAGCAAACCTTAAACTAAGCATTAACATCATCACAAATGAGTGGTTAACAGTTACCTCTTTACACTTCCAACTGACACAGAGCAACACTGGTGTTCATTTGAAGTAATCTTTGTGGCCACCAGAGGAATAAGAGCTAATATTGACTCTCCTTAGAGCTCCATTTATGGTCGCCAATAACTCCAGAGGGAAATATTTGCCCCTTTCATTGTTCCACTATGTTCACTCTCTGTGTGAGCTTTCTGTTTGATGCTGAGCAGAAAGTGTGCAGTGGGTTTATCAGAGCTTTTTCTCAGAAAACAGCAGGGGAAAAAAAACTATGTACTGAAAGATGCTAAACCTGATGTTTTTTGATCATTTCAGTCACTTCATGACTGCTGAATATGTAAAGAAAACTGTTGAGGAACAAGTCTGCCAACTTGATATGCTGATATGTAATTTTGTGTTCACAACTGTTTCTGCTGTCCCCAAGCGGCCAAAAAACAGTTTTGCACATAAAATGTTGGAGTTAGTTTTAGAGAGACAAAAACAACTCAACATCACAGCTTAACAGACACAAGAACTACCAAACAAAGCGGTAATAATTTTATCAAACACATCAGATTATTTTGACCACATCCACATCATTTCTAGCACTGTCTGATCTTTTCTTGCAATGTTGCCATGCTCTTAGATCTCAAAAACCAACTTTGTGAATACAGTCTTATTGTTTCTGATAAGGATAATTGCCTTACTGCACAAAATAAGTTGCACTAAACTGGGATTTCCCTTTAAAATTAAGGTTAGAGTCTGGAAAATGTATAATAAGGGTCCTCACAAGTATAGAAGTGCAAACATGAGTGAATGTGTGAGTAAGCGTGTGTTTTATTGGGCCTGTTAATGTGTGTTTGTATGTCTGAGAAGAGTGGAGGGCAATGGTGATGAACAGTAGCTCTCAGTGGGAGCCTGGGTGGGGGCTGTCGGTGTAAGTAACCCCAGAGCCGACGCTTCTCGCTAGAGGATGAGAACAGACGGCTTCCTGGTGGGTTCTAGCTCTGTCTTTTCATCTGCATCACACACACCATCCCCCTACACTTGTCTCTAATTTTCAATCTTCATCCTCACATTTTTACTTTAACTAATATGCCTGCATGTTTGACCTTTTTACAAACATGTACACTTTTAATCATTCTCTGTAATCACATTCTTTTATATCTCTGTGTAAAAACTAACAAAGCTAACACATGTTTGTATCTTAAGGCTGTTGTATAAAGGCACATGTAATTACAGTTAACTTCGACTCCATATTTCCTCTTCCACTCGTCAGACTCTGATTTTTAGTGACAGCCAGCACACGGCTGAGCATCAGCTGCTAAATCCAGCTAATTAGACCCCTGCATCTCCTCAGCGCAGTATGAGTGCAGTATGAGTGCAAGCTGCAAGAGTACTCACTACAGTGCTGAGTCATTGAGCTCATACTCGTATCCCCGGGCTGCTGCAGCCCTCACCCCCTGGTCAGCCCACAGACAGGACAGGGCGTGGCTGACAAAGGGAAACAGCACCTGTTCTTCGTCAAAGCACCGCCCACACGACAGGACAGAATGGGCGTGGACCTGCAAGACAAGACAGAGGCAGTTATGTGGACAGATGGATAGACTATCGGAGGGAGCAGAGGCCAGATGGAAAAAAAGAATGTTAGGAAAGTTATAGAAAAGTTCAGTATAAATGCACAAATGAGTGAACATGCATACAAATACATGGGAAACATGGACAAACACACCCCAGTGCATCTAATGGAGGAAATAATGTGGTCATAATCTCCCAGCAGGAAGTGCTGAGTGGGTGGATTGTTATGAGCTGACAGTAAAGTTCAAATCAAATTGAAGCTCACAATCAAACCACCCACCAACAATCAAACTTTCAGCTCTCTTTCATGAAACTAACTGTTGCTGAATACATGTATATGTGTGAGAGTGTGTGTGTGTGTGTGTGTGCATGTGTGTGTCAGATGCAGTAGCTGTGGCTGCAGTGCTGAGATGTTGCTCTCTAGTGGAGAACTGGGTGCAGGAAAACCTGAAGCATAAAAGAGAGGTTTAATTTGAACAGAAGAGGAGCAGGATGAGAAGAAGAACTACAAAGAATAAAGAAATTGTTCTACAAAAAAGTCTGTTAGAAATGAAAAACACTTTTAAGGAAGATAAAAAAAGACCTTTTAGAAACATGCTGACATAGAGACATGCAGGAAGGCTACCTTGTTCCTGCTGTTAGCCAGGTTGATCCGCAGCACACCCATGCCATGTAGGACAAACTTCATGGAGGTCAAGAGGTTATCCAGCACTGCAGGCTGCCAAAGAGCGCCACAGCAACAGAATTAAAAAATCAGACACGATATGACACATCACACCAAAATACTATTAACATAGACTTTACAGTTTTTTAAAAAATACATATATACATACACACACACACACACACATATATATACACACACATACAAGGAAAACTTTTCAAATGAGTTCCCACTTTTTAAACTTTAAGAAATAATCCACATATTTAGAAATACGTTTTTTGCAGACAAAGATGAGAAAATCATATCAGTCTCATGTCTGCATATCAAATACGCTGCAGAATAAGCTTTAAGCATGCTATTGACAACTTATCACCAAACAAGTCAGCGTAGCAAACTTGTCTTCTATTTACACATCACAACAAAACAAAAAGCATTAGCATTTATTCATCTTGCTGACCATTTGATGGATGTCAGTCTATTATTCACTTTTATTTAGTCTCCACTAACTTTGGAGGGAGGCTTTTGGCTCATTAGCTGCAGAATGTTCCCAGCTATGAATTCTTGGTTTATTCCAACTATTTTGTTGTAAATGGCCATTCCGTGCAGCTAAAGAAAATAGTCCACTGTGGGTTCCTCAGTGTAAAGGACCTCTTTCACATAATACACTACATTGAGACATTGTTCATATAAAAATAATGATGAGTGCAGCTTTAAGACGCCTTAGATACATCCAAACAGGATTAGTTACTTTTATTATGGGTTTTATTTTGACATAAGTGCAGGATGAATATTTAAAACGAGCAATAATGAGCCAAATGAGACACTGACGATTCCACTGTAGGCCTTAAAATTATTTAATAATCAAATTTAAGCTTGCTGGCATAGGCCCCATGTGCACATACATGCACGTTTATGTGGAGCATATTGTGTGTGTTTGCATCCATTACACCCTCTGGACCAGCTATTAAGCCTACTAAGAGTGTAAGAAGGTGAAAGTACTGTGTACATCACATAAAGTAAAATTATAACTCTGTTTTAGTGCTTGGAAAACTTGAGCCTTGAGTGATGAGCACAGAGAATCCTGCAAAGAGCTGGGAAGCGTGTCTATAACTGTGAGTGTGTGTGTTACACTCTGCTGCCAACTAAAGATAAGCCTCAAATTCCATCACGATTCTATCACAGTCTGGTCGTTCTTCTTTCTGTGTGTGTTTCAGTGTCCAGATCTGGTTGTGTTTCTCTCCTGGTGAAATGTGTGAGGTGAGATAACCCAGTGAAGTGATCCTACTTCTGCCGATACCACGGCATTAGGGACAAATAAGTCTGTTTCTGGGGAACCTTTGCCGACAGCACTGCATTGATTTGTGTCAGAAATAAGCTGCTTTGTCTCCCTCCACCTCACCATCACTGTCATCTGCTTTGATATGTGATTTCAATATGATAACACGTTCTTTCAGTCCAAAGAACAATAAACCGGATACTGTATCTTTATGGTGCATTTTCATGAACATTAACATCACAAGCCAGAGAAAACAAATCAATTAGTTAAACTTCAAGCCTGTCTTAAGGATGTTAAGACTTGGATGACCCGTAATTTTCTGTTACTA
>JAPZDZ010000020.1:19570048-19587579 GCA_029783805.1 Acanthurus tennentii
ACACACACACACACACACACACACACACACACACACACACACACACACACACACACACACACACACACACAGAAACAGGCGACCATGCCAGCCCGCCTCTTAGGGATGTAATGAAACATTTATGGCTGAATCCCTGTGTGTGTTTTTACTGGGGAGAGTCTGAAGGTCTCTTGTAATGAGCAGATGTCTGCAGTCTGCCCACGACCTGGGTCTCCAGAAGCACACTCTAACAGGTAGGGTGACAACATGTATGTGTGTTTGTGAGTGTGTGTGTGTGCCTGTTTGTGAACATATTCAACAAAGCCAGAGCCCTTCACAGGTCTGACCGTAGTTTCAAAAGAACATTTAGGGTCAATGTTAAACCATGGCTTCGTAAATTGAGTAGAACCTCTCAAAGCTTATTCTCCTTTTAAGAAACTGGAAACATCAATAGTTAATTTTCTTATAGGTGACTTTGGGTGGAGTCAAACTGTGGTAGTGTGAATTATGGTTGCTGTGCAGGAAGTACGTAGTGTTAGATCTGCACAGCGATATGTGATGCAATTTAATGCAAGAACTGGGCCAATAGGATGGAAGAAATACCAATACGACTGTGTTTGAACCACATTTAGAGATACATACGAATTTATGTCTGGTACATGTCTGGTAGTTCTAGTGTTTAGATGTTTATTGTCATTTGTTGTGGTTTCTTTATTTGCTTTTTGGAGGCTCAAGGAAAGAGACACAACTGAATGAAAAGTCAAGAGAAACTTTAAAGAGTTTAGGTGGTAATGGTCCATTTTTTTCTTGTCAAAGAATTACATGGGGCTTACCTAAAGTTTAGGATGTAATATCATGAACCACAACACCCCGACTTCAACTTCAGTTTGGGACCTTTGATGTTTATCTTGCCCTCACTTCCTGTCACCTCCCTTTGCACAGCCCCCACAGATGTAAACTTTGTCACTAACATGGTCTAAATTACCTAAATAACTAGGCACCATTTTTTTCAGCAAATTACTCAAACATGAGTAAATAGTGTATTTGTTTTGGACTATTCTTAGGGTTTCTGTAGTATATGTGTGTTCTTCAAATTACATATAAGCCAGTTTAGTGTCAAATATAACACAATTAAATACCTTTTTAAAGTTTATACAAAAATGTAAAATTATTGGTTGGACACACACACACACAAAAAAAAAAAAACTGGTTTCTTATCAGGTTAGCTAACTAGCTAGCTCCTTCATGCCATTTAGACAGACTTTACTCCACTCTAACACAAAGAACAATAACCTGTAAACTGTAACAGGAAAAAGTCTTATGATTAAACCAATAACATTAATCACTTTTTCCTATTGTCTCACCTGCAGTAGTTCTTCCTGTTGTCTCCTGTGTTCCTCTTGCAGGGCTCTGAGCTGAGCAGCATGGGCTTGTTTCAGTTGTTCATGCTTGTCTCTCTGACTGCTATGGCCTTCAAACTGTTGCAGTTTAGCTAAAGGCAGTAAATATTACAATGTGTGGTCACACAATATATGAGAAACTGTTAACAGCAAAGGATTTGTAACCATGTGTCATGCCAAATCCAAGCCCTATTTTAATTTGTATTTGGTAATACAAAGTCTGGTTCAGTTTGTTTTCAATAAGCTTAATTATATTTTGTGAAATATTTGTATGTTTTTTCCTTTATAATAGAACTTTAGTTCACCTTAAGCAAGCCCAAAAAAGGAACACACAAGCAAATTATGTTTGTTAAAAAACAAAACATATAGGTCCAGAATCTGAGGACCAGCTGAATGCAATAACATTATTTTTTAACTCTAGATCTCTTTGGACCCCAGTAACAATATAGTCCTTAAAATAGGCCCTGCCTACAGGACTTGGCTCATATTAGACACCAATCTAAGATTAATGTCCCACTATCTTCCTGGTCTTACCTCTAGGGGTGCTGGAGCTTGGCCTGGTCACAGATTCCATCCCTCTGCTGCCATCAGCACTCATGTCCTGTGTTTCTTCCGTAATGTGCATGAGCAGTCTCTGTTTGGCCCTGGATATTCCACCCTGGCCTTCACCCCCACTCTCTGGGGTCAGATGCTGCTCCTGAAAAGGGTGACCTTTTGTGCCCAGGTCAGACCCCAACCCTTCAAGGAGCCACAGGCCAGATGGTGCATCCACGTCATATGACTGGTTGAGCGATGAGCACTGGTTGAGCAGGTGGGTAGAGTCATTATCTTCTACAGCTGTTACTTTCCCTTCATCTACTGGATGGCAACTGGTTTCTGAAAGCACAGAGGCATCATGCAGACCTGTTGTTTCAGATTGAACATTTCTAAATACATCAGGAATTCGCAGCCGCTGTGCTTCAGAAAGGATGCATTTAGTTGAGGGCCGCTGCTTTTTACCATCGATGCCATACAGTCCACAACTCTTTCTAAGTCCTTCTATATATGTTCCATCATCCTTTGCTTTCTCTCTAGCCGATGTTTTGACTAGCCTGAGCTCACTCAAGTGAACCGTTTCAGTTCCTTTTACCTGAACTAATAGAGGAACATCATCTGTGTCACTGATGCTTGGTTCAGATCCTGTATCTTCAAGCATGTTCTTGGAATTGTCTAACGATTGTCTTTGCCACTCTCTGTACTTTTGGGTTGGCTCCGCACAACTGGTATCATCATGTCCCCGTAGTTTGTCCTTCCAGTGGTTACCATCACTTTCACAGAGCTGCTTAAGTTTTTTGTCTTTAATTTTCTCAGTGAGTTTGAAGTTGTCATAACTAAATTCACTTTGTGTGTTGCTCTCTAATTGGCTATGATTCCCCAAGTGTTCTGTCTGACCACGCTCCAGATCTGAGATCAGTACTTTCAGACCAGACAGGTTGTACTTAAGCTGATCTGTGTGCTGTGAACTCTTGGTTGAAACCATGAGATTCACAGGGGAAGGAACTGATATGTGAGTGTTTTGATGCTCCAGGTTAACCTCTTCAACACTGAGGTCTTCATTCCAACCAGTGTTGACCAAGACTTTTCTCTTTGAGGTTTCAGCCCCATAGGCAGCCTCTCCATCTTGGATCCTGCCTTTGCTTTTGCAGTGAACAGGACTCTTACAGAATTTTGGGGCTGGAATAGTGTATTGTTTTCCTACTTCTTCTTGAAAAGCAGTGGGAAAGACAGTCAAGTAAAAAGCTTCATCAACAGTTGAAGTTTCTGTGGATGTGAGCTGTTGCTGGGGGAAGGCATTAGTTTGTTTGTGCTCCGTTAAGAGCTCTTGAGAAATGTTCAACTCATCTTGTTTAAAGATTGTTTCATCCTCAACAATAGCCATTTTCCTAGTACTTTTATTTTCTGTTAAACGTGTTCTTGCATATTTGTTTGGCATTCTATCAAAAAACTCACTCTCAATCTTTCTCTGTTTTTTCCAGGATATCTTTGGTGATGTTTGTCCTGTTGGGATAAAACTGCTTCTTTTTTCTTTAGTTTTCTTCCTCTCTGCAGTCCCAGTGCCCTTGTAAGGGATCTCATCATTCTCCTTATCAGAGAGGCTCTGCTCCTCTCTCCTTGCTCGTGGCTGTTCTTGGGTCCTCTCCTGGATTTTAGTGTTTCTGGCTTGATTCCTAAGCATCCGCTGGCACCTCCGATACTCCTGAGATTTCTTCAGTAGGGCCTGCAGACTCAAACGATAAGGCTCCTCAGATGGCTCCGCTTCATCTACATGGCTGTTCGCTGATTCTGTGTGGTTGTGCTGTATATGCAGTTCTGCCACTGGACAGTAAGTGTTCAATGTCTTTGATAACTCTAGACCGTGTGCAAAGTCAGTATTTTCTGTTGAAGCGACTGGATCTTTATTCATTTTCAAAATGTCGTCTTTGTTAAGGTCACCAGCCATAGTAATAGGACAGTTATCTTCACCCTCTGTGTTGTACACAAGACTGCTTTTAGATTTCTCTACTGGTGAATGGTCACATATGATTGAATCATTCTGGAGTGAGGAGAAATAAATGTCCTTCCCTACGACAAAGTTATTACAAAAGGATAATTCCAGCCCACTTTTCTCCAATTCCTCCCCATCTATGGGAGGATGGCTAATAATATCAGGCATCTTGGCAACTGTGTTTGAGGTGCTGTGAAGGAAAAAGTCACTACCATTGTAAGCTCCCTGAGAGCAGCCGAAGTCATGGCTCTCTCCACGAGCATCAGTCCCTCTAGAGACACATGTGGCGGTTTTAACATTTTCATAGGTCACATAACCTGAGGATACTGACTGGTGGATTGCACCATTAAGGGAACTTAGCTGTAAACCATGTTGACTAATAAGGCATCCTTCCTGGTAACTTTGTTGAGGTTTCACCTTAGAGGTGGAAAAGGCACAAAATGTAGTTGATGTTAATGGAGGAGGAGTTCCTTTGTTTTCTTTCCTGTCAGGCAACAGTGAGAACCCATTACTGGTGCTCGTTCCTATTATATAATTGCTCTGTGATACTGTTCTGCCACAGGTGTTGTGGGAATGTGAAGATTTAATGTTGGTCTCTAACTCATGAAGGAACTCTTCCAATGTTGGTGTCTTCCTCAGCTGCAAATCACAAGCGAAAACAATTCAAATTATGGAGAGATTAGAGAAACAGCTTCCTTATTTGATCAAAACAAAGAGAGGAATGACAAAACATTGCAAAAATAAAACATATGACGATAACTGTTTATCCAAAAGAACTTGTACATGTTTTTATAGTGCTCATCAGTCAGGTTATCCCAAAGCAAAAATGGAGTAATGAACAAATACAAAACATATTCACCTCCCCAGGAGAAGAGTTGACAAATCATGATTTGTATTACCTGAACACTGTGCAGAGTAGT
Organism: Acanthurus tennentii; assembly: GCA_029783805.1. Taxonomy (NCBI): domain Eukaryota; kingdom Metazoa; phylum Chordata; class Actinopteri; order Acanthuriformes; family Acanthuridae; genus Acanthurus; species Acanthurus tennentii. The sequence goes on from JAPZDZ010000020.1 coordinate 19,574,872, forward strand.
TTGCACATGGGCCATTCTTCCATCATCCTTCAACTTTCTGTTTGCAGCAGCTTTCTGCGCAGCATCTCTGTGTTGCTGCATCTCCTCTTTTTGCTCCGGAGAGAGCTGTTATCAACAGAAAGCAGACATGGGATTCTGTGTATGATTAATAAAGGGGCAGGCACAAAAAATTTTTTTCATCATGTAATATAAAATTCCTTATTCTGTCTATTAAATGTTTTTCACAAATTCCCAGCACCCTAAATTACCTAAACATGTTTGTTTTGACTGACTAACAATTAAAAAACCAAAATATGATGTTTCTACAACAGATAGTCTTATAAGTAATCTGATTGGACAAGGGGCATTCCATGAGTGCTGATATACAGAACAACAGCACTGGGACTTATAACTTATATATCATTGCGCTCGTGTTCTTATGATGGTTAATTACACTAACTGTCGGTCCTCAGCTTGTCGCTAGATCGTAACTTCATCGAAAAGACTAGGAGAGGATTGGTAGGGAAAGAAGCCGGGATACAGTACTGATACACTGCTGTGATACTACGGCTTTGACCTGGACTCGAACCTACGACCGCATCACAGCCATGCTGTGAGGACATCACTCCCTCTTATGTGATATTGCTTTAACTCTTTTTTTAGAGCAGGTCACAGAAGTCACATTTAACTCAACCTAACACCTGATTAGCTTATTTCGATAACTTCTAATAATATTTAGTTTTTAAATATGGGCCACTGACATATAGTGATTAATTGTTTTAACACTTTTTTCCATAAAACTACCTGTTACAGTCAGTACAGGACACTATCTAACGGAATACAACAAGGAGACAGCAGGGTGGCTCAGTCTTAAACAGTGTTTTCTATGATTCTGCACTTAGATGATGATGTTGAAAACCCCAATTCTGAGTTTAACAGAAGTATCATCAAACTGTGCTCATACCAGGGGGGGGAGGATGGGTTGTCCATAGAAGCGGATGAGAGAAGATGCAGGAGTATGTTTGTTGTGTTCCTCCTCACTCTTCCTCAACTCGAAGAGACGATGCTGCACAAAACTGTCGTAGTCCTCCATCGACTTGCATCGAGATATGGTAGGTTGTAACGTTTGATAATTTTGCTATGCTAGCGTCGTTACCGATACTTGTTTAGCTCGCTACCTAGCTAGTTAGCAACGGGTTAGCTGTAGCTATTGGTCAGTGAACTGCAGGCAAAGTTACTTGCTACCATTCGTAGGAAAACACGAGAGGAAAAAAAGAAAAGCAGCATTGCAGTATTAGTTGTAAATTATCCACGCCAGTGGTTTCTTACAACGATTCCCCGTCAGGATGGATCATTGTTTACATTTTTACCCGCCTCTCCTCCCAGAGCAACAGACGTTGACAGTTTGAAAACCGTGGAAACATCCTCAAAGTCCGGAGTGGATTGTCAACACGGATTCACTATTTTAAACAAGAATATAAACATGAACATTTAAAACACTAAGCAAAAATCAAATCAGAAAAAAGAGAAAAAAAATGAAATTAACTAAACGAACAAACAGTTATCAACACTATTACTGCGACGCTTGTGATAATAACAAAGTTATAGTGGTTAATGTTTTCACCGGATCTTTACCAGACAAAGAGAGCTGACAATATCTTGATACTGCCACCTACAGGCCTGACGGGCTGAACAAAGAAATAAAAGGAATCTTAAGTAAAAAAAAAAAAAAGAAAATACTTTATTTTAATAATGTTAAGTCCATGATCCCTTTCCATGTTTCTGTAATATTTTCTCTGCACTGTTTTTTAATTGTTGTGAGATTGTCCTCTTACTAGCAGAGTCTTCACCTTTTAGAGCAAAAAGAGAAATATGGTAAGCTTTGTTTACAGAAAAAAAGAGTTTAGGACTTTATAATTCATAAATAAAATTCAGTCTAAAGCTGACTTACACTAGTGAATTTAAAAGAAGTGCATATGAGCACACCCTAATTAACTTGTTTTTCTCACAGCAGAGAAACTAATAATATAAATGATGCGACTGTTCAAGTAACTACTACAAAGTAATTCAGCAATTGTTATTAATAAGACCTGTGATTGAGAGGGAAAAAAGATTTGTATGGTGTCTTTGTACTAAGCTGGAACACATTCCTCGTTATTTAATACATGAGCACAGGCTTGAAGTTTTGTTTTTTAGAGCAAAATGGTTTGTATCTTGACTGCAAAAGGCTGCTAAAAGTTACTCTTTCATTTTTTATATTTTCATGCATAGGAATAAGGACTAATCAAAGGAGACCTAAGTGGGGACGTTTGTTTGAATTAAATTAACTTTTATATCTAATTTTCTTTTATTAACTGCATTGATGTTTAAATACAAAGGATACATGTGCAGCACTCTTTTTTTTATGTAGAATTTTCTCTCATGAAAAACCCCCAACATAATCTGGCATGATAATGTCACAAATGTATCCGTAGCCTTATTACCTTGCAGGTATTATACCCATTTAATAAATTAATTTTAATATTTCCTATATATTTATCAACTCTTTATATTATAATGCATCAACAATTCAATCACAATAACACACAAAAAAACGCTATTTGTTAAATTATTCCTACATCCCTGTGTCAGATAAGGCAGTAGCTCCATTTAAAACGTTTATTGGTCTTATACAAAATAAAGTAAGCTGTTTATCAACAAACATACAGTATATACATCAATAAATTAAAGATGTCTCAGACCGATGATGAAACAGTTAATTTCATGATTACCAATACCTTGTCATCATCACTTATGTATCTACAAATTGCAAAAAAAGTACAATAATTTAGTTGAAGATAAATACTTACAGACTGTCACATTTTAAGTATTTCCCATAGAAAGCACTGTCATATAATAATTTATTACACCCCATACAGAAATCTTACAAAACACATAATGTTCTATTACAAGGGCTTTTCTGAATAGGCTATGCCATATTCACACAAACTCACTACTTTTCTACAGCTTTAAACTGACCGTTTTATACTTTTTTAAACACAAAAAATATCCCAGCTCACATGAGTAACCTAGCCAAATGCTCACAGCAGATACCTGTGATTTAATGGAAAAAGACATTATCAGGAGTAAAATTATAGTTAAAACAAAAAAAGCCAAAAAAGGACAGTAAGTTTGGTTTCTCATGACATCTAAACTCTGGGTAAGAATGTTGTGTTGGTGGCCGAACAACTGATAAGGGGCAGTGGCACAGAGAGAGAGAGCAGTGGAAGAAAGAGAGTAACTTGGGAGGGAAAGCAAACATTATTATTGATTACTGAAACACCAAACAAACAATCAAAGGGACCCTTGGGTCATTTACTCTAATTGATCAGGACTAGGGGTGGGTGAAAGGGCTTTTAGATTCTGGTGATGTGATTCACTATATAGGAAGAAAACTGAATGACTACATACCAATTGCCAAAGCAGCAAGATAAGGAGTTAATGATTTGTGTTTGCTAGAGGAGTCAGATGTTTTGAACAAAGGCCTAGAAGCCAGTTGAGTTAACTCGCTGACACTGAAAAGGATAAGTGGAGTGGGACATGGTTCAGCGTTTTACCGTGTAAGATGTATCTCTACCACTCCCTTCTGCCTCTGTAAAATATTAATTAATGTGGTTAAGAGTTGCTGCTTGGGTTTGTGATGAAATGTCTTTTCATAAGGAGGGCATGACCTCTGTACAGTCAGCAGTAAAATAAGGTCAGCGTGTCTTACAAGCTCTTAAACTCTAGTTCAAAATCAGGCTTTGCGATGACAGCTACAGTATATTTTTCACTCAGTCTACTTCTTCATTGGAAGTGGATTAAACACATCTGATTTTGTGTTTTCACAGATAATTGTAAAGTGGCATTGATAAAACAATACACAAATCAGATCTGAAACAGACAAACTAGTGCTGGCATTTATAATCAAGTATAACTGCTAAGCACTCTATGTAAGCTCTTTAACACTGTCACATCACACTGTACTTGCAATTATAAAACAGACAACTTGACACAACGACTAGACAGCATAACCGCTCCTGTGTGGCAGGAAGTCTTAATTTGCCTTACACAGCTTGCATAATTAGAGATGTCTATTAGACAGCATCCACAATGTTAACACAATCATGTTTACGCAGTATGCAACATTTTTAAACAAGCGGAGCATCAAAATGGTGGCACATACAGTACATACAGTTTGATGAGCACTGAGAACTTTTATATTTTGACTTGACACAACCTAATCTTAGCAGAAATCATGTTTTTTTTCCTTTTTTATACATTTTTGACCACATACACCACACAGGACTTGCCAGCAAAAAAGCAAATATAAGAACAAACAGGAAGGAACAGAGAGAGAGAGAGAAAGAACATGTAAAAAAATCCAGTAAAAAATTAAATAATAGCATTCTGACAGTACAAAATAGATTTTTTTTTAAAAATATAGAACAAATACATAAATTAACTGGGTGTCATACCTAACTTTACTTTGTATCTAAATACCATGGAGTTCTGTGATAATGTACCAGACATTTCATATGACATTTATAATTCTGATTTTACAGATGACTAAATGTGCAAATGGTTGTCAGTGTAGGAGATAATGAAGAAAAAAACATTTTAAAATCTCAAAGCCTTCGAATGCCTTTGCTCATCACCTGTGTGAATTGTATTTTATATTAATGTAGGGTACAGATGAAGACATCCTTGCTTATCTTAATACTGCACAGCAGGAGGCTGGCTAAACCCTTTTCTTCACAGTGGAAATATGGCCGTTCAGATAAAAGGCTCCATGTATGTTCTTGTTTTTTTTATTTGTGTAAATGGTTTGTATTCATATTTCAGTGGACTGCTGAATTTAATTGAGGTTTTTCTTCCTTAAAAACAGTTTGAGGCAATTGTACTTAACAAGGTAAACCTTACTCTTTGACAGAAAAACCATTATTAGCATAATACACTTTTTCCACATCATAAAACACTAAATGCATAACCACATTTGCTTCACATCCCTGACACTTACAGAACAGTTCAAAAACCAAAAAACAGAAACAACATTATATATACATAGCATATAAAATGTACACAGCAAAAACTAATACCTTATACACTTGTGGAATTCACACAACAATAAAAAAATAACTTATCAAAGGAGCTGGGTTGGTGCAGCCATTTAGATCCACTGTTGATGTTCACATTTCTGTTATCTTGCTAGATGACCTGAATAAACAATATCATGAAGCTTGTGGGGTTATCCATGACACTTTGTATCAGTGGTCTTTTTATCTTTAATAATGAGCTATGAAAGCTACAAAGATAAAAAGATAAAAAGCAAGCCAAAAAGTCAAATTCAGAAATACAGAAAATGGGTCTGCCAAAGAGGGTAAAAACGTACAAATTATAAGGGCAGATTGGGAGCAGATACACACACTATCTGCAGTGCTAGGGCTGAGCGATGAGGCCGGGAGGACACAGATTTTGTGATTAGAGAAAGAGTGCAGTTACCAACGGTGTCATCACCCACTTCGGCCTGAAATCAAACAAGGATCAAAGTCATATCCATGAAATAGTAAACCGTATAGTTACCTCGTCACATATCTACACAGCACACCACACGCTAGTTCACAGTTAAACACACGCGCCTAGTCACTAGAGGGAAAACAAAGCTATTCAGTAGTTAAGCCACTTTTGGTACAATTGCAAAATAGAGAGATACTGTATATCAAACAGATTCTGTTATACCTTTTTTTTACAGGTCATTACAAACAATGCAAAGATAATTGTCTTTATAAAATTCCAGACTCTACCATACATAGACAAAAATTCTTTGACTGTAGAACACCACATAAGACTACTTTTACAGTAAAACTCATGTGAACTGACCTTAACCCATTTGTGTGACTGGAAATTCAGAGATATGTCTCTGCTGGCTGACTGCATTGTCAGTAATCACATTTGCACTTGCAAAGTGAGCTTTGTGGTTGAAAGCGAGAGGAATACAACGTAAACCACTTTGATTTGAAGCAAGAATTTTGGCGGTGGGTGTAATAACCTAGTTTTGCCAAACAAATACTAAAACACATGAAGCAAGTTATTAATGTTAAACAGTCTTATATACATTCCCTTTCCCAAAAGTAAATTCCATGCAAAGAAAACTGAGATGAATGCAGGCTCCTTTTTTTCTTCCAAGTCACATAAATGGGTATTATTAATATTGTTGATGCTGATACTCCACAGCTCATAAATCAACACAAAGGGAGAGTTTAATGCTGCCAAGATGTGATTCCTAATCGGTCAGTGTATCCCATTAAACACAGGTATAAGCAATAACCTGCATTGAATCTCCACAGTTCCTCTTGTCTACTTCAAGATGCATATCATTAGTATACCAAGGCACTTGCCCTTCCAATTTTCTTGAACACATTTTGAAGAGGAACATAAACAGACAGATGACTTAATCGTAATTCAGCTCTTGTGTTCAAAAGACCATTTTTCTTAAAATTTTAGCTACCTGTTTTTATTCCCAAGTGGTCAATATCAGGATTTTGTAATGCCTCTCTGAGTCTCATATAGAGGCATATGGTATCCCTTTCTTGTGTGGCCTAGGAACCAGACAAATCTGTGGAGATGATGTTTTTTTCAGTCTGGCAATGGATTTGGCCCCTCTCCCACTAAGACAGGTTTTCACCCTTCCTGGCCCTTCCTAGGCCAATCACAACTGTTTAGCTAATACGGCACAGATGCAATAAGGTGACTGACAGAGAGCATGACCTGTCAAGATTTAAAAAGTTCCTGTTTTGCTTCTATAATTGGTTTTAGGTCTATCTACTTGTGTTGAGAGGCATTTGGGTCAGTATTCATTGATAACCCACCTTGGAAAATAAAAATTTGACCACCTGGAAATGAGAACGGTTTGGAAATTTCAAACAAACTGAGATACTGTCAGACACTTTCAGTAACTTTAACTCCTTTTCTTGTATGTTTATTTTTCGGTAAATATCAATTGCCATTTTCCCTCCTCTTTTTTTTGAATACTAGAATTACTGTTTGTAATAACTAGGAACCAATTTGACTTTTAACAAATGAAAGGACAGATAAAAAAACAAGTATGAGATAGGGTTAAGTTTGACGTAGAAAGTGTAAAGACCATATAAAAAATACAGCTAACTAAATATAGCAATACCAAAACAAACACGCGCCACAGAATTTCACAGAATTCCTGATATATAACAATTGACACACAGAGAATACACTTTGAACCTTATATGAATGACAACACAGTACAAAACAGTAGAAATACAGTTACCACCATTGTGTATTTATATATATATTTCTCTTCAGTTTTTTTCTGAAAAAGTTCTGTCTTGAGTGGAGAACGATGGGACTTCTCTGCAGGCCACATTAAAAACCTGTGCATTCTTTTGGAACGAAGGACCCAAAACTGTTTTTGTTAATCTTTTTGAACAACTTTCCTGTAACTATTACATGAGTGCCATCTCCTGTCACTAACACGTACAAAATGTTTTTGTTGGTGTGGCTAATTTTAATGTTCTAAATCCTTGTTTTGGCCATGACCTTGGAATGAAGTGTGCAAATGTGTGAAGGGATTATTATGCACTTACAGATATCTAAAGATCTATCAGCAGTAAAACTCGACACTTAACATTTGACTGATGTAAATAGCAACTAAATAAAATTGTATAAATTTTCCAAGAGTTTTGGGCATTAATGGTTTTTAATTTTTTTCTCCCTGGCCTGGAAAAAAACTAATCTTAAATTCTTGGACCTTGACTTGACTCTCTGTGACCTTAGGAACCCTGTGAATCTGTCCTGTGCTAAATGCTCATGCACTGACCAAGAGCTTCCAACTTTATAGTCTGCATCTAATGATCTTCCTCTGCTTCCATCCTTTCCTTCACCTGCACTGTTCTGAGAGACAAGTGACAGGAACATGCTGAGTAGATATGATCGAGACTGCCCAGCTGTTTGGTTTGAAGTCAGTGCAGGTGGAGGAGAGATGGCTGGCAGAGAAGAAGAATTGCTCTACTGCAGCTGAACTCCACCCTCATCTATCTTTCCCTCCCTCAAGACCGCGCATCTGTTTTTGACTTCACTATTGTGATCACGCTCGTGGCTGTCGCCACCTTCCCCGGTATGAGTGGACCAATTACTGATGATGGCAACCCTCCCCCTCCTCCTCCCCCTCCAGCCCTAACCCCAACCCCAACAGTGGGGCTCCTTGCGACAGTCCTGGCAAACGTCTGTAACGCCTCGTACTTAGACTTCAAAGCGTCCAGCTCAACACGCATTGAAGCATTCTCGTTGGCCAGTTTGTCCACCTCCTGCTGTAGCTGAGCCTTCTGCTTCTCCAGCTCCTCCTTCTGGGTGACTCTCTTAACCCGGCAGCTGGCAGCGTAGCCCCGGTTCTTTAGAGTGCGCCGCCGTTGTTTCAGCTGCAGAATCTCCTCTTTGGAGAGCCCTCGGAGGTGCTGGTTCAGCTCCCGCACCGACATGGTCACCAGCTCTTCATCTGTGAGGCTGGTGCCATTCTCCCCCGGCTCACGCTTCACCTGGAGGAAACAAAAGCAAGACAGAGGATGGGGATAAGACTGAACATTTGAAAAACTGAGAATTTTGTATAAAACATGCTTTCTTACCTTCAAGGCTTTATTCCCTTTGTTAGTCGTCGTCATGCCACAAGAGCCTTGCTCTTCTGAACAGACCTGTGGAGATAAAACAGAATACAAAATATGAGCAAAAATATCATAAAAGACTGCTAAAGTTGTTGGTAAAGCAAATAAACAGAATAAGAAAATTTAAAAAAGGACTGTCACTGTATTTAATATCCTTGCAATATAAAAAATATACTCACTGTGTGTCAATACCCACCTGGACAAGTAGAGACACACCACATTGAAATCTACTGTTGGAGCCCTGTTTTGTGAGCATGTCAAAGTGTTATGCATCTGTGTCACAGTGCATGAGTGAAAGTGACAAACAAACTTTTCTTAGAATTTCCCTCTTCCTGTTTCCTGGTGGTTACACTGACAGTGCCCACTACCTTTGTGTTGTTGAACTCTTATTGGTTGGCTTCAGGCCAATAGGAATGAAATGAATGTGAAAGAAGAGGAAGTGGTAAAATTTATGGGAAGGACTCCAGGGGAAAACCAACTGTTAGAGCCCTAACACACACACATACTCTTACTCATGCACACTTTTGCCCATCCTGTGATGTGTTTATTTTTCCTGTATAAAGTTTTGTTATTTAAAACCACTGTTTTTTGTTTTTACTACTGTTATTTTAAAGACTAAGGTCATAAGAACTTTGACAGGTTTTACATGGGTTTTCACACAAGTTTATATGTATGATCCAGGTGTGCATGTGTCATCAAATGTCATGTTTGTTTGTTGATGCTAATAATATGTTATGTGATGTAGCAGCTTAGAGCCCAAGACAAGTTTCTCTAAGAGACATAAAGTATAATTTATCTCTTCTTACCTTACAAACTCATGCATGCACACACCTTACCTGAGACTGTAGCAAAGACAGAGGAAAGATGAAGAGAGACAAATATTGACCTACACCTACTAGGGGTACAAATAAAGGCGAACCAAATCAAATGATGTACATCCATTTGTACCAAAATTTAAACAAGAGACAAAAGAATGAAGACAAAACAGTGTGAGTCAGAAGTAAACAAAGAGGGTGCCTGGAAGAGCAAAAGATGAGATCAGTCCTTAGAGTGCATAGCTCCGCAGATGAGCATCTCCACAAGCTCTCAAAGAGATGCTTTGTGTGGTGCGTTGGTCTGGCTCTCATCTCTCAGATCTGTGTGTTTGTGTGCATGCTATGTGAGTGAGTGTGTCTCTGTGTGTGTGTGTTCAATAAAGTGTGGCTATTGTTGTTGCTGTTGCTGAGCGATCATCATGAGACCAGTCATGATGACTCAGCAGATTCCTGATCTCACTCTTTCAACCCTCCCTCCCCTCTCTCTCTTCTATACTGCCGCGCAAATTTCTGCTCTCCTCTGTCACTTTTATCCCCCTCCCCTCCTGTTTTATACGAATTACAACCCTTTAATTTCTTTTCTAAAAGGTGAGGCTTTGCCTAGAATATTGCTGCAGGCCAAGGAAAGCCTAAAGGGTAGGAGGTGACCAACAAGAGATTCTGCTTGCATGTGATTTGCTATCTAATGGGCAGTTGTAGCTACACCTAATACTGCTGAATCAGAAATTCAGGTCAGCTAACTAGCTGGTTAAAGATAACATGTTGTTTTAATCCATCTCTTTTGTATTTCACATCAGGGTCAGTGAAAAACTAAGATCCTTGTTTAGAGAAGTGATGAAATTTAAGTGACATGAGGCAACGTGTCTGTTCTCGTTTCATTCTTACTCTTTTCTGTCAAAACTCTTTTCTGTTGAGCATTCAAGTAAGCCTCCCCCACAATGCACCTCTGCCTGTCTGTCTGTAAGGGTGCGCAAGTGTTTGTTTGAGCGCTGCCACAAATCCTACAGTTATAAATAGGTGCAGATCAAAGAAAAAGGTACGCTACAAGCACATACAAGTAATCCTGCATCCACACAACACATATCAAATCCACAGCAACTCAAAGAAGAATATAAAAAAGAGCAATGATATAATATGAGAGAGAAACAGCTCTGCTTCATTCAGGGGGTTAGGGTCAATTAATTATGAATGGTATTTCAATGAACTGTGTATATTTAGAGCATTATCTTAATAAAAAACGTCCTCTGTACCTATGTATTACTGTTGTCCTGCATGTTGTTTTGATGTAGCATCTGACGGCTGAAAGTGCATCATTGCACAATAGATGGATGAAAGACGTAAGGGTGGCTGTTTGGAGTGAGGGAGGTAAAGAGAAGGGAGAAGAGGGAGAACAGAAGGGGCAAAAAGGAGGCTGTGTTTCTGCCTGGCACTGGTTAATTTCCCCTGTGCCCAAAACCCCAACACCCTCCCCTTCAACCCAATCTACATACAAACAAAAAGCATGAAGGCAAGCACATACACTTACAAATACACATTGCTCTGCTGCACAATTGAACAAACATGTAAAACTGTTGGCTACAAGTACACAAACATGCCAGTGTTGTTATGTTAATAGTGCTGAAAATTGCTAAATAAATGCAGAAAGAACACATGTGCATGCATGGTTCAGAGGTTTTAATATGCCCTTAACAACATATAGTTAAGCTGTGAGGAAATTTTTTGTTGTCCAGATAGATACAACTGGCAGATAGTCCACCATCATAACGACTGGTAGACACTGTGCATTGTTGGTACATAAATGTTCATCAGTGGTTTTAGGCAGTAATAAAGCAATAACAAGGCATCTATATCAGATATGCAGCTGGGAGCGCTGTGGGTGTTCGCTGGAAAAAATCATAGTTGTGTACCCCAAATAGTCAACTATTGTGTAAGAAGTTACTCATTTCTAAAATCAAACCCTACTCTCTACCCATTACAATACAGCCCCTTCATAATCATTTTTGGTTTTTGCACGTCTTAGTTTCAGATGTTGTCCTTTGCAATAATACTAATTAGTAATCATAGTCTGTGGTTTGTACATTTACTCAGGTCAGAAAAATCCAGGTCAAAAATTGTGCCAGACTTGTCTACGAGCAAAAACAAACACTAACTGATAGGTCTTAACATGAGCTAAACAAACTACTACAATAATGAGACAAAAAGATGTCTGCATCAACTACAGCTTATGATATTTAATTGTTGATTAATCTGCCAATTACAAGGATGTCCTTGTAGTTGAACAGTTAAGGCACAAAACCACTTTGTCCATGGTCCAGTCGTGGACAGCTGTTTCATGTCATAACTCTGTTTCTATTCCCTCTTTTTATGTCTTTCTCCATAGCGTCACCTGTTCAATAAAGGGAAAAACACACCTTACACACCAAAAATCTTTAATAAATTAATCTTAAATTTACTTGAAGACTTAAACTCTGCTCTGATAGGTGCTCATCTACTTTATTATCAACTAGAGTAGTGGTAGTTGTGGTGTTGGTTGCAAACACTTGGAGCAGTATAGAACATTAAGTTTTTGGGCATATTTTATCAAGGTTAGACAAACCTGAACTACACCACAACATTAAACGGCAATAAGCTATGTTGTCTGTGTGTGTTCATGCCATGTGTAAGTCACCAAGGTTAAAGATTATCTGCTGAGCAAAGGCATTGCCATTCATCTTGGTTGTTAACACCCAGACTCATACATACACAAACACAGAGAGGCATAGGTGTCCTTCCCAAAATGCTTTCAGGGTGGTCGCTGCGATGTGGTCAATGCCACAGTCACTGTTGCTACAACAGACAGTGTTCTGCTGTGGCAGGCTGCATTTTTATGGAGCAACCAAAAGAACGCTGACAACTCAAGAGCAGAGCTGCTTACAGTTACAGTGGAGAGACAACACACACAAACACACAAACAAACCCTCTCACACACAAACACAGGGGAAAAGACATAGGGACAAAGATGGATAAAGGATTGAGACATGACAGAGATGAATAAAATTAGCTAGAAGAAAAGAGAAGATAAGAAACTGAGGATAATGGAGGGTAAGGAGTTGGCTGGACAGCAAGGGGACATACTATTTAGGTGTGTGTGTGTGTTTGTGTGTGTGTGTGTGTGTGTGTGTGTGTGTGTAGTGTGGTGGTGGGGGGGGGGGGGGGTTTTAAAAAAA
>JAPZDZ010000020.1:19590121-19607328 GCA_029783805.1 Acanthurus tennentii
GCTTGGTTGTATGTCTCTATGTGTGTAGCCCTGCGATAGACTGGCGACCTGTCCAGGGTGTCCCCTGCCTTTGCCCTGGGAAGTCGGCTGGGATCGGCTCCAGCCCCCCCCCCCCCCCCGCGCGACCCTGCAGAGGATTAAGCTGTATAGAAAATGGATGGATGGAACATCTTAGCAAACAAGAGCAGAAAGTTTTAAGATGGAAAGACAGACATTGTGGCTCACCAAAACACACACACAAGACATAACATGTTCATTTGCAAATTCTACAGTAGTATAATCTCTTTTTCTTTATACAGATGTTGTTTATTTCCACATCATGCAAAACACTAATTTCATACCACACAAGATTACAAGACACTGCCTCATATGCATCAAACATCACATTTCAGCAGATATAATATTCTAATAACACATTCAAACACAAAGAGAAAAGCATCAGTAATAGTATAATTTATATTTTACATATCTTTTAGTAATATGTTTGTAGTAAAATTTCTACCCAGTTATGCTCGGAAAAACAGAACAAAAAAAGAAAATGTAGGAAACTTGAAGTTTATCCTGATAAAAATCCTCTTACCTCATTTCAAAGGCTGACTTTAATATTCTGTATGTGCACGGGTAAATTTAGTTAGTGCATCATAAAAAAATGCTTCAGTGTGTACCTCTTTTAGTATATTGTGTTGTCTCCAGTGCCAAAGACAATAGAAACAACAATGAAACCCCTATTTCTGTATTACTTTTATTAATTAATAAAATTAATACAATCTGCAGTTTGTCCTCCTGCTTTGTCAGCTTTAGAACTGAAGTTAGTGGTTAACTAATCAAAAGGTCAAACAGAAAATTGATTATTAACAATTTTGATTATTAGGGTTACGTTTTTTATGACAAAAAAGGCCAAAAATTCACTACTTTTAAATTCCTAAATGAGGACATTTGCACTATGATGGCAAACTGAATATCTTTAGTTATTGGACAATTAGTTGTACACAAAAAGACATTTCTCATCAAATTTATCAACAAAAAAAATGAATCTTTAATCGTAGCTTTTTCTACTACAAAGATCAAACAGAGGGAGGATAAGTAAAAAGGCTCCTGAGATATTTTAGCTGTCAGTACTAAAAACCTTAAAAGAATAAGCACCTAGACATCAACAAGCATGACCCCTTTTCAGGTGTAATACTTAAAATGGCTAAAAAATAAAACCTCACTTCATATTATGTATTTTAGGAGCAGCTCTGTTGTGTAGTTTTTGAAATAGGCTGCAATTAGAAAAGGTAAATAAAACTCTGTAAATGCATGGAAATAATTTGAGGCTACAGGTGACGGCAAAAAGCTGGTGACACAGTGGAGGCACACGCCTTTGTTTCCTCTCTTTGCTCCTTGGCATTGATCCCTACTGTGTGTATGTGTGTGTGTTTTATTTGAGAGTTTCAGAAATTCATACCATCATACAATTCTGGGATCGTCACACTGCAGTTAGAAAATGCGGCAATTTGGCGCATAGAGATGATGCAACTGGTAGACAACCACTGGTACGGATACTCCTGTTACCAGAGCGTTGCAAGTCCACAGCTACATCCTCAATATCTCAACATAGCACGCAAAACATAATTATTGCCATTCTATGAAGAGCGTATGTGTGATTCTGTTTATGTATATGAGGGAATAAGTAGCCTTCTCTAACTGGAGCCTTCTCACATAGCTCCACAAGGTCCTCAGAGACAAAACATGAGAACTTGAGTGACTATTGACAGAGACACGCAACTTTGTAATAGTGATGCTCGAAAGCATCACAAACATTTCAGAGGAAGAGGTTTAGTCAGTAATTTGAGCCACTTAAAGTGAACTTGTTCTTATTTTTTAGCGTTTTGACTTCTTGTACTTGTTGCAATGGAATTTATCTTGATTTCATGCATTTTTCAGTTCTCAGGGAGGTTATGTAAATAAGGAGTTGAGACACTTTTGGAGAAAGGGTAAATTTACCACACACACAAGCATACACAGAGTCAAAAGAACACAAGGACAAGCAGTACACTCACACGGAAGCAGGAAAAACAGTGGAGCACAGCAATGATTATGCACCAGATCTGCTTACACCATATTTCATCATTACTGTGGAGAAAAAACACTCAACTATTGATCTGCCCCACTGCTTCCCTTTTTTCTCTGCCTCTCTCTCTCAAACCCACTCTCTGATTCAGTCTTTTATTCCTGCTTTTACTTCTCTCTTCTTACTTCTCTATCACCCTCAGAAATTTGCAAACATAATGCGACTTTTCTGAAATGGACACGAGTAGTAAACAAGATCATAAACATACAGCTGCTACATAATTTTCTCCAAAACACCAAACTCTCTCATACACACAGACAAACACACAATGTAGGTGGATGGAATACTGTGAACACCTGCCCAATCTCATGCAATCCAGTACAACAACGCTGCAATAAATACTGCCGCTAAAACTTGTTTTCAACTGCAGTCCCAGAGCTGGGATGAATATAGAAACAATACAACAGGAACATGTTACAATTAGGGACAAACCCATCATCATCATATTGGACTGACATGTGACTCCCAGCTATTTAATGTAATATTGTTTAGTACTTTTATTGATACCAAAATCAGTGTATGTTGTACTTAGCCTTGATCTGCTATATTTAACTTACTGCTTAAACTTAAAGCTTAAGCATATCAATTACGCTGATGTCAAAAAGTAACATAACCTATCCTTACTGACAGTAATAGACAAACATTACTAACAATAAAAGAGCTATGTCCGTGGCTATAGTTTTGTTACATGTTTGAAGGTGTCCATCCCTTGCAAACTTATAATGAAAATAGATGAATAGTCAATTAATAAATAATAAATGTAGTCAATTAAAAGACTGACAGAGAAATAAACTTATTCTCTGATTTCTTGCCTCTCAAATGAGAGCATTTGCTGCTGAGTTTTAGTTCAAAATAAACTTGAAGATTGCATCTTCAGGATAGTTTTTGGACAACAGAGTCAAAAGAACTATTAACTTGAATAGTTAATGATGAAAATGATAATCAGCTGCAGCCCAAATAAATGACAAACTAGACAACGACAACAAAATTAATTATCAATTACATGAGTTGGTTATGGCTGCAACTGTTGATTACTTTTAAGTGATTAATTTGATAGCTACTGTCTCCATAATCTATGGGTCAGTGTTTGTTACAAGTTCGGAGTGCCAACGCTGACATATTCAAACAGTCCAAAACGTAAAAGATGAAATATTCACATTTGAGAAGAAAGAACCAGAATTTTTTATCAGTCTTGCAAGAAAAAAGTTAAATAAACATTCTCTTGTCAAAACTGTTATAAATTATCCTAATTGAGCAAGAAATGAATCTTATAGTTTTTCGCTCTTAGTATTTGTGCATCTCTTCCTGTCCCATCTCTCCTTCTTTGCACACCAAGACAAGGTTTCACACAGTGTTACATCAACTCGACCCCTGCATGCAGAGAATCACACACATTTAAATTATCACTCACTCAAATACAAACACAAACACACACACTCCTTAAATGTGCTAAAACAAAGATTGTAACACTCATTACTTAAGACTTCTTCCTGGTCAGACATTGTTAGGGGATGCAAAGAGATCAACTGCCAAGTGCAAAATGTTGTAATGGCCAACTGATAGTAAAATCTCTTTCTCATTGCTTCATCGTTCTCCTACATTTGCAAGTGCAGCTAACTCTCAAGCACATACACACAGTTTTTAACCTTGGTGCTTAGACACACACACACACATTCAGCCCCTGGAGCAACTAGATCTTAGCATCTTATAGGTGTTTTATATCTCCTGCTCTCTTTGCACACACACACACACACACATGCACACACATGCACACGACAAGGCAAAGAAACTAGCTGTGGTAAGTAACAAGTGAAAACGCCATCTGTCAAGCGAGAGCGCATTTGCTTCGCCTCAGCATTTTCAGGGGAATGCCTTGAAGACAAAAAGGTCCTTGTTCTCAATCTCTCCACAAATCCCATCTCTCATTCTTCCCCCCTCTTCCTTCATTCCCCTTGCTCTGCGCGCCTTGCCGCTCCGCCACCATCAGCAAAGTTGCACACATAAGCATTGGTCAGCGTTCAATTACCGTGAACACCAGGGAAGGATGGGGAAAGTACTTGACAGAGAAATGCACTTCAAGCACTGATTAAATACTGATACCAAGTATAAAAAGTTTAGCCCCTTGGTTGTGTGTATCTGTGTCTGTGTGTGTATGCAATGAGAAAAGGAAATGGGAAAAAATATGTGTGTGTGTCTGTGTGTGTGTATGAGGGAGAGAAAAGACAGTAAGGGGATTGGGGGTGCTCTTGTCTCTAATACTGATACAACTGTTTCATCATTATGACCCTCTATTACAGTACTTGCCAACTTGCTTACTACATACTTTTGATACACTCCACAGAGTGCTGACTCTGACTAAAGCCGCTGATATGGAGTCATTAGGGGGTGAAGTTTCTGTTTTTCTTGAGCCCACAGAGCTTCCCTATTACTCTTCAGTGCTTAAGAGTTGCAGTGCTCATAGGTTGCTACCAGGCAGCAGATAATGGCCCATCTACAAGAGATCAATCAGAGGATATTCTGTTGCAAGGCATTACAGTTCATTGAGATGCTTTCTTTTTTTAGCACAAATGTCTATGTGTGGGTTCATTAGCAATCAATTCCCAACAATGACTTTAGCTTTCTTTTTTGTGTCCAAGTATGTTAAACTACTTTTACACCCAATGGTCTTTTTTTGATTTGTAGATTTCAAACCAGTTTTTCCAAAACAAAAAAGCAGAAAGGTCACTGCAATGTATTGTTGCTCCACTGATTGTGACTTTTATTCAACTCATAACTCAAAAGGAAAAAACGGCTGGGCAATTTACCAATTTACAGCATGTTATTAACTGTGTGTATCCTCTTACTATTTGCTTTAAATCCACTTTGACTAATAATGTACTTTAGATCACTGAATAATCACATCACTGGAGAAATTGAACAAAATTTGTATCAATGAATGGCATTTTGAACACCCATCTCTCAACCCACATGAGCTCTAATTATATAGTACACACGTCAACATCCACTACTTGACCAGGCCCTACTTATTTCACAGCCATGAAGCCCCCAATATAAACCGAGCTCTTACTTCCCTCGCGCCAGACCTTTGTCCGCCCGCCTGCCGCCGGTGCCATGTTGCCATGGCTCCCTCATGCCTCCGCTCTGCTCGCGCAAACGTTGAGAAATAACAACGTTGTGATGAATCAGCATCTCTGCCTCGAGACCAGCGGGCGAACAAACCGGGCACGCCGGGAAACGGACTCGTTCCCTCCGTGTAAACCGACAGAGCAAGACACTTAAACGTTAAATTAATAACCTAAAGATAACAGATCCATGAACTGAGGGCCTGTCAGAGGAACAGCGTCTGACACAAAGCAAATGTCAAAACAGTCGCTCCAGCAGTCACTTCTGCTCTCTCACTACTAGCATGAATATGTGTACCCTCTCTAGCTAGCCGCTGGACGTTTGACAGTCGAATACACCGCGATGACATCTGCCATTGCTTATTGTCTTCACCGCGGCTTTTTTATTCAGGACATATTCACTTATTTCACGCCGCCAACTTAAGTAAGCACGCGGCGAGTGAATGAAACGGTAACTCAAGAGTCGGTTGAACCGTCCGCTCCATAATAAAATCCCGGCATACTTTTGCCGAACAGCTGACTGGCCATCTTACCTGTGAGGAGGCAAACGGACGAGTTTGTTTGTAAAGCAACAGCGGCCGGCTTCCAGTCTGTCCAACACTGCTACTTCAGCACCCCGGAGAGAGAGGACAGTCGGAGAAGCTAACGTTAAGGTTATGTGTTGTTACCGAGGGTTTCCGCTGATCTAAGTGTTATTGAACATCAGTGTTTTCCCTCAGCTCTTCTTACTTTGTCTACAGCCTTAACAAATATTTAGTAATTTCGTAGCCACAACACAAGGGAATCCCCGGCCATACCAACGGCACAGAGAGCCCACTTGCTCTTGAACTCCCCGCACGGTCCTCTAATTCCGACACATGGCTTCTTTTTTAAGCTTGACAGCCGTACACAGCGTGCATCTCCTTTGTCTGTGTTATTATGAAATCACCGGTTGGTCGGTCGGCGTAGCAGTCCCTGCGACCGAGCCGGTCTCGAAAGAGCATGTACGGGTCCTGGATGACGACTGGATCGTGATGATTCAGCACTACCAGACTGCTGCCCTTTAAGCGGTCGCGGCGTTGCCGTGAGTTCGGCGGAGCAGGACAGCGCAGCGGTAGCTTACACTGGGACAAGCGGCAGCATGAGCGCGTCCGCACTATGGCAGCGGCGGTCGGCGTGCACACTCAGCAAAACAACACATCTACATTCAGCATTTTTATGAGAATTTCGCATTTAATTTCGATGAAAGCTAACTCACCACAAGTCAACCCGGCGCCTTTCGCCCGCCGTACTCTCCGAAGGTTGGGGTTCGCCGATGGATGGTCGACCCGGTGTGGAGAGAGACAGTTTGGAGAAATGTTTTTTTTTCGCTCACGCCTTTTCGCGGCTCTCTAGATATATCCACTCCTTCCTCGCTTGTTTTAGTCTATGGTCGGAGGCGCCAGACGTCAAATGATGTTTGGATCACATGGTTTCATTCATGAAGGATCAACGCAACCCGAATTTAAAGAGCCACTACTACTGTGTGATGGACTGTTGTAACAACAGTCAGTGTGTGACAAGGCAATCCCCTCCTCTATGCAAATGCCCAAAACTTGAGAGAACTTGCCCTCTGTCTGGCTTCAACAATAGCACAAATAAATGAATCATCTAGTGCTTTAAATCTGTATCTGCACTTGCATTAGAAAACAACTACATTTGTGACACCACTGTTAAAGACATTGTAATTTCCCAAATTTGACTTTTTGTGACCTAATTAAAGAGGATATTCGCTATTAAAAAACTTTAAAATTTAAAAAAAAAAACCCAAATGGTCAACATGTTTATCCAAACTGAATTAAACTGGCTATGCTGCATGAAATGATAAGTGATGGCTCGAGAAAGACGCTTACCTTTGAGTCCTTTTTTCAGCTTATGAACTCTAAATAAGCGTTATATCATTGCCATATTTTCTTTAGAAAAAGAACATCAAAGTTTAAAAAAAAGATAATTTTTTTACTCAGAGTTCGGCAAACCAACTTTACTTTGTAAGAGATACCATTTTTATCACCAGATGTTTATGTAACAGGATTACATTAGGGAATAAAAACCTTTTTTCACAGGGTAAAAAAGTAATATATTTTATTTGTTATTTACTTTTTGTTTTGGTTTTGAAACCACCTCTAGTTTTAATGACATGTTTATTTACAACTTTAAAATCCAATTCTTCCAGTTTTATCTTAAGTCAGAAGCCAACTGAAAGATGGAAATAAAAAATAGTGTCATACACTTCTATAAACTATTTACTACAATACCTAACATTGATTGCTATTTGACATAAATTGCAAGGACAGACTAACTGTAGTTAAGCAACACTTCATTTCCAATTCTCAAGAACAAATAATGACTCTTCATGCAAGACAAGAAAGAACTCAAACAATAAACAGCCTGTTCCAGATAAATTCCCAGTTTGTAAAAATATTCTTTAGTCAAGACTGTCTCCACTTGGGTGAGACAGCATTTGGCCACTCTACTGAAAGTGAACATACATTTTGAAATATGACAAATTTGTCATTTTAGTTTTCAAGAAATGACTAAAATTGATCTCAAATGTAATCATATAGCCTGTTAGATTAGTGCAGGTGTAGGCTTGAAAATTAAGCATTTTTTAATCACCTTAAATTCAAGCTTTTTTAAAATTTAATTAAGCTCCACTTGTTTAATCAGTAAAGACTTGCTTTCCCTTTAGTATTTCCATTTTATGCTTACTTACACCTTAACTTAACTTCATGTCAGCAGCGAATATTCTTCTTTTTATTGCTTTTATTGTAGTCATAAGTTAATTGGGAGGTTCATGATGTTTATGCAGAACAACATCATAATGTCTTTTTATAGATTAGACAAGGCAAGTTTGTTTAGCACAATTCAGACACGTGAATTCAGAGTGAATAGAATTACATCAAAATTACATACTAAGAAAACTTTAAAATTACTTTTTAAAAGAAAGAATACAAAATTTAAATTTATAAAAAAAAATATATTGCATTTTAAAGTCAAAAACAAATGAAACAAAACAAAACAAAAAAACTAAATAAAATCATAGGAGTAGTTTAACCACAACATTTAAGAAATGTTTACACAGCAATTCACCAATAATTACAGTCAGAAAATGGGTAAATATGGGTAGTAATAATGGGTTTTACTACTTTTACCAAAGTAAAAGGTGTAATTTCACCACACCAGCCTCCTAAATGAGAGGATTTGCTGTGTTTTTGTCAAACTAAAAACTAAATTTTTTTAAATTTTTGGGTGAACAAAACTGGACATTTTAAGAAATCTCGGGCATTTTGGACAATGGAATGCTGTTAGGTTAATCAAAGACAATAATAATACAATGTACGCTCCCACCACACACACACAATACCTCTAAATAGTTGTATTGCTGCCTTTGCAAAAGTAAAAGATCTGAACCACCACCACTGCACAGAGGACAGATAAAATTCACACACTCCTACGCACCACTGTGCCTGTCTGATTCCTAGATAAGCATCAGTAAACTAAAGGTGTATCTCTGCAGGAATCTTTTGTACTTGAACACTGAAAGTTGGCATTAGAGGGAAACCCATACTGCACATTCACTGACTGTGTGGTAACTGCCTGTGCTTCCTCTTTCTGCAACCGTTTCACCAGACAGCTGCACAAAGCTGATACTCTATCAGCCCGGAGATCACACTTGTGCATGGTCTCTCTCTCATGCACAGACACACACAAACACACACACACACACACACAAACACACCACACAGCACAAACAGAGGAACATGGAAGACCAACTGTTTACAAACAGCTCTTTCCTTGCTCATCTTTCTGAGTTTATCATTCCAGAGAGGATGAGGTTGGTGTTTGCTGGTGGTGATGGAGGAGAGATGGAGAGAACTAGCTCTTCCATCTCTTCACTCATCTTGGTTTCTGGCACTCCTCCTAGCCTTGATACCATATGCAAACAACCATGTTCCTGCAAAGGTCAGTGATTATATTGATTGAATGGAGATGACAGGTAGCATCTGGCCTACCTGTGGATAGAAGTCCCATGCTGGGCATGGACACACATCCACACACAGAGACACATAGTCCAAACTTCCCATTCAGGATTATCTGCTATTGAACTGCCATCTTATACCTTCTGCTGATGTCAAAATGATTGGCACATAGCACATCCTCTTCACCTTAGGGGGAAGAGAGATGCTCAAAGCTGCCCGACCATACCAAGGAGAGGTAACAGAAGTCCAATAATGAGAGGCAAATAGAAGTCTCTCCAGGAATGGCTAATCTTAAAGGACAGAGGCAGGAGCAAGCGGAGAATAACCTTTTGGAATAAAGGAGGGATTACCAAGACACTTCAGCAGCAGAGGAAAAACCATTGCACGCACAAATAAACAGCCCGAGTGCACTAAGAGCATGCAGGCCTGCAATTTAATCAAGGAACACTGCTGCGTGTATTAGTTCAAGGAAAATAAACTAATCCTACAACAGCTATAAATTGTTCAATTATAATGAGGACATGGCTCTTCACAAACCATCACTTTCTTTCCATCAATTTTACTTTGCCATTATGCACCTGTGTATTGCCTGAATAGACCCACAGGCCTATCTCACTCTGACACAAAGTGGCATCTGTTAATCCAAAATGCAGCAGCCTGGAGCACAGGAATGGGCCCAAATGTCTAGAAAGCACTTCACAGACGCTAAGTCTGCTGTAGCTACTGCAATCTCATAACATCCCTAAAAATAACTGTACTTCTTTCCTTTGCTATCACACTAATCCACAACTCATTGATACTTAGTTTCTAAGCTTGCAGCACTTAGTGGCGGAAAGTGACATACAAGTACCTCGATATTGCACTTTGCTACAGTACACTTAAACACAATATTGAGGTACTTGTAATTTACTTGACAATTTCTACACTTTTTACACTTTTTATACTTTTTCTCAATATCATTTACCTGACAACTGTAATACAGTTATTAGTTAAGATTCAACAAAAATAATAATTAATAAAGATAAAAATAATTAAAAAAAGAGTCCTGGGTCTACCGAATTTTGTGCAGCAGAACCTTGATTGTTCTTCCTTCCTCTTAAGACCTCCCAGAATCATCTTGTTGTCCTCTGGAGATTTTCAACCCCTGGTTAAAGAACTGCTGGACTACCAATCAGCATTTTTAATAGTTAAAATACAACCTAACTACCAACATCAATAAGATGTTACATGCATTTTTCAGTTTTTAATATTCTACAATGTCTTGTAAAATAATAGCAGTCACAGAGATGTAGCATTACTGTCAAATTTAGCTGACAACACTTCTGGAGTATTTTTACCCTTCAGTACTGTGGACTAGAGGACTGGATCTGCAGGGAAATCCTCAGTCCCACTAATAGTCATATGTCCAGCAGACAGATAGCTTCTAAAATTGGACAGTGTTTCCTTTTCGAACAACCAATCGCAATACACTCCCAGGCCTGTGAAAAAAATCATGTTATTCCTTGTTATTAACAGTGCATAAATTCATATTTGGGGAGAAGAGGAATCTGATTGGGAGATAATCAAGAGGCAGAAACATGACAGGAGAGACAAAATAGGACACAGAGAGTTTTTTGATGACGTGTAAGTGAAACATGCAATCATAGCATTACAGCTAATGCCAGTTGATAATAAGTGAGGTGGTGAAGATACATGTGTTACTTTAGCCCAGAGTCAATGTAAGTTACTCTCAACTGGCAGTGATGTAAAGAGGGTAATTTGATCTTAGTATAAGCGCAGATGGGTCATGTGATGATAGAGCACCATCTGCAGGCAAGGGTGTGTCTTAATTCCTCGCTGATAAGCTCTGGTCCTCCCTGGTTAAAGAGACACTTCAAACAATAACCAAACTGAGAACAAACACAAGTGATAAAAATGAAGTGAAATAATTCAAGAGAACAAAAAGCCAATAATTTAAACTGGTTCCGATTACGGACAGTCAAACCTGATTCATAATTAATTAAAAAAAAAAAGCTCTGAAACACAAGTTTCATGCTTCTTTAATATTGACTTTGACTGGAAAACCATCTCAGTGATAGCAATGTCAATCAACAACACAAAAGACAACATGGGGGTAAATATATGTAGAACAGTACAAAATTAGGACGGATTAAGAACTGATGTAATTCTTTCACATCATTATTTTTTGGAATATTGTTATTCAGTCATTGTCATTGTGCAGATGTATTTCTTGTAGAATTTCCCGGTGACAATCTCACATTCCCTTAATTATAGAAAATATAAAATGTGCCTTTGTGATGACAAGAGGTTAAAATAATCACAATAAAACTAAAAAATAAATCAACAGAGGGATCTGAGGAAAATGCTGGCTGATGTCTTTTGAAACTTGCACATGTAAAATTATTATTTTTTTAATTTGTCCACAAAAGGCACAATGTTCTTTATGTGCTAGAAACTGGATTATAACAATGTAAAATGGGTATTCTACTCATGAATACCAAAATGTTTATATACAACATGTTTTCCTCGTTCAATCCATGTTCACTCTCTATTAACAGTTTAACATTGTTGATCAAACAATAATAATTAATTGCACAAGCAAGAGCAGTACATGATTGTTTACATTGTGGTTTCAGGTTTTTAAAGAGATATCAAAGGTGTACATTTATAGCTTGATGGTATCCCAGAAGCCATCTGCTGTCTGGTGCGTACCAGATTCCCATGATGGCCCACTGGGTCATTACAGTTTAACAGCCCCAGACAGTCCAGAGCCAGAAATCAGACAGACAACAGATTGTAAATGCACTTTTGCTTATCAGAGTGTATGTATGTGCAGAGTGTAATCTTGCAACACAACATAAGGCTATAGCTGTTACCAAGGGATCCAGAATACACCTGTTCTTGTGTGTAATGTGGTGGTAGCATCACTAGATTCACAGTCCACATCTAACTCCAGTATGAATTAGGAATTTGATTTCTATGCCAATTAAAATGCCATGTCAGACCACTCCTCAGACTGTTTTCTTTAAATTGTTTGGTTAACAGCTGTAGAAGATGTAAAAATGTCCACAAGTTGATATTGGTACACACGCAGTGTGTCTTTGTGCTTATGTCTGTGCACTCAGTTCTTCTTGATCCCGGGACTGCGGGTGTTGAACAGGCTGAGCCCTGATCTGCCGTTCCCATTGGCCACCCCGCTGACTGTGACTCCGGGCTGCTGGAGCACCTTGTCCAGTGTAGTTTTCTTAATGGCTGCTGGAGAAATGCGTTCCTGGTCTGCCAGAGACTGCAGCTCTCTGTGAGAGTAAGAAAAATCCCAGTGTCAGATGCACACAGCACAACTGTAAGTGCGTGACTTTAAGTTGTACGCAGTAAGATCAGTCTATGTAATACCGTTGTAGCAGGTCTTGAAAATAGAATCCATAAAGTATTACATGTTCAGATATGTCTTGGTGATAGTGTAGATGTACTTATCGCATTTGCAGGTGTTACTCTCTTACCGTGTCCTAATGCAAGAAGCCTCCACTGCATTAATAAGAAGACTGCGGAAGCCGCCGCTCTCCAGGACATGCAGGGCGTGGATGGTGGCGCCTCCTGGTGAGCACACATTGTCCTTCAACTGGCCAGGGTGCTGCTCGGAGTCTAACAGCATCTTAGCTGCTCCCTTAAGAGGTGCAGGAACATGAGAAAGAACTTGAATAATGCAGAGGAATTCAGAGCTAATACAACATACCAATCTGAGCAGCAGAAATGCTACACACATCATTAAAAATGTGTGTGGTGCACATATGTATTGGAATGTAGTGAATCACAAAAATAACTATGAGGTTCCTCAAGGGGGTGAAATCTATCCTGACATACTGACAGTAAAATGTGTAAAAGATCTTTGGGCAGCTTTTTGGTTCACAAAAGGCAACCATTACTATGTAACCACAGTGCCTTTGATGAGTGTTTTACAAAGACAAATGTGCAAACAAGAGGAGACACTTAAGACCAAGAGCATTTACTGTTTACAACAAGTAACAACATCTGAAAAGAGTCCTGCAGAACAAAGGCAAAACAAAGAACATTGCTCATAAAAATGCAGAAAGGATGTGAACACACTGTGCACTGAACAGAAGACAGAGCCTACAGCAGCTGCCATCATTACAAAAACTGTTGGAACTGAACAATTTTCAGCAATTTGTTTGACAGTTTGCCAAATTGTGATCAAAACAGTACATCAACAAAATGAAGCAATATCTGTTTATTACTCAGGTTGAAAGCAGCAGCAATTAGATATTCATGCCTTTTTCTCTCTTTTTCTTCATTTTTCTTCCTTTTCTTCAATCACTGTGTCGACTCTGCAGAAAGCAGCTACATGCTGAAAATTAATCTTTTTAATTTTTACTTTTAGGCAAGTCACAACACCCCAAAGGCACTTATTTTTCCAGAGTTTTATGATCTTTTATGATTTAAAGTCAGCAGTAATAAGACTGTTTTAGGGTTTGGTGCTTTGAAAACAACAACTTGGTTCTACTGTTTTCTAGGGCTGGGCGATAAATCGATTTTATCGATTAATTCGAATTTGTACTAAATGTCGATTTGTTTTAATGAAAATTGATTTTCTCATCAACATCCGCCACCAACGCCTGCCTGCTGGGTTCCCGTAGTTCAGAGAGCGCGGAGTGCACGCCCTCCTCCCCTCCATGCTTCATACACATACACCATGGCGGAGAGCGGTGCAAATCTCACTCAGAAGAGAGGAAACATATCTTCAGTTACTTGGAATTGGTTCGGGTTTGTGGCGTCAGACACAGAACAAACAGCACCTCGCTGCAAAGGCTGTTTAAAGGCTGTTGCTACCAAAGGTAGCAGTACTACCAATTTACTGCAGCACCTCAAACAAAGGCATGCTGTTGAGTGGGAGAGGTGTTGTTCCCTACGAAATGAACAAGACCGCTTTTTTATTATGCAAAACATGTTCAGGTAACTGAGAGTTTTGTTTGCAGTTTATTTTATCAACCTAAAAAAAGGGTCTTATAATTTTATGTTTTACTTATTTTTTAAGTTAGTTTTAGAGTGCATTGTGTCATTTTGAAACTAGATAAAGCTTACAGAAAAGTTACATTGTCACTGTTTACAATGGCAGGCAAGGCTTGCCATCCCTTATTTATTGTGGCTTGTTTATGTAACTTAAACCCCAGAAGGGAAAATTTAAACAAAATAAAATTGAAACTTGTTTTGAACAATTTCTTTGACATTTGCAAATTGATTTTAGGTGGGGGGTGAAAAAAATCGATTTAAATCGTGAATCTTGATTTTTTGTGTAAAAGTCTGAGATTTTTTTTTTTTTTAGGCCATATTGCCCAGCCATACTGTTTTCTGCCTTCAAATACAAAGAGGACAGATTGATCAAAGAGGCTTGATACTGAGAACAGGTACTTTGGAAGACACATAAATGCCACACACACACACAAACAAACAAACAAACTCACACAAACAAACAGACACAAAACCAAAAACAACTGACCAATAGTGCTTGAGCTCCAAGCCTGACCGCAAGTCTCCTGGGCAGACCCATCTTCACTCCTCCATCTGCAAGAGCATCAACGGCTGTGAATGCCTGTTTAAACAAATTAAGAGTTTCAAATTTCCATTAAGGCAGCAATGCTATGACATGTTGAACAAATGTAGAAAACAGCATATTAATTAGTAGTCTGTTTTATTTGAAACAACAGATTAGAGGTTAGTCTAGATTCCTTTGCTTGTTCCATTTATTTGGCCTCCAGTCTAAGTTTAAGGTAAAACAGCAAATAAACTCTTTTACACTGACAGCCACTAAATTAAAAGTTACCTCACTGTCTCTTCACAGTTAGGATGGGAAATGTTTTCAGACACTTTGAAGCTTATATTGAAAAACACCTGTCTAGAGCTAAGGCTCTATGCAAACAGCAGATAAAACCCACCGACGCAATTATTCTTAATTTCCTCAACGACTGCACACCTCTGTCTGCTGCGCGGTACATTTGACGTGCCTGTTTTGTAGAGCAGGAATGACTGGGATTTGGAAAAAAACGTGAATCGCAATACAAGCCATTACCATAGCGTGCCCTTCCTCATATTTATGTAAGGAGATGTTCATTAAAGAAAAATGATAGAAAAAACCCTGGCACACATTTGACCTCTTTTCCCTGCCACAGTTTTTCCTACAAATGAAGCCTGAACGATTTTACCAGCCTGACTTACTGAGTAATCAACTAAGCAAATCCACGCATCAATAACAGCTACAACAACAAAAAAATTAGGCATTTAGTCTCATAAAAATGGTATGGATTTACTGCAGTTATGAAGATTTGCTTATTTTACTCTATGTCATTATTAAGTTTTTGACTCTGTCAAATATTACTCCACACTTCAATAGCTTGTTAATCTTATTATATTTGACAGTTTATACATCAAATGATCTAATAAAAAAGAAAACAAGTGATAGATAATGAGAATAAACCCCCACAAGTGTAAACCTTGGCTGTGAATCCCGACAGCTGAGGATAAAGATAAAAGTTGGCAACTTGTCTTCCGTACACAGCATGGCCAGATCATAACCTACATCAGTACCATAAATAAAATTAGTCCAATAGCTAGCACAATGAGCTTGAGGCCTAATGTTAAGTAAAAGAAAACAGGACCACGACTTTTCCATAAAATAAACAAGTGCCCCTTTTATATAGAGTTCAAACAGAACTTTGAGCAGTCCCTTAACATTTTTATACTTCTCTTCATTCCTTTCCTAGCATGATAAAAACAAATAACAAAAAAAAGAGTTGTTGGAGACACAGAGACATTTCACTTATAATTTGACAACACAAGATTTGACCAGCAGGACAATGACAGAGGTAAGTTGTCAAAGCACCCCCCCCCCCCCCCCAAAAAAAAAGTAAACTACATTGTAAATGCCTTGCACTCTGATCCTGAGTTGATGCATTACACCTCACATACACCACTTTGTGGCAAACCTACAGTCCTGAAGTTACTTACATAGGCTGGTCCACTGCCACTCAACCCTGTGACAGCGTCAATGAGATCCTCCTCAACCTCAGTGCAGAAACCCACACTGGCCATAAGCTGCTCCAGCAACTTGCCATCCTCCACCTGAGAGAGCGAGGACAAACATGTTGATATAATGTGGGACAATCAGTTGGTCTTTTACTTATTCATAAGCCATTTGACACTTGTTTCCCCCAACTTCACCTCTGCATGTGTCCCAGTGGCATATACTGTAGCTCCCTCTTTCACCACCACCGGAGTATTTGTCATACACCTCATGACTTTAGGAGCTGAGCGGTACTGAAGCAGCTTCTGTGAAATCACAATCACAGGATGTGTTCAGTAGAGAGCATATCAAACCATTCTGTGTTGCATGTTTGGAGGCACAAAAAACTACTGAGCTATTTTCCTAACTTTATTCAAAAATGTGAAATATCAGTTTGAGAGCATGATTTATTGAGTTCATGTTCAGATTATGCTTATATTCTCCCTCAAAACCCTGCCCTTGCACTCACATTGCCTCTATTTGCACTTGGATTTTGGTCTGTCTCTGCTCAAACTGTATGCTCGCACTCAAGCATAGTGTTGCTTGCACAGATTTCCTGCTCTCAGGTTTCAACTATTGCCCTCGCCCTCAGGCTGTTTCTTCTCACTCTTGAAACCTCTGCTCTCAGATTTCTGATCTGCTCTTGGATTTTTGATGCAACAACCCTGTCAAAATCCACTAGCCAACAGGAGGCCAGGTTTAGAGTTGACCTATGAAGTTATTCCTGCCACCTAGCAGGTGTGCTCGCTTGGCTTCTTGGAGTGTCTTGTACAATTCAATTCAATTCAATTCAATTCAATTTTATTTATATAGCGTCAAATCACAAAATAATAATAATAATAATACATTTTATTTGGTAGCGCCTTTCACAGCACTCAAGGACACTGTACAGAGAAATAAAA
>JAPZDZ010000020.1:19607428-19619483 GCA_029783805.1 Acanthurus tennentii
AAATAGGATAGGCTGTAACGTTTTCCAATTTGGGTGTGAAAGAGTAAGGACAAGACTTTCGAATGAGTTGTAATTTAGTTTTGGAACTTTAGTTTCAGTAAATCGATGTCACAATCTGAAATTACATCGTTCACTAATACAGCCTTGTTTGACAGTGATCTGATGTTAAGAGCCCACATTTGACCCTCCTATTTTGTTGTAATTTAGCACTGGTGGTTTTAATTTTTTTTAATTTTTATGGTTAACGCCTTTTATTTTATTTCTCAACACAGATCGTTTAGACAGAGGGGCAGACACCGTTTCTATGGGGTTATTGGTGGGTAGCTGCTGGAGGTTCCTGATCCCAACTCTGGGTTGTCATGGTTTAGGTCGACTAATAAACTTGTCCAGATTTATAGAAATGACAGCTGCTCCATCCCAAGTGGGGATGAATGCCATCTCTCCTAATAAGACCAGGT
This sequence comes from Acanthurus tennentii, assembly GCA_029783805.1. Classification (NCBI taxonomy): domain Eukaryota; kingdom Metazoa; phylum Chordata; class Actinopteri; order Acanthuriformes; family Acanthuridae; genus Acanthurus; species Acanthurus tennentii. Next base: position 19,607,887 of record JAPZDZ010000020.1, read on the forward strand.
CTTCCCCAGAATGTCTGCCATTTATTTACAAAGCCTACGTCGTTTTCTGGACACCACCTCGACAGCCAGCGGTTGAATGACGACATGCGGCTAAACATGTCGTCACTGGTCATATTAGGAAGGGGCCCAGAGAAAACTACGGAGTCCGACATAGTTTTGGCGTACGAACACACCGACTCAATATTAATTTTGGTGACCTCCGATTGGCGTAGCCGAATGTCATTACCGCCGACGTGAATAATTATTTTATTAAATCTACGTTTAGCCTTAGCCAACAGTTTCGAATTGGATTCTACGTCGCCCGCTCTGGCCCCCGGGATGCATTTGACTATGGTCCCTGGTGTCGCTAATTTCACATTTCGCAAAATGGAGCTGCTAATGACCAGAGTTTTGTTCTCAGCTGGTGTGTCGCTGAGTGGGGAGAATCTATTCGAAACGCGAATGGGCTGGTGGTGAGCCGTGGTAGGCTTTGTCTTCGGGCTATGCTTCCTTCGGACAGTGAGCAGTCGGGGGGGGGGGTAGTTGGAGCTACGCCGGTACGGTCCGCACCGGCTACGGGGGCATGGCTATCCACTTTAACTGAACTTTCCATGGTGCGGAGCCGTGCTTCTAATTCGCTAAGCCTCGCCTTCAACATTATAAATAAACTACACTTGTTACATTTACCATTATCGCTAAAGGAGGCAGGGGAGTAACTAAACATTTGGCACACAGAGCAAGAAAGAGGAGGCGAGCGAGAGGCTGAAGGAGAAGCCATCGCTAGCTACTAGGCTAACGCTAACTAGCACAACTGGAGAAAGTGTAAACAACTGTGTAATTAAGAGTAAAGCTGCTTGAAGAAGAGTCGCAGCAAGTGTTTAGGTTATACTAATATGGGATTAGATTGATTACAAAGGGCAATTAACCGTAGAACACAAGAAGGAACTGAATTTGGCAAGCTTCACTAGAGTTGCGAAAAGTTCGATCAACAATACAGCAGTACCAGGAAGTGACGGAATACGCTTACCGCAGTACGTACGTGAGGAGGTGCGTGTGTACAGGCAGGAAACTTTTAACCAGGTTCAGCCACTCTCCCCATCCAGGCCTTTACTCACTGTATTTCCCAGCTTCCTTTATGACTTTTGAAATACAGGACAGTTAATCTATCGACCTTTTTCATGGCCCACATGATCCCCTGAGCAAATTATCGGCAAGACTTCTGCCACATCCTGTCACCAAACCAGAACCAGCGTTTTCCAAGCGACTGCACCTAGCTTATGACTATGTTTACATGAACACCAAAACTCCGATATTAACCGGATTAAGATAATACTTTTAATAAGACACTGCCATCTAAACCTCATTTTCTGAATTCCTTGTTCCGAATAAGGTCATATTCAGAATAAGCAATAATCGAATTAAGACGTGAAGCATTACAGTTTTAGGGCCCTTTCACACCTGAAAGTCCAAACAAAGGTCTGAATAAAGGTTTGTGTTTTGATTTCATGGTATACATTTGGTCTAGTCAGTTTCTGTTTCACACTGCAATTATGCAAACAGATTAACGGACTCTGCGTGACAAACCTACCTTATATCCTCATCAAATACATGGGTTACGTGTCTCTGTACTTTACATTGATTGGTTTGTTGGCGGGAGGGTGTCTGATGTCAGCATGTTGAAAATGCCTTGTTCTGTAGCTTGATTGAAGATTTTTTTCTAGTTGGCCCTTGATAAAATCTTTGGACCAAATGTCAATCAAGCATTTGGTCTCCTCTTCCCCTCCATGTAGTTCCTCGGCTCAATTTTTGTTGAGTAATGTTTACTAGTGTTTTGAGTAATGTTTTCCAGGTTGCCTGCTGTAACTTCCTGTCTTTGGTATGAAGGTATGAAGGTCTGAACCTTAACTTTCACACTGGGCACGAACTGAACCCTGGTTCAGTTTGATCTGGACTGAGACCACTTCGTTTGGTTTCTACCAAGGTTTGTGCTGCCAACACTCGTCAGTTCTTGATAACATGTATTTAAGCTTTAGTTTCTAGGAATATTTGTGAGAGATCTGCAAAGACAGTTAAAAAAAACATCATCAGGAAATGTTTTATGCACGGAGATAACTGTACTCTTCAACAGTTCGTGCTTAAATGCTGCCATGCATTTCATGCCATTAACTGTCTTACATTTCGATGATATAAAGTAACTAAGTTTACCTGCATTATATGCAGTGTCCGCAGTTATAACTGGCATCTCTGTTTGGCAATGACCGTGCCATACGCAAGCACAACAATAAAGATGAAGGAGCTTATCTGCTCCATGTAAGTACTGTTCTTGACTTAACTTCACTCTTTGCTAGTTTACCCACAGATGAAATTCGCTCAGCTGTTGCTTAAAAAATGGCAGTTCAGTGTTTGTGTTGGTCTTATTGATCACGGCCTGGTGTGTCCCTTCCCTTAGAAAACTTCAATTACATAATTACACAATCACTTTGATTATGACTTTCGAAACTGATGTTTCTACAATAGCCTATGCAATGCATTGTTTTACGGTAAATTGGTTAAGTAAATAAAACATACAGAGGGGCAATTTTGGCCATACCACTGATTTAGGTAAATAAAGGTTTAATGCAAGACTATTACTTGTAAAATACTTGGCTATTTACAAACTGTAGCCCTGCCTCAATCGAGCTACAAATTTTGCTGTGTCTGGCTGTTTGTACAGCCGTGAAAAGAGCTACAGGTAGCTACAGCTACACAAGGACATTTCAGACAGAGTTCAGAATGTTTGAAATTTTAAAACAACAATATCAATAACAAAATAAGAGAGCTGTAATTGCACAGTATCGCTTTCTTAAGAGCAAGCCCGTATTACATTCTCTGTACATAACAAATGATAAGTTCTCTTCCATAAAGTTTTAAGAAACATACAAGAGTAGTGTGGCTTTAAAAGTACTGATTAGGGATGGCCAAGGTTAATCTTTCACCAGTTAACCTTTGATTATTCCTTTGAACAGGTTAACATTAACGGTTCAATTCAACCTTTTTTTCGCGGGAGTGAGTGCATGCGCAGCTTGAACGAGTACAAGCACTGCCGAGTGAGGGACGAAGTCTACACCTGCGCAACACACACCACTAATGAGCGTTGTATTGTCTGCTGAGTATGAGCTCAGAAAAGCAGAATGAAGCAAGCAAAATAAAAAAGTAGCACTTAAGTTTACTTACTTTACTTACTTGTCATCATGCAGCAGCCAAGCACTGGAGCACATTTTAGTGCATTTTTATTTTATTTTTTTATTCTATTTTTATTAATAAAGTTTGACTGTTATTTGAATTGCATTTATTCAAAGTTGTACACATTTTTCGCGCAGGCCTGTTTGTATTTTATTCCATCTAGAGCACTGTAAAGTAGCCAATGTGAGATTAAGGATTCGCAGCCTACTGCAAACATAAATCCTCCTTGTGAAAAACATCAATTTGCCAACATTAGTTGCATTACTTCTGCTAAAATAAAACACTCATTCATCATCCTACGATTAAAGCAAAACCTCCTTTCTTATGGAAAACAAAATCTGTTGTACTGGAATTTTTTTAATGAGTCAATGACACATCTTGATTTGCATATATTAACCGGTTAATCGCTTTCAGTGACCAGTTATGAAAAAAAATTAACCTTGGCCATCTCTAGTACTGACTTGCCTCAGAGTTGTGCAGAGTTGTTCACAGCTTCACCTTCGGTAGCAAAGGAGACAAAGTAGCCAAATCTGCTAGTGTACATCATCTGCAGCAACTTCTTCTGGTCATCTTCCCACCCCTTGATGGGCAGCGATAAAATAAGATTACCCCATTTGAGGTGTAATAGGCTAGGTGGTGTTCCTACATGTTTTCTCTCTCAATGGCTTCGGAAAAGAGGATTAGCATTGGACATTATCATGGAAAAATGCCTGTTCTGGCTCTGGTTTGGTGACCGGACGTGGCAGAATTTGTGGCCATAATGCATGCAGAAGATCATGTGGGTAAGGAATAAGGTTGATAAATTAACCCTCCTTTTTTCCAAGAGTCGTAAAGAAAGCTTGGGAAATACAGTGAGTAAAGGCCTGAATGGGGAGAGTGGTTGAAACCGGTTAAAAGTTTCCTGCCCGTACAAGACGCTCTAAGAAGCCAAGCGAGCACACCTGCTAGGTGGCAGGAATAACTTCATTGGTCAACTCTAAACCTGGCCTCCTGTTGGCTAGTGGATTTTGACAGGGTTGTTACATCATAAATCCAAGTGCATATCTGAAATCTGAAAGCAGAAGTTTTATGAGCTAAACTTTAAACCATATTTCAGGACCAGCCTGAGTGTGAGGGCAAATGTTGAAGCCAGAGTGCAGGATACCTACAACACCAATGCTATATCTAAATGCAAGCATACAGTTTGAGCAGAAACAGAGCAAAGCACGGGCTATTTGAATGTGAGGGCAGAGTTTTGAGGGAGAATATAATCATAATCTGAACATTAACTTAATTTTTGCTGGCAAACTGATATACCATGCTCTTGAATAAAGTTAGGAAAATAGCTCCATAAAAAGCAGCATGATTAACAACTTAAAAAAAGGAGGATGAGAGGAAACAAATTTGAAGATAGTAATGCTTGAGGAGAAGATGGGCAAGACTAGTGTGGTGAGTTTTGACAAAACTAATTATACAAACCACACCAAGGCTAAGTAACTCAACAGTCTGCACAAGCCTGCCACAATCCAGAGGATTAGTAACTCTAATTTACAAAGCTAGACAGAGATGGTTTCAAGGGCAGACCTTCTCTATGGAGTTGATAGTGACACCCGCTGCACAGGAGACTATGAGATGACGATCCTCGATGTCTGGTCCAATCTCATCCAGAACAAAGGGGATAATGTGTGGTTTTACAGCCAGAAAGAGCACATCACTCTTGCTGACGGTCTCCTTGTTGCTAGTTGTCAGGTTCACTCCCATTTTCTGCAGAAGAAAAAAAGGAAAAGGTTATGATGAAGTGAGGATGTTAAGAAGTATGGACATAGCGGGCCAAGAAGCAAACAGGTGTACAGCAACATGAACATAGTATGCCCCTCTTAGGCAAGTCCACACTTGCACAAATGTATGTTCATATCAATGTTTCCACATCACTACCTATCACACAACAAAACAGAAACTCAACATCTCACCCTCAGCCCTGACACAGTGGGCAGGTCTGAGTCTGGAGAGCTGGCTGTAATCCTGTGTGAAGCAATCACACCTGGGCCGGAAGGCAAAAGGAAGTAGAGAGTGAGATATAAAGATGTTCAAGATGGAAAACAAAGACTGGAGGCAACCTTACTTCTCCTCTGAAGGGAAAGTCATTTTCTAGAGCAGAAGGTAGGACACAAATAAAAAAATATTTGTCTTAAACACATACAACCCAAAAATTACTGTGAAAATACCTGTGCAAACATATCTATGAGTCTTGTTGTGAAACTCTATAGTTTTTATTCAGGCAGACCTGTGTGGATATATAGTTTGCTCGCAGATGGGACCACATTTTATACCTATCAAACCCAAAATTAGTTGTGTGTTATTTGACATCAGTGATTTTAGATTTACTAAAGATAATATAAAGAAAGGAAAGTGGCCTTACCTGCAGCTGTGAACCCTTTCACCAGTGCATGAGCCAGCTGGCCCGCTCCAATGAATCCAACACTCATCCTGTTAGATGATGTGGCTCCTTTAACCTGTAAAATCCAGTCGAGAAGTGGTAAGAAACTGTTGTGCGGATCAAATTTATAAACAAATACCCTTGTCTAATATACAATACACCTTTCACAGTTTTCCTCTGAACATAATGTGAAGTTTTGTTGAATTTGAACGAGGCTTTCCTCGAATCACAACTACAGAGACAATCTTTGGTGAATGATGTTCTCTGAGGACAAGTCCTGGATGCGGTCCACGGTCAGTGAATTATGATGTGACACCTCTTCTGACAAAAGCAGGTCTTGGGTGGTTTAACTGGGATATGGGCAAATTTAGTTATAAAAAGCTTTATTGAACTTTATGTTCACATCAAGTTCATTTGTATGAAACAAAACGTATTTCCTGACCCCACAGACTAAATGTCTGGTTCACTGTAAATGGGTCAAGTCCACAAAGTGTCATCTGGTAACATAAGATGTTCAAGTGTAACTGCGCTCTGAATTGCGGCTGACAGGACGATTGACTTAAAACCTTAGTTTAAGCTGACGCAGTGTAAACTCTTTCACTTTTACGTTCGCCACACTATCTAATGCTGGCTAAAAAGCCAATGATTTATCCAGCCCTTGCATTAACGGTCCAGCTGATGCTGAATGCTGATGGGTGGTTTTAATACTTCCAAGCTAGCCGATGACCCGGCTAGCCGCTCCGTCAGCTAGATTTTATCATCAGAAATAAGTGAGAAACACGATATACTCATGTAACACGGAGAAAGTTACCTTTCTAGATGTTTCACCAGAGCTTGCTGTCTTAAGGGATGTGGGTTAACGACGTGACTGCTCTTTCCCAGGGGCAGAAAAAAACAGAAAAACACCAGTTTTTGTGTCAACGTGGCTTCCTTTTTGATCAACCACAGTGTGCTCCTCAACTTAAGCGGACAGAAACAACAGCCTATCACGACAGACAACCGCTTAACTCCGGACCAATGAGAAATTAGATCACACCATAGAGGTGGGGCTTTTTGTTTGGTCACGCCCAGTTGCATCAGTCATTTAAGTGGCTCCTTTGTGAAGCGGCTAAGAAAAATGTAGGTCACATATAAGAACCGTGAGGTGCAAAGTAGGTTTTGTTTATGTTGGCCAAAGTCGGCGCTGACAGTCTGTACTCAGAGGAATTAATGCTTGTCATATTTGACTTAATCAACACAGAAAGACTGGATTTTTAGTGAGGGAGAGGAGAGTGCTGGTCTTATTCCATTAAGAACAAATGAACAGATTCTGTATTACAGCAACTTTTTCTTAACATTATAAGTCAGTGCTCCCAGTGGTGGAATGCAGCTGAGTACATTAACTCAAGTACTTTGCTTAATTACAAATACAGTGTACTTTATTTGAGTCAATTTTATCATGTGCAACTTTATACTTCTACTCCACCACATCTCAGAGGCAAATGTTGCACATTATACTCCACAATAGTTATATTACAGATGTAATTCCTGGTCTCTTTTTCAAATCACAATTTTTCATGCTGTGTCTGTTAAGTAAAATTTGTTGTCTCAAAAATATTGTAAATTTGCATTTTGAAATTCTCCCACTGCTCAAGCTAAATAAACCATTTACAACCCTCTTGGGTGAGCTGTAAAATGTGTCATCACAAAGGAGTAAACAGGCTTTTTTTATGACTTTATAGAGATACATGGTTCTCACATAAAATATATGATAATCAAACAGAATATGATTGCTGTAGATTAAACTACCCGACGGTATAAAGTAGTTAAAATAAGTTCGGTTACATAGAGCTATGAAAAACTAACAGAGAACATTTTATCAAATGAGTACTTTTACTTTTGTTACCTTAAGCAAATTTGGCTAATGATACTTATATACTGTTACTCAAGTAAGGTTTTGGATGCATGATTTTTTCTTGTATTTTTCTTGTATTTTTTATTCTCGTATACTCACACTGTAATATTGATATATCCATAAGAAAATGATCTAAATACTTCATCCACCACTGTGCACACCCACACCCACACTCACACTCAAATCAGTGATAAATTCATATAACATTACACAGTTTGATAGGACACCCTTAAAAGAAGAAATCCTCATTATACAGAGCTAATTTAATCTATCTGATAATCCGAGGTCAGTCCCTTCAATGTTTTGCAGCAACATATGCATATTTAATGATTTACTATGTTTATATCACTAAACAATAAGACTTCAGTCATATATCAATCAATAGGATGCAATCGATATATCAGTCCCCAAAACCAAGACTTTTTGAATGTAAGTTATGTAATATTTATTTTAACGATTTGTGGTGAATTTTTTTTTCTTTTTTTGGATGAAATTCTAGTGTTGAAACTTTACAATTACATCTTAAAACCGGATGTAACTAAGTGTTTCTTTAATCAGCTAATTGTTTTATTAATACATCAATGCATTGTTTTGCATTTAAAATATCAGGGTTGCAAAAAAAAAAAAATGCCAGCACAAGAACTTTTGAACTTATAGCAGCAACTTTAAACTGCATGCTTTGTCCAACCACACTTAAAATCAAATTTACTATCATATATGAAAACAAAAAGCAGCAAATCCTCATATTTTAGAAACTGGAAACAATGTGTCACCTCTTCTGAAACTGATAAAGAAATTCTGTAGAATAATTTGGACGCATGTTCAGTGCTCATTATTTTGAATGCAAATGCACTACAATGTGAAGATGACCCACCACAAAAAATGTAAGGCTTCCACAAGTGGCTTGTGATGTCTAAAGGCCCTGAAATTGAATGAAGGATTGTTAATCAAACTGGAGACCGATGACCAGAGCGTCTTTCTCTCCTCTCAGACAGAATCAAAAATAAAGCAGAAACTGATGGCGTGTGCACTAATAAGCCGCAGCATTTGAATGCAGTTTGGCTGCAAGTCCCTTAGAACTTCACTTCATATTCTCAAAATTAGCCATGAACTTGGCCTGTTTGTATGAGTTTGATGCTAGAATCTCCTCTCTGCCTGTTCTCACAGGACTGCCCCTCGTGCCTCTCCCTCCCTGCGTTGCTCATGCCACAGCATGCCATGCCAGACTAAATTTAAACTTCACAAGAGGTTATGTGCGTCTCTTTTGAGGGACCTCATTGCATTTATTTTCTCACAGTGCTGCTGGACAGGTTATTGCTGCAAGAATGCAAGGCACTCTAACAACACCAGCTGTTAGAACGCTCTTCCTCCTCAGTTCATTTCATCAGTTTATTTTCTAGGTGTGTGCCCAAATCTAAAATACTGTGAGAATAAGAACAAATTGAGTCAATAGTTTACTCTGTCAATTTTATCACTTTAATGATTGTGGTGCTGACTGTGGTTACAGCTTATATTTACACATATTAGATCTCTTGATTCAGTTGTGTTTTAAAAGGACACTCAATGAATTCAAGGTTCAAGGTTTTGCAATTACTCTTACTTACTTAGCCCATGAAAACAACTTTAGGCTATGTCTTCTGTGGTTCTGGAGAAGCTTCTTAAGTTTGAAAAAAATAACCTTATGATGTCATCATGGTGTCATCAAGGTTATGTCAGCATGAGCTTGAAAGTAATTGTTTCTTTATTTTACAGTAAGTCTACATCACTTTGTGTTACTGATCAGAAAAGGTGTGGTGTCAAAGAGGCAGACAGGATGCAAGGGGTCATGATAAAAGATTGTGACTTACCAAAAACACTTTCCAGTTGCATCATAGGGAATGTAGAATCCACTATTTTTGAACAAAAATACTATTTTTTGAGCAAGCCTGTCTCTCTCTCTCCCCTGCTTTAGTTTTGACCTACCTTTTGTCTGTTTTTGTTACAAACATAAACATTTTTTTTTGTGGAATCACAAATTGTAAACTCTTCAGCTAGACTTCTTAAATTCTCTTTAACAACAGCAAATTTGAATTGGCCCAGTCGCACAATTAAAGAAAATTTTAAAATTTTCTATTTTTAAAAAAAATTATATGGAAAATTGAGCTGATGAATGTTACAAAGGCCTTACGCAGATTATTTCTATTTGATGTCTCAAATGCATAATAAGAACAAAAGATGGAATAGTGTATGAGGGAGTATGGCATAGTGCCCCTTTCCCCTTGTTGCCCAGGTTTTGGAATAATTACACATTTCAAGGATGTATCCCTGCAGCTCTGCTTCTCAGTAACACACACACATACTACGTCAGTTTATTACAGTTCTGTACTATCTATCACTCAGACTCTGCATGTGTGCTGCATGTGCTGTGTGAGGCTTTGCAGCACTCTCTCTCTGTTTTTTGAGAGAACCCAAAGAGATTTTTTAAAACCACAGTGCACAAATCTGTTTTCTTTTGTCTTTTTGACACAGAGGTGTCTAGATTCACAACAATTGGTTCCCCACGGTGATTAAGGCCCAGAGGTGTGCATGCGTATATGTATGTGTGATTTTGTGCTTGACAACACAAGAACAAGAGAGCAGGATTAAGAAAATGTAATGTGTGTTTGAGTGTGTATATGTGTGTATGACAGAGAGAGAGAACGAGAGAGAGGTATCTTTGTTGAGTGAGAGAAGATGTGCATATTTAAAATCACAGACAGACAGAAAATCTTTCCCAAGTGTGCATATCTCTCCCTCCCGCAGTCAGAGACATAATAAATACAAAAGAAATGACAGCAGAGAAGCAGCCAATGTATTGTCAACTTTCAATTTTTTCTAAAACCCAAAAACTAAAAAAGGATTTCCCACAGCACATCACAATATCTCTTGGACAGATTAGAAATAAAATCCCGAAAGAACATTTGGAGAAGCTGTATGGAAAACTTCTTTTGGATTTCTGTGCTCAGCTCAGCAGGTATTAGAGAGAAGATGAAATTTCCCGGTTAAATATCAGAGAATTTTATCTATGTTCATGAAAGTGTCAAGAAAGCCAGGATGTTGGAGAGGGCCAAATGTAGCCTGCATGTCACAGCAGGATATTTGTTGTATGTGCTTCTTTCTTTCCCTATTTCTTTTTTCTCTTTTCTTTTTTCCCCTCTCTGCTATTTTTTGCTTTCTTCTTCTTTTTTTTGGCTTTTGAGTACTAAAATGTTGCCAGGTTGGTCACCTCTATACTTTGACCTCCTGGGGAAAAAATCTTTGTAATAAAACAAAACAAAAAAAAGTTTCATGTATTTTATTTGTGTCCAAAAACATTGCGATATCAATCACAAACTTTTAACCAATAAACAAAGAAAGAAAGACCACACTAAAATCTATGTAATTTAACTTAAATAACAATAATATATCATTTCAGTGTATCATAGAACCACAGGAAATCGAGCCCAAAAATTAGTATAAGAGAAGACTGCCTTTGTTTCTTTTATATCCAAAAGTCTTATTTCTTTTTGTCAGAAGAGAAACAAAGATAAACCTTAACTTCTCTTATCTTGTGATGCAGTACCAACTCTCTTGATCTTGTGTGTCACTGCTTTTCTTTTGGGCAAAAAAAGAAACCTTGTAAAATATCAATTGTCATCAGCAACACAAATGGACCAATGGCTCTCTATGCACAGATATAGAATTAAACAAGTATAAACAAAATCCCAAATTAGTATATATTTTGTTACCAAAATAAACAGAAAGACCAAAAGATCTAAAAAAGGGAGAGTCAACTAGAAATCGATGTGTAAACTCCTCCAAGGCCTATGGCAGGGGTCACCAACCATATTTGTCAGAGGGCCAGAATTTTACCGGACAGTCACCTTGGGGGCCAGACCCTCAAACAGAAATTAAATAAAAATGAAATTTTGGCATAACATTATTATTTGATGTTTATTGTTTATATTTTTTAAATTTCATTACAAAACTGAAGGCATTTTTAGCTTTTACAAGTCAGGCTCCTATCACCTATACCACAGTCAACCACCAGGAGTGATAGAGATATTTTGCCTCAACTCAATTCAAGTC
>JAPZDZ010000020.1:19619583-19630171 GCA_029783805.1 Acanthurus tennentii
GCTTTAATAGTGTGGACCACATGATATTTTCTCTTTGATCCTCACAATTTTGGAATCCAGTCACAGGCCGGATTGGACAGGCGAGCCGACAGTTGATGATCACTGGCCTAGAGCTTGTTTTATTATTAAATCTAAAAATCTGAAGATAGTTATTGTGGAATGAGAAAATGATTGCAGCAAATAGGCTTGTATTCATTCACATTTTTCAGTTTTATAAACTTTTTTAAAAGGAAAACTCACATTAATCAATATAGCTGTGAATATGCCAGTGTTAGCCAGCTGGTTAATTTTTGGACTGCAGTTCTCTGACCAGATGTGTTGAGACCAGTAAGGTGACAGAGCATTTTCAAGTTAGTGCGGAATCCACACTTTCATGCATCAGGAAACAGTAAACAGTTAATACAGCTACAATAAGGATGTCTTATGTGATTTTGTCGTCTCCTGACAGTCTTCAAAGAAAAGCCACAGATCTGAGAATGCTGTGATAATTGTGAGTGTCTCAGCAGCGAGCACCCATGCTCTTTTGTTCACAGCAACTTCCCGCATGAGCTTAGCTCGGGGAGCTAGCATAGATTGAAGGCCTCCGGGACCAAAGACTGAACCTTCAATAATGTTCCATGCAACATTTGGCAAAACAAGAGCCAAGAACTACGAGGGGGAAGCTGACATCAGAAACATACACCATCTGAGATTAGTCACGACAGCCAGCCAGCAGTCCCCTGTCCCCCCATGTCCCCCTGGCTGGAGAATCAGGAACCATTGGTCATGATAGACACCTGTCGCAGCTCATCTCTGTCATAGAGAGGTTCATACACCAGAGGCTGTGTGTGTATGTGTGTGGAAACACAGCTATGTCTAAGACAGAGGCCTGCAGGGAGTGACAAGTAAAATGAGTGCCCAGCATGGAACAGCTGCTAAATGGGGCTCTGCAAAGGAGCAGGATGTACACAGGGCTTAATGCAGCTACAGATTGCTCTGTGGCAACATGGCCTGTCACTCTCAGTGGTAGCTTTCTCTGGGCTTTGACGTATCCCACTGATATCCTACTTTGGAAATATTAGTCAAGATAAGTAGCGCTCTACTTCCAGAGGGCCTGTGGTTAGAAATAATTCACCAAGATTTATTAGAAGATGAAAACACTTAAAAAGCAATAAACACACACACGATTTGAAAATGTTAGTTCAACAACACAATGTTATTTATTTTATGCAAAAATCCACTGTTCATCTGTCACATTATTCAGTTGTATTAACTTACTCATTTACAAAAACTGGCACAATGTCTGAGATATTAGATTAATATCCACAGTGACGTTTTCTGTTTTCTGTGGTCTTTGACAGATTTGAATACATGAGCAGCCAACTGGTGATGGATTTGCTGCTGAGCATCAAGACATGTTTGCTTTATATATGTGCCACTGAGGCTTTTTGAGGAGTTAAATAATACATCCATAGCACCCATGGATGAGGCAGGGGAATAAAATTATCCTGGATTAGAGAGATGAGATTCACTGCGGTGACCAAAGCGAAGAGGAGTAAAGGATAGATAAGACAGGGAGAAGGAAGAGACTAGTATGACGTGTGAGGGAGAAATGGGGGGAGGGAGGGGGTGAAACGTGGAGTGAGAGTTAGAATGACAGTAAGAGATTGTGAAATTCTTAATCATGAGAAAAGGAGGAGGACAAGGACAGACCACTGAGGCTGAATTGGAGAACCAAATGTCTTCTCCCGTTTTGTTCTAGTAGACCAGGAAAATTAAAGTGCTGACAGAGAGGATAGCAGCCTAAAAAGGCCTCTGTCTCCCCTCCTTTGGTACGCAGGGATCATAGGATATGAATTCACACTGCCTAGCCTCTGTCTCCCCTCCTTTGGTACGCAGGGATCGTAGGATATGAATTCACACTGCCTAGCCTATGAATGATTGAGGCACAGTAGAAAATTGTATGATGATTGATAAATATATGTTGGGCTACACACTCAAAAATGACTAGACATTAAAACTGTGTCATGAACTGGTTCAAATGATGGAGGTGATCAAGAAGAAATCATACAACAGGCGGGAGTGACAGAAGGAAGCAAATACAACACTAACTACAAACTAAACTGTGAGTTAATTATCCTTGGCTGTATACAAACAGTTGACAACTTCAAGGATTATTAGAAAACTTCATTTAGACATTTTTAGATAGTTGCATATTAAACTGGGATGGAGTCCTGTGCAGTGGGTTTCTCAAGTGTTTTCCCTGAAAAAAGCTGCCAATATTGCAGCAGAAACACAACACTGTAAGAGATTTAAGAGTGAAACAGAAAAATAAAGTTATAGAAAATAAAACTAAACTGCAACACAACAGATAAAAGATATTTGTGACTCCGAGGAAAAACATCTAGGTACACATAGTCAGTTCATCCATTGTGGGTATAAAAATATTGATTATATCACCTTTGAATCTATCTCAAGCTATTTTGCAATTTCTGTGTTTGGAGATTTACAGCTTAAAATGAATTGTCTTATTACGTACAAAAATCCTCAAACTACACAGATAATTTTTGTAGCTGCCAAAGAAAATGTAGTAAATGGGAAGAGAGTATTTATTTACATTTGACCTGTTGTTTGAGGACATTCTGGGTCAGATGTTCCATCTTTTGTAAATATGTGCAAGATGCCTCGGTCACGTTGACCACATTCAAAATTGTGCAATTGTGAATTGTGTGTGTTTTTTTGATGTGGCAGCTCTGACACCAGGTCATCTTAACTGTGCAGTTGGATGAAACAAGCCCTACTTTTTAAAATCATAGACTGAAGAAAGCTTTTCATAGAGAGGTATTAAAGACAGAGCTTTCTTATAAATGTTGTCTCATGGCTTCAGTATGAGTGCAGACAGCTCGTGTTTATTTTTGGCAGCCTGGGTAATGTGCGTTGATCTCCTGTGCGGGGTTTGCAGATAACAGGGATTCCACGGATGCCAATGCTAGATTTACTGTTTATATTCAAGACTTTTATGTATTATTTGAGCAGAAATACACGCAGCAAGAGAGTGTGTGTGCGTGTGTGTGCATGTGTGTGTGTGATGCTACATGTCAAGAATAGCAAGAGTGACTCGGTTCATGAGGATTTGGCAGGACACACCAGCGGGCTCTGGCTTCCTGGGTGAAGCTGGCTGTTCTCCCAAAATCTCTGAGAGCGGGGGGGGGGGGGAAATAAAGAGATGGGGTGTCACCTCGGTGGGGTGTGGCAGAGGGGTTGTTGTGGTAAAATTCCTTGCTCACATTCCACAGTGCCTTCACACTAAAGTCAGTGAGTTTGTGTGCCTGAGCAGCGGACCACATGCAGCTCCAGTAAAGTCCTGGATTTTGGATATTTCACTCCAATCCATTTCTCCCCCTCAATATTTTCTGTATCTTTTAAGCATCAAATAAATTTTAAAGCAAAATTATACTCACAAATGCAGGAAAAAAATCAAACCTATCAAGGCAATGAGGTGAAACATCCTTCACATTGGTGCTACACTCGAGAGTTGGAAGGCATATGTGAGGAGACATATCGTAAACTCTGGGAGTGGATCAGATCAGCCACATACAGTCCAAAGTTGACAAAGGAGAACACGGCCACCACAACCTTGCTGTCCCATGGACACTTTCCCTGAGGGCATGATGATGGCCTCCATGGAGAGCCATATTTTGTTTCAAAGCAGAACACTGGCCACACCACTGATGCGCTCAAGTAGAGCAAAACCTCCAGGAGCGTGCACACCACCACGAAGCGGTCAAAGGACATGCAGCGCACAGCCTTAGTCCGCCCACACACAGTCATTATGACCACCAGTGCAGTCAGAGCAAAGCAGAAAGCATAGACAACAACACAATAAATTGTGGCAACATAGCGGGAATACTCGCTCCTGTTGGCCAGAGCACCAAATATGATGCAGGCTACAAAGCCCTGAACGACTTTGAGAAGGCCAGGGACTGTGGCCATGTAGCCTGCCACGGCCTTGCCCGGCCTGGCTCGACACAAAGCCACTTCAGCTCCATATGCCAGAGTACCCAGGATGGAGCACACGGTCACAGCGATGCGATAATTTCGGACATCACAGCCAGCGTATGGACACTCAGATCGGACGAAGAAGAGTGGGTAAACCACAGAGGCAGTTACATACCTGCAGGAGAGGCAGAAAAACATGAGTGTTGATTAAATGACCAAATTACTTAGTAGACTACTAATGAACACCAATTCCATTTAAATCAATGGGTACCAAATTTAGGAAGAGAAAGAGCCACACTAAGTAACCCCCGCAGTCTGTTCAGGTCACAGTTCATCAGGGCAATGGTGAGCCAAAAGCAAGCCAGTTAAAATGCCAACCCTTCTTTTAGCAGAGTTTTTTTTACCACCAACTTCTCAAGGAAAAATAAGAAAAGATAAGAAAAATATGTCTTTACTAAATTCTTCGCCATGTTTGATATACCATGTTTGTCTGCCAATGGACAGGTGAGAGCAGGTGGGTTTTACATTGCTTTTTTATGCTGTCTGTTGCATCAGGTGAGGCATCAGGTGATGAGATTAAACCAAAGGAGTAAAATTATGGTGTATAACACCAAAACAATGAACTGGATGGTGCTGCAATGCTCTGTAGAGCTGACAAGAAAAGCAGAGTGAATGACAACCCCTTTCACTTTTCACTTACTAATTTTAATCCTTTGTTAAAATAAAACATTAACTACATAGTAGCTTCAAGTATATTCTAACAGTCCTATTTAAATATTTTGACTGTGGTATCCAATGTAAATATGGTAATAACAGTTTTTTACTGTGGAGGTATTGCTCGGAACCATTTAAGATTTTGGAAACCTTTATAACCTGGCCTTGATGAACAATTCAGTACTTTTGCATTTCTGATGAACATATTACTCACCGATTATTAAAGGTTCAATTCCAGGGGTCGGCAACCCGCGGCTCCGGAGCCGCATGCGGCTCTTTCATCGCACTGCTGCGGCTCCCAGTGTCTTTGGAAAATAAGTAATGAGTATTTAATTTAAATTAATTTAATTTTATTTCGTTTAATTTTAATTTCGCTCAAAATATGCGTCACAACCGCGAAACGTACGACACCCGCGCGATTCATTGAGCTTTTCAAGCTCCGGTAGGCCAACCATGAATAATTCCAAGAAAAGAAAAGTTTCTGAAGAAAAACAGAACGTTTACCTGACAGCAAATTTAAGACATCGATTCAGCCGCGGCGTACTAAATCGCCTTTTTTTAGGAGTTCAAAATGTTCGAAATGTTTTTGTTGCATGCAGAAAAAAAAACGTTTTCTCTGTAGTTCACTGATTTCATGAATGTAACACACTATAGTTTTTATACATAGAATAAAGGAAAAAAAGAGAGATATGCAGTGTTATCTTCATTTTAGATGTGGAAAGGGTTTTGCGGCTCTTTGTGTTTTCTTTTCTGCGGGAAACGGGTCCAAATGGCTCTTTTAGTGTCTAAGGTTGCCGACCCCTGAAATAGACTGATGAATATTGTCTGTGTAATCGTTTCAGTCTAATTTAGCTGTTGATTGATGGACACAGTTTTCTTATACATGCAGTTATGAGATCTTGAGAGACTAAGATTATAAATCAGGTCTTTAATTATCAAATTCTGTGGTTATACATTTGTTGTTGTTTTTTTATTCACGATTGAAACAAATGATATGGGAGCAAAGCCATGAGTCAATTCTGTTTAAACATCAGACCACTAACCACATTCAGGATCAAGGTTACACCTAAACATGTGACTTACATTAGTGTTGCAAAGGCAGCACATGTGACCGTGAGGTTGTCCCACGATACAGGCAGGCAGCTGTAGAGACGAGCAGCATCCAGGAAGAACACCACCACTGTCATGGCGAAACAGAAACACCAGGCCGCCATACAGAACATGCCATGTGAGCCACTGAAGCCGGCTCTGTGGGTTATCAGGGCAATCACAGAACAGCCCATAGCTAGCTGGCAGAGGCGGGCAGCACCCAGAGGTGAGCACAGGGCCCTCTTGTTGAGGTACGGACCATCCTGTGAATCCATAACTGGCTGGGTGTGGATTAACAATTTTGTAAATATTCTAGAATGACGCTGCCAAGAGGTAAAGCCTTCAGGACCTTAGAGAGCCTCTAGATGTCCATCAATTGCAGAATAGATGATTTAGAGTTTAAGGCCTGAATAGTTCAGAGTCTTCCTCATTCTGGCATCAACGGAAAGCCAAAAAAAACTTTAGCAGCATCAGTCTTAATCCTGTGTGCTGTTGCCTCCCTCTCTCATGAAACAGTCCAGTTGTCTGTGTCCCCTTCATACATTTCAACTTTTTACCTCTTAAGATGAGTACAGCACAGTTATGTTGCTGGAAAGCACTGCTGCCTCTGAAGTCAGAGTTTCTTCAGTGACAAAAACTAATGTCTCTGCTTTTCAAACAATGTTGAAACTTCCTGCGACAAATATGTACATGCTTAAGAATATCTGGGTGCTCAAATGTTCAGTGGTGCTATTGTTACCATGTGTGACGTGGGTAAGCCCCAGGTTTAAAGTGCACACTATTTGTATGGTGATGATTCAGTACATTTCACAGATATAACGCATGACAAATACAGGGGAAGTCCCTGTCTGTGATCTTCTGGAAGAGCTCAAAGCTGACAAGGCTGGCACAAAAACTCACCTGGCTGCTGAGACAGAAAACTAACTTGTCAATCACAAATATGCAGCAAAGCAGGAAAGATGGGTTGAACTTGACCAAATGTAATTATGTTTTGATAAAATAATTTTTTTTTCTACTATATTTCGAGATGCTGTAGATCCCTAGGTCCAGGATGTTTGTCCAAAAGTTGTCAGTCTGGGAAACACCTCCTGGAAAGCCACAGCAGAACTGGGTCACGTTGAATCTTTAAGCTGACATGGTTCGGTTCAGATTCAAAATCTCCTTGTGAACCTTCTTGGATCAATTATCCAGATATGTTTGTTGGTTATCTTTGGTTGAACCCCTCATAGTGCAAATCCGTGAGGCCACATGAGTCAAAGACACCAACGGTTCTCCTCAAATGTCAACTCCTATCTTCTTATTTTCTCCCACTCACACACTTTTCCTCTCACACTTTCGCCTTCCTCACTGTCCCTTGCTGCACTGCAAGAAGGGGGTTGCTGCCAGTCAGTCACACCAGAATGGAAGTTATTTAGGGTTGGGCCATCACCACTTGAGTGCTGGAGGGATGTGCACATGTGGTTGGGTGTGGAGTTGGGGCATGCAGATAAATTACAGACACTTTGGAATGAGGGGACATAACTGACCTCAACAGTTTCAGGAACAATACATGACGGTCAGGTGACACTCACTGAATATATCGCTAGGAGTGTGGAAGTAACATGACCAGAGGAGGATGGTAACATCGGAGCACTAAAACACTGTATTATATGGTTTTTAAGTATGCAAAACACATGTTTCTCTCACTTCACTTATTCCTCTTTTCATCACCACAATCTCAGCCTTAGTCCAATCAGTTCAGACAGTCTCTCCTTAAAAACCTACATCAGATCTAGATACTCTTAATCATTAGGGCTAATCTCAAAACTTTAATGCCTTGCAATTGCAAAAAATCGGAGCAGAAGCAGATGCTTTCTTTTATAAAGGGTAATGGTCTCTTTGAGAAATTTCAGATGCGTGCTAAGGGCGGTCTCGGCACAGGTTTAAGTCCTGTTCTTACCAACCGGGGAAGGCATAATGTGTGGAAATTGAGAATTATCAATTAATTCCAGTATCACCTAAAATATGGAGTTCCACAGCGTTCTGTTCCTGGGCCATTGCAATTTTCTATTTTAATGCTTCCACAAGGCACAATATGAGTTACACTTTCAGTGACGAACAGACATGTCTCTCCTTTATGACACTAATCAATTAAACAACTTCTACATGTGGATTTGAGATATTCATTGATGAATAGAATCCAATCATTTAAAATTGAAGGGGTAATGTGTAACCATATGGCCATTTTTATGTTAAAAAGGATTGAAAAATGAATTAGCATTATCAACAGAATGTGAGGATGAAGTAACAGTTCCCTTACTATCTCAAAGACATCTATACTAGCAAAGTTAGTATGGTAACTAGCTAGCCTCTCCCTATCTCGGGTTTACCTTTCTTATTATGACTGACAGAAAAAAAAGATAAAATTGCTGCAATGCACCTTAGACTCACACAACAAAATGTGAGAAACTCTAGTTTATACAAAGTGCTGTGGAGAGAATGTATGTTAAGGGTTTTAGAATCACTTCAGTGGTACCCACTCAATCTGTCCCCTGGTCTGGTGGGCCCACAAAATTATTGGGCTTCTTAAAAAATGCAATCACTTTATTTCACTTACAAACAAAATTCACATGATCTCTAGGTAATATCTGCCATTTACCTGTTAGATTAAAGTTATCAAAAAGTGCCTCATGGTTTTTAATAATATGCATGTATTAAATCAAATTTAATTTAAATGTGTGGTATAAGTCATGTCTATCTTGAACAAATATAAATTAAACAAGCTTTCATCATTGTTAATGTTTATTGCTCTGAACAGAACATTGTGCTGGAATTTGACTGGCAGGACTTTGAATTTGTCAAAGGTCAAAGTCATCCTCTTCTTCAAAGTCGCTTTCAAAATTGACAAAAATATAATCCTGCTATTCTAAAAACTCTTGATCTTCATTTGTGTTGCCAGTGTCTTTTCCCTCTTTTTGAGTAATTTCTTAGGCCCTCTGTGCTGTGTGTCTGCTATTTTGATAGATAATGATAAAAAAAATCACACATGCAAAGAAATATCTTTTTTTGAATACCATCCCCAAATTTCAGCCCTGATAGACTGAGTAAATGTAGGATGCTTTGCATGTTTTGTAATAACACTGTGCAGGTTCTAGCAAGACATTTTGTAGCTTCACAGAATGTCCACTTGGTAAAAATGTGTTTTTTCAAATGAATATGTTCTTCACAGTAGATGACTCAAGGCCACTGAGTCTTCACTGAGGTTGAAAAAATAATTGATTAAATCTTCTTTCTTTCAGTTAACATTAAAAATGGGTCCTACAGGTCAGATGGTTGAAGTAAAACCAAACAATTTTACTTAAGACACTATAAAAGAGAACAAAATAATTACCTGAATTAGCTTTTACTTTGAATTGCTTGTGTATGTTTGTGTTGTGTTTTTGTTTCGCTTTTTCCTGTCACAACCAATGTGTGATATTCAAGTTCATAGTGCCATCTACTGAGGCAGCTAAGGAACGACGGGACTGAAGACACATTTAGTTTAGTTTATACAAATTTAATCCGGACCCACTTGCTGAAAATGAGCAATTTTCAGTATTATAAATGCTAAAGAAAAAGTATACAGTCTGTTATATATAATTTAACCTGGTTATGCAATTAGAAGCCATTGCATGATAAATACAGTCTAAAACAAAAAAGAACCAATAAATTGCAAAATTAAAAAAACAAAAACACCATTTTGAATATAATAAGCAATGCCTATTAATACTTTTGGTTATGAAAATGCCTACATTTTATTTATATGATTATAATTCATTATGTATAGAGTTAATATTGTTCTGTTTTAGTCTTCACTTAGCCCTAGAACAAGTAAGCTGCTAAATGCTGCGCTGAGTTTATTAGCTGGTCTCCTACTGTGTCTGACTGTTGTTTGGGGCTGGACAGGTGATGGAAAGTGGATTTATCAGATCTTTTTCACTGGAAACTGTTTCCTGCTACAGCTGGAGATAAGGATGATGAAAGTGAAGATAATATAATGTTATAAAATAGACTTTAAGGCTCTATAGAGGTTAGGGAAATAGCTGGGTGATAATTAATTAGGGTTTTTTTTTCACAACATATGTTCTATATCCAAAAAAATCACACACAACAATTTCCTGACTGTTGAGAAATGGTAGCCTATGTGACATCATTAGCCATAACTTATTTAAAAAATATAAATTTCATAACAATTCATGTCTTTTTAAAATTATTTTTAATTACATTATGTTGTGATGATCAATGTCCTCAGCAAGCTCTTAATGTGGTATATTTGTTAAAACTCCCCCGGATTGATTAGAATTTCTCTAACTCTATTTTAATCCATCCTAAAAGATTTAATTACTAAGTTAGATGATCTGTGAGATAGTTTTTAAATTTAACCTGCTGATTTTAAAACATGAAACTGCACTGAGTGTGTGCAGACATGTATGTGTGAGCAAGAGAGAAAGACACAGTAGCCTGTTTATCAGTGCACGTCAGCTGATAGGTTTATTTCATTGACCTTTTCTTGTTACCAGTTAAAAAGAGTCCATAACAGGATACTAAATTGTTGTTTTTAACTTAACAAGGGAAGCATCCACACAAACAATAGGCGGCATGTGCACCATTTAAGTAGGTTAGGGTTAGAGTTACAGTCTGACAATAAACAGGGAGAAGAAGAAGTTAGAAAGAAGTAGGAGAAAGAGAAGAACAAGTGCAGAAGTTATCAGATTGTAACAACTCTGGTAAGGCTTGGACTCAGGTGCAGAGAAAACACAGGAAACAGAGTGAGGTTCCAACTAAAAAT
>JAPZDZ010000020.1:19631734-19696844 GCA_029783805.1 Acanthurus tennentii
AAAAAATATAAACAATAAACATCAAATAATAATGTTATGCCAAAATTTGATTTTTATTTAATTTTTATTTGAGGATCTGGCCCCCAAGGTGACTGTCCAGTAAAATTCTGGCCCTCTGACAAATATAGTTAGTGACCCCTGGTCTAAACCTTTCGAGGATGCTCTGCTCGCATGCAAATCACCTGTTACAAATGAACCTGTTTACCTGAGGAGTATTCCAAATGGGTGTTTATGGAGAATACTAAATCTTTCCATCCTAAGATGTTCTCTTTCCCAACTTGACACTTCTATTAAATTTGTTATATCATAAAAATTCTGACAACTGTTGAGGTTTCATCAAAAGACAGGAAAGATCTGTAATTAACGTTATAAACTAAGCTTAAGTGATGCAATCAGTTTCTCTTTTGACAAGAATATGGACAATAAGTCTTAAAATTGCTCAGAACAAATGCAGATTAAAACACATGCAGACAACTGGATGAAGTCCTCTTAAACACAGCAATAAATGACAACAATTTATTCCAACAATCTTTATTAACTATGCATTAGATTTTTATTCCATGAAAAACAGCCATTCAGCAATCTCTTTTCCAACTGGAACCAAACACCTTGGCAATGAAATATTCACTGTTTACTCACTTTTTTTTTCTTTTTAGAACTGTTTTTAAACCTTGTCAAGTGCAGGATTCCTCCATGATGCATTAAGTCAGCCACAGCCACAAGGATGAGTTTTTCTCAAAGCCCAGCAGAGAACTAAGTGCTTTACTCCAGTTGCTAGCAGCTCGTCATTCGTCTGTCCTGGACAGTCCTCACATCAACACAGCTGCACTTTTATTTCTTACCTGTGTGGCACACAACACACACAACAATTAATACTCCAAACAATCAACAAAGATCACAAATTAGGAGCACTGTTATAGTTGTTAACAATTCTTCCAAATGTTGCAGAATAAGTCGACCTTTTTGAGAAAAACTGAGGATACTGATTCAAAGTTTGAGTCAGTCCAATAAATAGCTCTAACTGTACAAGGCCAACAAAAACAGTCCAACACATAACATCTTATAAAGCCCCAAAGCAACAATTTAACACTTGGGTGTTTGTACAGTTTAAACTAACAAGATAAAGGGTTTTAAATAGTGCCACTGCATGTTTTTCTAACCTTTAGGCAGAGCAAGCCAGGCTGCATCCTTCAGTTTCCAGTCTTTAGCCGCATTGTAATGAACTTAAAATACTTGAATTAAATACATGAGCATGTTATCCCTCCTCTCATGCAATTCTCCACTAGAAAGTGAATAAGCACTTTTTCTCCAATTAAGATAAAATATACAGTTAAATATAAAATATGTTAAACAACAGCAGCTGTAAATGTTGGATATGCACAGTAAATCAGTCAAAAATAAGCACTATATCATCCAGAGGTAGTTGTTTTTTAAAACACCCCTTACAACGTGTGACGTGTTATAACTCCTGTCAACACGGCAACAATACAATACAGATTATCATAATGCAGGGAGGAGCAGAAAGTTTTTATTGAAAAGATAAAGAGCTTTTTTGGTGTGCCAGATAGTCACCAGATGGCTAAAGACTGGAAGTGTGGCAGCTTTAAATTCATTCCTCCCAGATGCCTCAGAAAACTCTGATGTGTCATCTCGACAGGTATCAGAGATGGACAGAAACTCTAAGATGGAGTCCGTGTGTGTGTTTGCGTGTGTGAGTATGTTTTACTGTCCTTTGTGCTGTGGCATTCCACACATGGAGTCTATAACACAGATTCACCCCCCCCCCCTTTTAACTTTCCTCATGAAAGAGAAAGCAGCCACAACTTTCTTAAAAAGACACACATGGACACACACAGATCATCCCGAAATAAAACGCACACAAAAACACCAACAAGACAGAAAAAGAGAAGAGGGAAAATTATTCTACACAAAAACATCAATGTAGCGACCACCAGAAACACCACAATAGAACAACTGAAAAGGGCCGTTCTTGGAGAGACCGCAGGGGCTCATGCTGTGTGATGTGGCCCAGCAGCAGGCTCTCTCCCTGGGCTCTGAGTGTCTGTAGTGGTCTCCTGGGCTTGAGGGCGGTGACCAGCCTGCTCTAATTGGTTCATCCTACATGCATCCTTATCTTCTGAGTCATGAGGAATTCTGCTTTCAAAGGGGTCGTTTCCTATTGACTGTGGTGTTAGGGTTTGTGTGCATGTTTGTTTGTGTGTGTACTATGATTGATCTTTCTGTACAGGAAATAAAGGAAGTGATCTCTTGGGAGGACAGCTGGAGGGGTGTAAAAAGTGTTTCTGTGTTGGGAGTTCACATGATCTATGGTGTGTTTGCTTGTTCGGTTTGATCAGTTTAAACTGGTGTAAAAGTTGTCCTCTGCTGATTTAACAACTGTTTTGAGACTGCCTGAAAAGAAAAGTGCACCAACCACAAGATGTTGTGACAGTAGATATACTTTCAATAACCGATTAAAATATTGGGAACTTTTTTCTTATCAGGGACAACTGACATATATCTTGCTAACTTCAGTACACAGATGAACTGCTTCTCTTTGGAGAGGCATATGCTGTTTGATGGTAGTTATGAAGATGTTGCTTCTGGATGCTGGTTTTCCAGAAGTGGGTCAGTTAGCCTTGAGCATAATGGAGTCTTTAGAGCAGTCAGTTTGAGAGGTACAGCAGTAGGTAGTCCCAAGCAGTGACGCAAACTGGCTTTTATAAGACTGTTTTGCTGCCACGGAGGAAATAAGTTCCTGACAAGTGAAAAGATCTCCTGCCAGGAAATGGACCGGGGACTGCATCATCTGCCAAACAGCCAAGTATGACCAGTGTCACAGAATGTAATGATGTGGAGTTCAAAAAGGACAGTCCGAAAAACAGCCAGAGGAAATCATTCTGTCCCCTTCAAGAGTCTGACAAGAGTGTGAGTAAGTGGCTGATGGACAAGCTAAGCAAATGTTATGTAATGCCTAATGGATGTATTATATGTTTTACTCTTTCCTAAAATAGATGCTGAATTACAGGAGGTGGGGGTTCTCTTGTACTCAGGATTATTAATGCACCAATATGGAAGACCTATACAATAATGCAAGATCTTTTTGTAACCATGGTAACACCTGGGTGCATAAGAACAGGATGAATACTGGGTGCTATGCTCCACTCCCTGAGCCACAGTCACCTCATCGCTTCGGCATATGAGGTGCAGTTGCTGTCTCTACTAGAAAAGATATTTTCCTAATTTCTTGTTGAGCTTGTTGTGACACTAGGCAAAAAAAACTGCACACTAAGTTTGGTAAAGTGTGACATGACCAGCTGCCGGTCCGTGTGGTGCCTTCAGTAAGTTACCTGTCAGTCCATGTGATGTTATTTACAGGTGATGGTTTGTTTAGAAAAAGGCAGAGTGAGCATGAATCAGACCAGAGCTAAATGCCAACAACAAATCTTTTTTTTTTCCTGGTCCAAACAGACAAAATTAATATATCTACAGATATGAAAATGACTGAGAGGATTTTTTTTTTTTTTTTGTGTTTGTGCTCTACATCCTATCCAATACTCACCTGGAAGCTTGAGCCATTTGGGCACCTTGCCCGGGTCAGATCTGGTAGGTTTAGGAGCCTGGGTGTGTGGAGACGGGTCCTGTGTGGACCCACTGGTGTCAACACTCAGCTCTGGAGAAGGCGGCAGTTTTTCAGAGCTCCCAGAGCTGGAGGTGGGTACTGGGGAGTGCAGCATGCAGCTGAGGCAAGACAAGAGAACAAAAGGTGTAAATCTTAAAAAATGTGTCAACAGGAAAGATGCTTTCAATAAAGCAGCTTGTTATTTTGTTATTAGTTGTTGGGTTTCCTTTTTTGAACAGCACTGGTGGCATGAGGATCTGTGTCAGAAGTTTAACAACTGTCTCACTCAGAGATCTAAAACAGAAGAGGAGTGGTGACCTTGTTAAAGAAGCAACTTCCAACAGCGGGTTGTCACTTTGGGGAAATACGGTCTATCTTTAGAAGGACTGGAAAATGGTTTGTGTGTGTGCATGTGTGGAGGAAATGAGGGTGCATGGGGGCACCTGCTGTTCAGGCAGAACCTCAAAGGGATTCCAATGATGACAGCTTTGTGACAGGAAAATAGGCTGGTTGCCGTGGGATACAAGTGCATATGCACACCCGAATGCACGCATGGCCAGGCACACAATTAAACACAAACAAACACACACACACACACATATTTACACACATACATATTTACACACACACACACACAGAGTGAGTAACTCACTCACTCACTCACTCACTCACTCACTCACACACTCACACACTCACTCACTCACTCACTCACTCACAAACACAGCTCTGAAAAACAGCAAACACACACAAACACACATACCTTGCAATGGATTCATTCGCTTGCATGGCCGAAACAGAGGATTCAAGCAGTTCCCTCTTTAAGTAAAAATCTGTGAAGGTAACAGACACACCCACACACACAGTCACACAATGTTGACTATTGTTTTGTCATATTACATTCCTTAATAATACACCAGTATCTAAATTCACAATCAGCATATGAAAGGAAAGAGCCGAAAAAACAAAAACCTGTCTTAACATCAGAGCCGAAGTACACCAGTGCACCAGGAAACAGGTCGGCCTGTGAACAGAGAGAGAGAGAGAGAGAGAGAGAGAGAAAGACGATGGGTTGTGAACAGAAGCCATCAAAATGTTTGACACACAAGTCAATTACTGCAAAACATGGAAAAATCTAAACAAAACTGCCTCCAGCTACACACAAACCAAGTGCCGCCACCACATCCAAGCCGAAGTCAAGTTCATTTTTGATGATGATTCATTGCTCATGGATCTAAACCAGTAACTGTTGTTCTTTGAAGTAGACCACAAAATGAGCTCCAATCAAATGATTAGTGAAAACACTTTCACCCCTGAAGCACAACACTCCTCTCTGGTGAAAGTCTTAATGGTTATAATGGACCGGTGGCAGGCAAATATTATCAACCATACAATTATGAGGTAGAAATGCAGACAGGCAGGCAGGCAAGCAGAGCACATGTCTGTGTGTCTAATAGAAAGTAGACAAACAGAAGGAGTTAAAAAAAAGTAAATTCATTCATTTCATTGCATTTGCACATTTACAGAAACAGATGAGCTACACATGTATGCAAAAATACACAGCTGGTGGTCATCATGTGGCCAAAAACCACCAACAGAGAAAAACCCTAACTTTACTCTCAGCAAGAAATACAAATAATATCTGCTTTTATCCTGTTAATTACAGTGGATAATATTCTAAAATGTCTAACTTCTTTAAGAGGAAAATGGCCATTTGTGTTGTAAACTACATATTAAAGATGAGGGGTGATTAGTAAATTGATATGTGCAGTTCAACTCTTCTAGTGATTGTGCAGAAAGTTTGAAATCACAGCTTGGAGAAGACGTGTGATGCTGAACTCAAAAACTGCAGTGAGAGATAAATGCACAAAAAGCTGGTGTTGTCTTTCCTCAGTCAGTGCTTACTTACATCCTACAAATACTCTAAAAAGAAAAATGATAAAGGTTCTGCGCTTCAATCTTTATATTTAACTCATTTCCTTCTTCACTGGCCACAACCTTATATATCAGCCCTAATATAAGTGACACAAAAAACTGACTTTATTTGTCCATCAATCTTTAAAGAAGTGTGATTTTATTACTGAAACAAAAAAACAATAAAGTTGTTGTAAAATCACAGTTTGCCTCAGGGATAACATAGATAAGAGTGATAAGGGTGAAAAATTCAGATTGAAATTAAATCATAACTGTCACATAACACAGAGTTTAATACGTCTTTTTGTTAAAATACGGAGAGGCATCTCCACCTGAGTCCGCTGAATATTTTTTTAATCTCCCCTTGACAAATTTTTGGTAACCTTGTCATGGATTTGTTTATTTAGTTTTTAATAAGTTGTGTGTGTGATCTCCATTTATCTTCTTACACAACTTCAGACCTTTTGATCAGTGTCAGCAAAGGCTAGGAGTTGGATACGATGTACTGATGCTGTGTATGGTTGGATTGTTTTGAGGTTGTTTTTTTTTCCAACGGCTTTCTCGTTGTCTTGAACATCAAGTGAATCCAAATTTCAAGACAGACTCTCTTCACAGACATGACACACAGTTTAGCCCAAATTGTGCCGATATTACAATTTTGCACAGTCATACTTTTGATTTTTTTCTATAATCACAGCTGCATCCAAGTTAAAAGACTTTTAACATACAGAATGCATGAGTTACTATTAATAACTTGTGTTTGTCATCATAATTGTAAAAATACTCCCATAGTGCTACAATGATTGGTCAATCAACCAATCAATTAATTAATTATTTACATGCTTAACTTAATATAAACGCCAAACTGAGGGTTGTTTCAGCTCCAAAGAATTTGTTGTGGAATTTGTCAGTTTGATATGTAGTGGTGTAAATGGATTTTATTTGGGTTTTGTGGTTGTGACAAACAAGAATTTTGATGGCATGACCTTTTGATGGCTCTGGGACATTGTATGCAACATTTTTGCTCTTTTCCCTTTGCACATATTATTATTATTATTTCTCAGACTTTTATGAAGTATCACATTTAAGATCCATTTTAAAAGATTCTTGTTTAAAGAAAGAGTCCTTCTGAAACATTAAAAAGTTGTTTCAATCAGGTCATGGAGATGACGTTAACTAAATTACCTAAAAACAGTGAACTACAGGTAATGAAATCTGCCACGGTCATTTGCCATTTCAGTAGTTAAAATTATTGGTAACTGGCTAGAAATGAGAAGCTGCTTCTGTGAAGCTCTGTCTGACATCAAGAACCTCTTCCCTAAAATATCACTAAAATATTAATGCTAAATGCTGCACTTTTATTACTGTTATCTGCATGTGTGTATGCAAGAACCAATATTTCAACAGACATTTCAATTGAACTGCTTCAAATGAACCGTGCACATAGAGATGGCAGCATGACTGTCACTGGGACAAAGTGGGTCTACCCTCCACTACAACCCTTCTTACACACTGTCCTTTCTCTCTCCCTTTCACGCCCCTTTCTCGCCCTCACTAGCAGGTTGCTAAATTGGTACACACTGGTCTAATTGCTATTATCGCTGCCCTGTGAGCAGGAAACAATGTGTTACAGTGAAACAACAGGCATTCCTGCTACCCTGCTCCCTCTGGCATCCACTTGGGATGAGACAGGGCAACTGGACAAGACCTAGGAGTGTGTGTATATATGTGTGTGTGTGTGTGTGAGAGAGAGAGAGAGAGAGAGAGGAGAGACAGAGTGAGAGTGAAAGAGACAGTGTAACAAAACATATAAGAGAGAGGAATGGGGGGAGAGACAGAGAGAGGCAGACTGGATCCTGATGGAATACAGAGGGAGAGACGGATGAGGGGGGGGACGCCTGGTATCAAAGGGCTTCTGGGTTGGGAGACATTCCTTTCCTGACATGACACAAAGTGATTAAAGTGTGCATCTGTGTGTGTGTGAGAGAAAAAGAAAGACACAAGTACATATGCGTGTGTACTTGTGTCTGTGCGACATGACAAAAAAAGATTAAAGAATCCTTTTTGTGTGTTTGTGTGTGTGTCTAAGATTGATGTATAGACAGGCAAACAGAGCCAGACTGTGTGTGTGAGTGCATGCATGTGTGCATGCGTGACGTGACACCAAGAGGATTAAAGATTTTGTTTTTGTGCACTTAGTGCTTTTAAGTCTGTAATGGATAGAGACATGGGTGTGAGGGGAGGGGGATGAGGCACAAGGGCGACTGAGATGAAAGGAGAGAGAGGAAGCTGGTGTTGGGGTACGGGAGAGGGACGTGTGGTGCTAAATAGGCAGGGAGAGTTCAGGACGGGACAAACACATTTAAAACAAAGAGAGATGGGCAACTTGTGTCACAACGTCAGATTTGATTCAGACAGATCCGGGCACCAAAAGGGTGGGAACGCATGCATACACACACACGGACATTTGGTTTTGAAGATGGTTATCTTTTGCAGCGATTCCACTGAGGATCTGAATCTTGATCATCACAACAGGATATCACTTTAAACTACTTTCCCTTCCTCCTTCCTCCTCTTCGTTTCCGAGCGTCTTTTTTTGTCTTTTTAAAGCGGAGTCAAAGTGTTAAAAGAAAAAACAGGATGATGACATAAGTGTTCCTGCTCTTCTGAAATAATATTTCTAAAAATTAAAAATAACAAGGAGACCCCTTGAAGGCATGTGGGTACAGAATGATCAACTGTACCAGCAGACAACTTTTTGTTTTCCTTTTGTTTCTCTTCACTCTCAACTGTTTAATTATTCGAATAGCTCTGAAGAGTAAAAAGCATCATAGCTGGCCATTACTGTGTGTGCGTAAGTGTGTGTATGTGTATATATATATACATGTGCGTGTGTGTGTGTGTGTGTGTGTGTGTGTGTCAAGATCAAAGCAAGGCCTGTATTAACCCCATGTGCCAGTCTGGGAAAAATCAAGCCCAGCTGGGGTCAAGGACAGTGGAGACAAGGGAACAAGTGTGAGAGTGTGTAGGAGCGAGAGAAGAGAGGGAGAAGGGGAATGTGGTGGAGCCTTGAAGAGGAAAAAGGACAAGCCGATACATTTTACAGTCTGTGTGTGCGTGAGTGTGTATGTACTGAGATAGTTGATGGGAAGCCAAAGTTTTATAGTCGTTGTTTTCTCAAGTTTGACTTTGTTGTGGTTTGTTTGAGTTAAATTATTGTGCTTATAATTGTACTTTCAAGAAGTGTTGCTAAAGATTGTGTGGTGGTGTGAGGGATCTTACCTGGAACAGTGTGGCTGAGGGGTCGTTCAGAATGGTTTTAGGAGGGGTAATAACTGAAAGAAAGTTTCAGAGGTAACAACAAGGGTAGAAGGTGAGTAAAGGACACACAATCCTCACTTAAATCCATATTGAAGTCATTTTTTTAAAACAGGACATTTAAAATAAGCAGAGAGATTTATATATTAAAAAAAAGAACAGAGTGATATTAGGAGTATTTCTTAAACTACAAGACCATCAAATAGAATATAATCATTCATCTAAAACTAATGATCTGTACCAAGGCTTTCTCTGCATAAAAGAGTCATAAAAGTCTTATCTGTGCTGGTGTACATGTTGGTTGACAAAGAGCAACAAACCTCTGTACAGAAAGGACAGACTAGGTTTGGGATAATTTAGTTGTTTATATCAGCATCTTCATTACACTAGGCAATAACAGAACAAGTTTTTTCCAATGGCAAAATGTCTTGTTTAGTACATATTTAGACATCCTTGTCACAAATGTTTTTTATATCTGTATCAAATCTAAATCCAGCTCTGGTTGGGTTATGTTTAAAACTGATGATGGTAAAAACTAAACAAGTAGCACGTGACTTGCTATTAAGTTGGATATTGTTAGGTCAAGTGTAGATGCCATGATGTGGTTTCATAACAACATCAAACCTTCTCAAAGGAGCTGTAGGGGGGATTTTTTGCATGCTGATGTTGTGATTAATTAGTGTGAATTTAATTACACTTACATAGGTAAAAACTGAGCTGAGGATCCTCCAACTGATTCCCCACAAATTGCTTCAGAGCACCAACTGGACACAAAACAAACACAGAAGACCAACATCAGTCACCGTGTGCAGTATGTTTCATTTTTCTGATGGAATTTCCCTCAGATTTGTTGTTCTGCCAGTTGTCGTGTGGCTGTTAGGGCTGAGGTGGATCTAATCCCTGGAATTACAGACCTGTCTCATTCTTGCCATCTCTCTGTCACTCTGGTGTGGCTACAGTCATAAATGTGGTGAGGAAGCCGCAAGGAGCTTCAACATTGCAGCCATACCTGTGGCTAGCCAGCTGAAATGAACACTCTCTGTGCTGCAATCACGCACACACACATGCACGCACGCATGCATGCACATGCACCGCATATGCACACACAGGCATACAAACACATACACACCTGTCTCCAGAGGCCTGAAGAAGCCTTGCAGAACATGTCTGTCTGGAAATTGAACCCTAAGGACCACCTGCAGACACACAATGGCAGCAGGGTTTTCACAGTCTGTTTATATTATACAAACATCTACATTTAAAAAAAGGAATGTCACCGGTGCTCACTTTGGGATATCGCTCCATCTTCTCTTTCATTTGTGCTTCTCTCAGAGATTTAGTCATCAGTGGGGCCTCCTCCAGTGACTTCCTGTGGAGAGGCGAGGGAGAAAAAGATGAGAGCCAGTTATAATGAAACAAGATGTGACATAAAAGCAGTCTGTGGGAGTCAACAAAAGGAAAGATGGGCAGAAAATGTTTCATCCTCTGCCCTGTCTCCTGTGTGGCCATGCATGTGTGTGTGCACGTCAGAGGCACGAGACAAATTGCTGTGGTCGGCTTAATCCTACCCTTGGTAATTGCAGTCATTGACATGGTAGTAGTGCAGCCAGCTAAGTCAATGTAGACAGAGATTAAAGGATGTATGTGGTGTGGTCTCAACCTGACGGTGTTTGGTCAATGGCTGAAAGATAAACGTCTTCAAAGAAGAGGCTCACTAATTTCTCATTGGATGCCATATTTAGAAGCTTTTGTAGTGTGCGTGGTGTCTTATAAATGAGAAAATGTTTACAAACACACACAATGTCGCAGCAGCTGTGGTCTGCTGCACCCACATCCAGAGCAAACTTGTCCACATCTGTTTTGAAGAAGTGCTCATAAATAAATAAAAACTTAACTCATAATAAATAAAAAATCTTCAAAACGCATGCAGAGATGCCCTACATTCTCCCTGCCTATGGCCTCTCATCACTGCCATGGTATTCTGCAATTAAGGGTTATACATCGACAAAACACCACAGGACCAAATGCCAAACTGACTAATTATCTGTTACAAACAGTGCAGGAACACATCTGGTCTAGACGTGTTTCTGTAGCAACAAGGTATTTATACTAAATATCACTCACAGTCCTCTGACCTAAAAAACACTCAACCGCTTCCATTCACTTCCCTCTCCCACCTTTCACTTTTTAGCTGGGCAAAGCGCTTGCGCACATCATCCACAGTCACTTCAAAGAACTCGTCAGGCAGATCCACATGGTCCTCAGAGTTACAGGGCATCAAGTCCAGGTGGTAGATGAGGGGCTGCCTCTCTACTGGCTGTAGAAGAAGGTGAGTGTGTAAAAGTATTGAAACATAAAACCAATCAACACTGAAGTTTTCATGTAAAGCAGAGCCTGTCAAACAGTGAAGTGCATATCTTAAGGGTGTGGGGACACAAAGATACTGTGAGGTGAATGTAGCAGGTGCAAGCGGGTGTACTTAAACAACAGGGGGTCATTTATTGTAGTTTGGCCGATTAATTTTGCTACTTATAAACATAATGAGCAATGAGCTCTTGCAGTGGCTATTATATGCTGTTCATATGGCACTTGAAAAAACCCAAAGAATTAGCCATTATCTGCAGCAAAAGTCATAACTCAGTCAAAGCACAACAAACAGGCATCCATTGTGAATTAACACGCATAAATTCAGTTAAAATGCAGCAAAAAAATTAGGGTTCTTCAGATACCAATACTGGTATCGGAAATTATATCAACAATGCCTTAAATTGTAATAAATACATACAGCCTACACTGATCAAACACCATCATATCTACACATTAGAAACAGGATCCAGTAACGTCCTGTACACCTGTATGCAACTTAACATTTTTTTTTACAACACAGGAACTCAAAATTCATATCTGATAAAGCTACAACAGTTCTAAAATGTAAACTGGGAATTGGTAGAAGGTGCAGTTGTCTCTATTTTGTCTGTTAGGGGTCCCACCATGTCACAGTTTGAAAGCCCTGACCTGGGGCTTCGTGAAACATCATGATTATGACCTGTATTTAGCAGCCTTATCAAACTCTGAACTGAATTGATAAGTTATGGAATCACATTTTGCCCAAGGCTCATTTAAAGTGTAAATTTACAGCAAGGCAAGCAGATAAACTGAAAGAAACAGGTAACAGCTTAAAGATCAAAAACTGCTGAAGGGAAACAAATGGGTTTTACCTCCAAGTACTCCTCCCCCTGCTCCATGTCCTCGTCTGGGCAGTTGACAGTGGTTTGACACTGTGAAGGGACAAGAAATGGCTACAAGTTTTACTAAATTACTTTTGGAGAAAACATGACTTTGTTAACTATTGTTTCTAAGGCCAAGTTCATTTCAATCTGTAGCACAATGTTGCGTTGTTTACAAAAATCTGCCAGGAGTATAATCAAAAAATACATGATACATTTATTAAAGCGGGTAGAAAAACTGGGATCTAAGTTAGTAAAAAGACATAATATTGAATCCCATAATATCCTGCTACTCAATTAATAATTGTTATCATCAATTAATCCAAAAACAAATACTGGAAAAACAATCAACACAAGGTTCATTTAAAGGCTAATCTGTAGCTTTCAATCACTTCACATTAAGAATCACTTTTTAAGTCAAACAATCCTCAATTTATGACAACTTGGTAATTTCTAACTGCTGGATGAACCGTGCTTTGATGTTTTTGCTTAAAAGTTTAACTATCTCAAAATGGTAATTATGCTTGGCAGATTATTCGTTTTGAATAAAAAGGCTGATTTAATTATTCTAAATGAGATTTTTAAAATTTCATCATTTGCACTTCTTGTGGTGATATGGCTAACCTTGGTGCTAGAACCGTGGCTGGATTTGGCTTTCTTGGCTTTGGGTGATTCTACTACAGCAGTCAGAGCTGACAGAGATGAGGATGATGAAGATGAGGACAGTGAGTGTCCAAGTGAACTTCCCCCAGGACCGCCGAGACGCTGACCGCCTCCCGAGAAGGGTATGAAAGGAGCCACGAAAGCAGAGGAGGAGGAAGACAATGGATGAGAGTTCAGTCCTGATGGCCCTGCTTTCTCGCCATCATCCTCTGGCATCCCTCTCTCCACAGGGGTAAACTCTGGCCAAACTGCATCCTGGGAGGTTGGAACGTTTTCCTGCTGAACAGGAAGTGTGCTTGTGGCAGAGCTGGGAGGTGACGCAGGGTGGGTTTTCATTGGCCTCTCAGGGCTTGAATTATTAATTGGCACTTCTGCGTTCAACGTCTTTGGATGTGATGGAGCAGGGTCAGGCTGAGATGGCAAACTAGATGTGGTTTCCTTGGCAGCAGGTATGGATGACATGGTAACTGTTTCGATAGCTTCCCCACCATGTTCCTCGCCCTGTGGTTTGTTGTTTTTAAGTAAAAATCTTGAACAGAAATGGAAATGTTTATTTTAAGCACAAAGCATAAAGCATAAACTCTCAGATTTTTGCTGTTTTATGTTTTCTTCATGCAGTGTGTACAGAGTTAACAAACCAAATCAAAGTGAGCACTGGCAGCCTACCTGATGATGGCACTCCCTCCTGTTAGACCCAGAGACTTCAGAGTGGCCTTCTTCAGTGCTTCTTCCCCACTCAACTGCACACACACACACATACATACAGCTTTGTTATCATAAAACTCGCTTTCATCTCATAAAAAAGGAGAGTTAAAGGAACACCGCATACCTCATCTCTCATGTAAACACATACAGGGGTGGATCCTTTCTCAGACAGCTCCGACACACTGGAATCAGGTAGTTATGACAGGAGAAACAGACACTAAAATTATGGGCAAATGATTTTTATTTGCTTTTACAGTGACAAAACTCAATACAGAAGTGAGTTTTCCTTGTTCAAGGAAATCAGCTCCGTGATTTTACAATAAAACCCTTATGCAATGCAGTGGCACGCTGTCTGCATGTGTAAACCATGTGTGCACAATCCCGTGTAGGAACTAATTGAACCATAAATGTTTTACTATTGTTCCCTTTAATTCTAAAAATCAAAGCTTCCCCCTCTGCTTCACAACATTCCAAGAGCTTTTACGCTGGTGTGGAGCTAATATTCATTTCATGGAAGCATAACTTCCCTGGAAAAGGATAGGGATATGGAGTGATGTCATTTAATAGAGATGAGATGAGGGCTGGACGGATGCACGAGCACCTGGGACCGCACAGCTGGAACTACTGAGTAACAGCTGCATGTGGTGTGTGTTTAAATGAGTGGCGGTGGTGATGTGTGGGAAAGCTGAAACCACAGTAGAGGAGTAATGAGAAGAATGAACAGTCTAACACAGTGTTGGCCTGAATTCATTGCTACACAACGGTCAACTTCACTTTGTGGCATGTTGGATTAAAAATGATGAAACAAATTTCATCATGATAGCATCAGATCAATTCTTTTCAATTAATCTGAAAATCAGATCAGATAATAAAACAGTATAGAGCTTAGGGGTTCTTGATTCTGGTTTCTGGATGGATATTGTAGTATTAAGAGCAGTCCTTCTTGTGAAGCTGAGTGACAAAATTTAGAGTGCAAGGCAGTTGGATTTGCAAATTCATGTGATCTCATGAATCTATCTTGCCATGCTTAGAGCTATGTGCTTGTGTTCTATGTAGTATGGACCAATCAGTATCCCATGAGGAACTACAGGCAGCTAAAGGCATGGTCTAAGTGTGACGACCAATGAGAGAAGCAACTGTTTGTTTGAAAAAAATAAAAAACAAAGGTAACTCCTTAACAGATTAACATAGCTGCTATAGTATCCAGAGAGAATTTCTTCATTAACAGAGCAGTAAAGATAAACAAGACAACAATGTAAACTTTGCACACGTGCATACACTCATGCACTCACTTGATCTGAGGAAAATGTGTGAGCAGTTCCCAAAGATTTTGTCCACATGAGAAGGACCCCTGAAGTCGAGAGCCATCCTCCATCTGTAGCGCAATCCGCACCTGAGGGACATGAAATAGCAGTGACACAAAACTGTAGCTTAAACATACTTCAAAGATCACAAACACATTGAACACATTAACCAGTGTAAGGGATCAATAACAGGTCTAAATTTAAATTATTAACAACCACAGCTCATCCTCACCCCTGGCACTAGGTGTCTAACCTTATGGTATGAACAGCGTGCATGTGTGCAGATGAATTTAAAGGGCATAAGAACAAACACTTTTCAAAAATTCAAAAATAAGTCGGTGTATATATAACTTTACCTTAAGGCCGTCTCATAGTAGAAATGTGTGACAAAAGTCTACTTTAAAAACAGGAAGGAAACTGTTAAAGATGAAAATATCTTTCAATGGTTTTTTGTAAGTCTTTGGCTGTACAGTCTTGGACATTTTGTAAAAAGAACATTTTTTGATAATCAAACTTGATTAACCTTAACATGTGGGCCTACCTCAGTGTGGAAATGAATAACACCAGACATCAGTGAGAGTCTCTGTTGCTTTTCCTTTCTGAGTCATTCTATGAGTTGTTTATGTTTACTGAACAACCATGTTGTCCAGCACAGAAAACATGCTGCATGTCTTCACACCAGGGGAGATGAAAAGAGCGCCTTGGCTGTCAACAGCCAAACAAAAAACGCTCTCACACACCCGTCTGGCTAAGGTTAAAGTTAGTAGAGCATTTGTGTGTTTGTGCATGTGTGTGGCACAAGACTGGGTGCATGTGAGTATATAAAATCTGTGAGGTATCAACAGTCAACCATCCATCAAATGAACAAGAACAACAGATCAAACCCAGCCGTGATTTTACTGCTTAGATTATGATGCCATGATGTCATAGGAAACTACAGCTCAGCTACAACAAAGAGTTTTTTTGGATTCAGATCAAATCAGAGCCAATGCAGGAACACAGATGGAGAATTCATGAAATTCCAGGTACTGACAATAAAAACCTGACAGCTGACAGAAATATGAAAGTGACAGTGCATTATTGGACTACATTTCATCAAAGATTTCTCTCCAAAATTATTTATGAGTGGAGCTGATCTTGATAAGGTTGCATGTAATACAATTTTGATGCTCCAGCACTAGTTTCACTATAATTTGAGATGCATTATTGAAACAGAGGTTTTTTTTTTCTTGTAGATATTTTCTCCTTGACCAGTTTTGTTTTTTCATATTTTAGGGCTGTCCAACACAATCTTAACACATAGATCCATAAGACTGAATTACACTGATTCCCAGTATTTTTTTATTTTAAGGATTTATCCTACCTGTATTTAAAATAATGGAAGTGGAAGCTCCACAAAATAAAATGAAGCACATCTATCTATTTAATATATTTCTGAGAGTCCTCTGTACTGTGATACTCAGTGCTAATCATCATGCTGCGATATACAGAGGAATGACAGAATAGAGTAAGGCCTGAAGAGCAGAGTAATTAATTTACTGTCCATACTTCCATAAAGGTTTAGACTGGTTGGATGAAAACTACATTAATCATATACTGAGGTCTTCACAGTCACCAGATAATAACACAACTAAGCAGCTGCAAGAGATTTTGGTTGATATGTTTGACAGAACTCTCCACCACCATTATCAAAACATGTTAAAGAGAGAATTTCTTCTTGGAAAAAAGTGGGTAATTTTTCCAGTAGAGTTCTGATGGACAGTAGAGCACTGAAGTTGTTCCAGTGATACTGGTGGAACCACACTGAGACACCCAGTTGGTTCATTGTCCCAGCTGCACTACAGTAAAGTAATAAAAACTTTTAAA
Organism: Acanthurus tennentii; assembly: GCA_029783805.1. Taxonomy (NCBI): domain Eukaryota; kingdom Metazoa; phylum Chordata; class Actinopteri; order Acanthuriformes; family Acanthuridae; genus Acanthurus; species Acanthurus tennentii. The sequence goes on from JAPZDZ010000020.1 coordinate 19,648,351, forward strand.
CTTAAATGACTGTTAATAAGTAAATTCACATGGGTAATTAATGATAATATTAATACTGTTATTTATCCAGATAGTCCACACCAGCCACCAATTTAAACACTAAAATAAAAAAAAAATCAAAGTCTGAAAACTAATAATGAAAGACTGATTGTAAAAGTGTGATATTCATTTCAGTCAGCTTTAGTTAACATATAGGCACAAGAAATATAATTACAGGACATCTGCTGAATCCAAAATACAATGTAATTTCTAGGAATTGTCCGCCAATAACTGTACATTTCTTTTTACCCTCTTTGCTAGAACCTTCTTTGTACATTTTTTTTTGACACACGGAACATTGTCAGTATTCATAGGTGTTATAGTTTTTGTTCTTCATTTTGAAACAAACAAACAAACAAAATGAACATTCCATATTCAAAAACTATATTTGTGTGATAAACTTACATTTTTTTCTGTTCATAGGATAAGAAGTGAGAATCTAGCTACTTTAAAAGTGCCCCCCAGTGGTACCGTGTAGCAGGCAATTATCGTATGTACCCTTAGATGATATGCCCTACCCAGACACTGATGACTGTTATTACGCATCTTTATTATGTGGTCAGCCCCACAATTTAACACTGTTATTTCACTCACTCTCTCTCTTTATCTTGCACACACAAATACAAACATGTAGTTTTTTTTAACTAACCTGGCTGTCAGCTACAGTCTGTTTTCTTGTACTCGTCACCATTTCTAGTTTGGCGTTGTTGGGCAGGTTGGCAAACCTCCATGGCAGTGTAAGGTCAACAGTAGTCCTCTGAAACCTGTCAAGACAGAGGACGGGCAGGTGAGCATGATGGGGAAATCAAGTCATTCCAATATAATAATGAAAATTAAGATCATTATTATATATGCCATTTTTTTCTCCTCTATTGCTGCTGACTTCTAAATGATCCCTTCAGTTTAGAAAGGTCAGTGATCTTTATTGATGTCATATAGTAGTCCAAATTAAACACAATGTAAAACCATTACACTTTTTTTTCGTGAAAGTTGATGGTTAAATTCAACCCTGTGGTTAAATAGCACTCCTAAAATAAATGGAAACCAACCATACTGAGGTTAGGTACGATTTCAATGTAATGGAATCCAATTCTGAGCATTAGAAAACTCATCATTTTAATTGGATCTTTTTAGATGATTTTAACTTGGATTAAAAATTTAAACATATTAAAGACCAATTACAAGAAGCCTAAATTTGGTTCGCACTGCTGCTTACAATAAAAATTGATCCAACTCGTTTGATATCAACATTCAAGACAATTCAACTGCGAACTTCTCGGTCTTTATATCTCATATGTAACATACTAGACCTGATTCGGTACATACCAACAAATGGCATTATTACTTCTAGACGTGTATTCAGATGCAGACTGTGCTCAGTCCAGGAATTTTAAAGAAAACATTTATATAGCAATAAATTAGCTTAAATGACAGTATTGAGACAAAAACGTAGGCTAGCTGATAGATACGAACTTCAAACCGTGGTCGTCGGGGTCAAATCCGTGCTTTTTGCAGACATCCTCCAGCACCTGAAGACAACAAATATGAGCTGAATATCTGAGATGAAGAGTTACCAGCTAAATGGAAAAATCATTCAATTTTGTGAGCAAACTAAAAACTGATCTGTCACTGGCTAATTACTGTTAGCCAAACAAGCTAGCTCAGAGAAAATAGTATGCCCCGTTTTTTGAGCAAAAGAACAACATGAAACAAAGTTAACATGTAAGAAAACATAAAATGCTGCTCAAGCTCAAGCTACCTGTAATAATGGTGTGTTTGAAGAAACTTTAACTATTTGTCTTCTCCCATTTGGAGTGAGAACCGTCACAGATGTACCACTGGCTGCCATTGTGTGTCGTGACGTCATGATGTTTATTTGAATAAACTTTATTGATACTTTACAAGCAGGATTTTAAGGGTCAGTTTACCCGAAATACAAGTAATTCCTCCAAGGATGGCAGTAAAATTTGATGCAACTCAGTTTAAACTTTAAGCCTTGTCGAACTTTCAGTCGAACCATGTTTCCATCTGTGATTACATTTTAGATATCTTAAACTGTATTCTTACTTATGAGAATAGATATTCACAACATTTTACTAGCAGAATCTATTTTATGTTTAATTTATTCTATTTATATCAACAACAAAATTTATTTTACTAATCAAAAAAACCCCAAAAAGCTTAAAAATCTCTTAAAGGCATAATTGGTTGTTTTAACCTTTAATAGCTAAAATGAAATACAGTAAATTACAGATCCGTCATAACTCATTTAAAAAAAAATCAGAAATCGCCAATAGTTTTCTTCATAGATCAAATGTCACTTTTAAAATTCATGTGTTTATGCTTTCATCATCCTTATCTTGAGTTTTGATATTTTGAATGAAATTTATGGATACCAGCAATACAATTTTTTCATGAAAAACCCAGTTTTAATACAGCTACAAGCTACAGCAGGTCTTCCACACTTTGACATGACGGTGAAAGCACAGATTAAATCACAGTATTGATAACTAAGTTCCACATAGGTAAGATTGTTTCAGGGCCCTGTCAGTGTAGCATAGTGTACCTTATATTTAGTTAACATATAGTACACTAGTTTGCCAAGGCTGCAAGGGTCACTGAATTGTTTGATAAATAAAATTGAATTAAAAACATCAATATGGTTTTTTTTAATGTTAATAAATCTGATGAGGTCCATATATGTATTTATTTATTTCATTCTTTTGTTAAGTTGTCTCAGCAAGAATCAAATTAGATCAAAGCTGGAATTGGATTTGACAGACAACATGACATGTGGTGCCGACAGATGGAGAGGTGTGAGGTCAGAGCTCACAGGACACCAACTGACTGACTGACTGACTGACTGACTGACTGACCACTTCAGCAACATCAGAGTCAGACTACAGACTCCACCTGGAAAAGAAAGGGAGAGAGAGGTGAATACAGTTCTCAGTTCAGGGGGGAAATTGCCACCGTCTGAATAAACAAACAAACAATCAGTTTCCTTCCTCACTCAGCAGGCTAGAAACTTCAAGACTGCCCGTATGAAAGAACATGAAGGCATCTGTGCTGCGAGTCTGTTCAGTTTTACTGCATGATTTCCCCCAAAAAAATCTCTAACCACTGATTAACAAATGATGAACAGATACACATTCAGAGTTTCCTTTCTTGTTAAACCCCAAAGCCAAAAAAAGACAAAACAAAACAAAAAAACAATGGCAGTATGTTGCTGAGTGTCCAATATAAGGATGGATGCTTGCTCTTTTATAAATACTGATTCATGCAGTTTCACCAGAAGTAAGCAAAGTAAAATATTTATGACTAGAATCAGTGCATTGGCTATTAGAAGAGTAGATTTTAAAGGGATCATCATAAGAAAAAGTGATATACATAGTAATGAGACAAAGTTTGGAAAAAATAACAAACCTTTTTGTTCAAAGTACTTCAACCATCTGTGTTACTTTTCATACTATCAAACCTTATCATATTTCTGAGGGAGAGGTAAGTCAGTAATCAAATCAGGAGTAAGCACCACCACATAAAGAAAATTAGCATTTTTAAAGGAGGAGTTAAATAAGAGGGATTTACCTGTTGGCCACAAAAAAAGTAAAGAAACGTGAAGTCAGAACAGAGTTTTTCTTGTGGAAGTGCTGCATGTTCATGGCTTTTACTGTTTGCAGTGTGATGAGCTGCCCTGAACTCTTGGTGGCCTAAACTACAAGGAATAGGATGGTGGGACAGGACTAACATATTGTGTAATACATGTCAGGGGCTTTGATTAAATCAGCAAAGACAGCATTTGCTCAGCATTTTTGGTATATAAAGGCTTTAAGGCTGAAGAAGAAATTGCTCTCCTCAAATATTTGTCTGCTTGAAATATCCTAACCTAAAGTTGTTGCAACCTGGTGATGGTAGGGATAAGGGATCTACAGTCACTGCCCATCCTTGACCAGCTGGCAAGGTGAATGATTAGAGCTCATGGAAAAGTCTATACAGACAGATGTGATAGTGATACACAGACTTGATATAGCAGCCTTTATTAGACTTGTATAAATGGTCATAGTTTTTAGTGATAGGTGATAAAAGTGTGTTTGTGTGTGAAACTCAGGGAAAGCTGCATGTCTTTGCATGCCAGTCACGATTTAAAGCCCTCCAGTGACCTTACCCCTATTAAAACTGTAAGTTCTCCATAATTATCCTCTCTGTAGGATCATTTCCACCGACCACAAGTGAAAGGAAAGTGGGGGGTTTAAAAAAGGAGCAGCATAACATGTGAATCACCAGAAACGTGTTTCTTTTGGATTCTGGGACATGGTGTGAGACCCTCTGCAGCGTGTCCGACCGCGATTTTCCGCTTACACACCGTATTAAACTAGAGGGACTTCAAAGTGGTCATATGATGACACAACATCAAAGGAGCCGACTGTACGAGTGAACCGACAGAAGGGGCGTGCCAGGCGTCCGCGCGCTCTTGACGCCCCGAGAGGAGCATCAGCCAACTACAATAACGATTGGCCCGCGGGAGTGAGAAGCACGCGGGGCAGGGGGGCAGGAAGGGGGCGGGGGGACTTCAAATAAAATTCCACTTCGTCCCAGCAAAAGAACTAAACTAAAAGCCAACAGGTCTGCTGTGCAACTGGGCTGAATTTAGGGACTTCAACGCACATAATGACGGTTTTACTGGCTGCTCACGATTTTAGGACTGAAGTGGTGTGGGGACACCACGTGCATTTAGGGTGATTTTTTTTAAAACAGCCTCTCATCTCTGAGGTACCATGGAGAACCATAACCTGCTTATATCCTGCACCCTATTCGTTAGTGATAGCTTCCAAGAGGTCTTTTTGTGTTTTCAAAGAACTTCTCACTTTTCTGACGACTCTTAGGACATGTTGTGTTTTATTCAAATTCCTCGCACGTACTTGAGAGAGTATTTCCATTAACTGATAGACATGCGGGGTGTGGTGAGAGGCTCGGCCGGTCTTTCTGCCGTGCGCTCCTGCGTGCTGCTTCTCTTTATCCACATGAGCGCACCAGTAGAGGCGAAGAGGGTGCCTGGCGGTCGGGCGCTAAGTAGACGGGTCCAGCGGCAGCAACAGCCTCCGGCGTACAGGGAGCGGGTGGAGGGGGCGGAGAGCTTCCCATTAGACTTTACAGCCGTGGAGGGTAATATGGACAATTTCATGGTGCAGATAAAGAATCTGGCGCAGTCACTGTACCCGTGCTCAGCCCAGAAGCTGGATCAAGACATGAAGTTGCATTTTTTGAAAAATGTATCTGTGACCTGTAATGACGGGTCACCTGCTGGGTAAGTCAACTGTCACCTTACTTTGCCATAACTTATAATATGTCACTTAAAATTGACCTCTCGTTGTTTTTTTCTTTGTCGAGAATTATAAGGTCGTAATTAAATCATGCAGGTAGATTTGCGTTCTGCTTCAACAAACATCCAAAGAGCATTATCTGGCGGTTCAGTACCCTGCCCCTCAGTCGCTTGTCATTCCGTATGTGACCAAAATGGATCCAAGAAGCAGATCAGAGGGAACGCAGTGACCCTGCCGCTGAACACTGTAGACTACATTTGAGAGAGACGGGGCGAGCGTGCGCTCGACAGGAAGGCAAACTTTATTCCTGAAGGAATGATTTTTTAAAAAAAATTGGAATGGACCAGAGCTTCTTGAACTAATAATTAGGATATGAAGCTGGAATGATAGCTTTCAACCAATTATAGTTTTAAATCTTAAGTTATTGTAGTTTTTATTTTAAAGTTATTAGAAAACTATATTTGGTGCTTTTTTTCTACCGTAGAGTAAATTGATGGACTTAAACATTCTTGGTTATAAATATGCACAAATGCAAAATCATTTCTCTTTCGACCCGTAAGCAGGTGTGAGAAGATTGCAGCTTTGGTTACTTGCACTTGAATCTTTTATGAAAGCACGACCATTCTGAGCAGCTATTGTACAACAAGTGAAAAATAACAATAACTTCAATGAATAGGTCAATAAATACAGGTCTCAACTGCTGAGCCCTCCGTATATCACTGCAAAATCCCCCCTTTTAAAAAATGTTAGTTAGCGGATGGATGGGGGCATCTTGTGTTGTACCAATCTTCCCCCACATCAGAACAGCCAGGGACCAGCTTGTAGTGCTGCAGTCCCTTTATAACAACATCAATGGAATCAGATTGATCTTGAAATTTAGTAATGTTGTCAGCTAAAGCGTGGAATAAATCTTTGGCGTGAAGGGCTAAAGGGATACTGGTGCATTGTGGTGAAAACTGTCTCATTACTCCTCAATATCAGGTGAGGTAGTGCACCTACCAGGGTTTTGAGTGGTAAGTGTATAGTAAATATTTAAGAGTGTGGTATTAGGAAAAGAATGAAGCCACCAATGAAATAAAGGCCTGTGACATGGGTGAATAAGGGGGACCTTTCCATATGCCACCTATGCTGTGAAGCCTCTGTCTGCTGCGTGTGCTCTGTGTGCGTGTGTGAGTGTGTGCGTGTGTGTTCAACATCAGCATAATGAGTTTCCTCTCCTCATGATTTTTCGAATAAGCATTTAGAGCTCTGAAAGCCTCTTAACAGACTCCTGCAGATTAGAGCCAAATCTTTCATGTCAGGATCAAAGGTAGCATCCCTCCCATGGAGCTTGTGTTGTGTACACATTTGTGTGTGTGAGTATACATGACACATTCACAGTAATTTTTTCTGGTGTTCTCACATAGGTACTACATCAAGGAGTCGAAAGGCAGCAAGAGGTGGCTGCTGTTCCTAGAGGGTGAGGATGAACCCGATACTGAGGAACACACCACACGAATGAAAGTGAAACACTACTCCATGTAACCCGTGTGTGTGTGTGTGTGTGTGTGATGTTCAGGTGGATGGTACTGTTTCAACAGGCAAACCTGTGACAGCAGGTATGAGACCATGAGGGGACTGATGAGCTCCACCAAGTGGCCACAAACTAGAACAGGTGACAAGGTTACACATGTCACAGAATAAATCTTTACTGCAAAAACACATACATGATTATTTTTTTGTGTGTGAAGCATTTGCAGAGTTTACAAAGTCTCTGCACCACCACACAGAGCTGCTTTCCTTAGTAGGGAAAAAAAACTTCTCCTGAATGAGCGAGATTCATGGATTCATGGATTCATGTTTGCGTTTCCTTTTTAGCTGAGTTTGCATTCATCTTTTTAAGTCAACTCTGGTTCTTTCCCTCCAGCCATCAGGGGACTCCTTGTGTGTTTATGACTCTCTCTCTCTCTCTCTCTCTCTCTCTCTCTCTCTCTTGCTCTCTTTCTTTCTGTATGCTTTACACTGGCAGCTGGTGCAACAGCCACAGGGCTTTTCAATGGCTGCATCTAATTGCTTAACGAAGCAGGGAAACTTACTGACTTATTGGCCACAGGGAAAACACACACAACAAACACACATCTCAACATACATCAAATCACAAAGCTGTGCTATATCAAGTCTTCTTAAAAAGCCTTAAAGATTTGAGCTGCTCATACTTTTACTGTGGCTTTTTAACTCAAAGATGAGGATATTTGTCTTGTAAATGACGTCAATGTTTGATTTATCTTTCTCTGACTCAGGAACTGGAATTCTGTCTCCTCAACCAGAGGAAAACCCTCATTGGTGGAACGCCAACATGGTGTAAGAACTCATGGCTTCTCCTCTTTATTAGTTAATGCACTTGTGTTTTGTTTTTCCCTTTTTTCTCGTTTATGTAACTGCAACTCTTAAGAAAATTATAGGAGGAAATAACTGATGGGAATAATATTGTTTAATTGAAAAAATTTAAAGACAAATTAATCAAAAAAATGTTTTGACATTCAAGTGGGTTTTATGACTTTTTCCTTCCAGTGAAACCCTACAATATAATACATTAAAAGGGTGTTAAATATTACTGTTACTCTGTTAACTTCTCTTGGATAGTTTTTACAAAAGGAACTTCTGTCTACTTCTAATAATTAATCTCTATTCAATAAAGAATTAATGTTTTTACTCGGAATACTCTTTTAGAAATAAAAGTTATAACTAGAACCATGTGCTGGACTTAAACTTCTCCCCAAAGAAGAATCTCTTTTGGTTCTTGGTAGAGCTTTTCAGAAAGTTTCCACCTAGAAACCTCTTACAAGGTTCTCACTGCAATCCAGTGTAAATGACCACCTTTGCTCCAAAAAGAGTACACTGAGAGATAATGGTTATCAAAGCAAAATTAAGTCCTTTGTGAAATCCCTCTCTTCAAAAAAGGCTTTTACAGAAGCTTCAGCCCTTCAGGTAGAGCCCTTATTTCTGAGAAAGTGCGGTTCTTATTCTGTGTATATCCAAGTTATTTCTAACACATATGGAACTGTAATAGCTCAGTTTGGTTCTGTTGTTTTCCAGGAACTGTTTGTCAATGTTTTAATAATGAAACTGACATCCTACAATAGCTCTGTGTCATGGAATGCAGCACACACTATTTGCACAACTGCCTGATGTCAGCGATAAAAAAACCAGCTCCAATAGAAGCTGCTCCATTTTTTTCCAATATTTTAGTAATACTCTCTCTGTGTCTGTCTCCTGCAGCTTCATCCCATACTGCTCTAGTGATGTGTGGAGTGGAGCCACACCGAAGACAGATCACAGTAAGACACAACAAATCACTCCACAAGCTCGTAAATCTGACTCAGGATATAAAAAGAAGGATTTATTGATGTTCCAGCTATTTAAAGGGGAAGATAAGAAGCGAGTGAGAGAATAGATTAGAGGGTGCACACATCAAGATCTTTTGATCTGGAAGCTCATTGTCTCGTCTACTTTTCTCTGCCATGGCTGTGTGGAAGCTTTTTTCTTGTAGCCCTTATATCAACCATACATTTTTAAACTTCTTCCCATAATTTTGACCATGTTGGACTTATTGAAAATCCTCATTATATTGTGTTGTTTATAGTCACTTGAAAGGTTTATGTGTCCCAGTGTCTGAGTTACTGCACAAAACAACCCACATGTGACTGCTATAAGGAGAAATCCTTTGAATTTTTCAAGAAAATTAAGATCAGTTATTTTTTTAAAATGTTACAGCACAACAAAAAGGCAGCTGATTATTGCCAAGTGCCACATAAATTTTAAATTTATTGTCCCAAGTCGGTTACATTTCAACTTTTGATAAATTAATGGGCTTTTGCCTAATTAATCCTGTTAACTATCATATAAAAACACCTAAAAATATGATCCTCATATGTCAGTTTTTAAATAAACCTCTTTAGATATCCATTTTTTAAAATTGATTTACAAATAAAAAATGAGAAAGCAGGGGTTGTAAAAATAATTTTATTTTCAACATTGTATTACACTGATACATTGTTATTAGTAAGACTGAGAATTGTGTTATGTGGCTCTTTGTCTTTGGTTCTCAAACCTGTTCAGGCATGGCCCCTTTCAGAAGACAAAAAAAGTTCAGCCCCCATGCCACAATTTACATCTGTCAGTCCCAGGGGGCAGCTATTTATAGAGAAGAATCCAGATTGAATTGCAATAAAATAAAGGTCAGACTGATAGCATCAGCAAACTCTTGCTTGTTTGTTTTTTCTACATGTCATATTTTTCCAGCTTAGTTTCGCTCAGTCTTTAAGTCAACCCCCCACAGTGACTCACCCCACAGTTTGACCACCACTGCTCTATATAAATGAATAAAAAAACATTTTTTTCTCAGGTGATTATGCTTTCATGGGCTCTCTGATCATTAAAGAAGTGGTCAATGAGCTTCTGACAAAAGGTCTGGACAATGCCAAAGTCCTGCTTCTGGCAGGAAGCAGGTCAGTCCAGCATGCACAGTAAATATCTGTGTGTATGTGTGTGTGTGTGTAAACCATGATGATCGCTTAGCTGCATCCTTTGATCCACAACTCTTCCTGTCACCAGTGCGGGCGGTACCGGTGTCTTCCTGAATGTGGACAGTGTTGCAGAGCAGCTGGAGGCACAGGGCCACCAGGGGGTGCAGGTTAGAGGCCTGGCTGACTCTGGATGGTTTATGGACAATAAACAGTATAAATTTACAGACTGCTTGGATACCTTCAGCTGTGCCCCAACTGAGGCCATAAAGAAGGGCATCAGGTAAGTGGGACAGATATAAAGGTGAAAGGACAGATTTTGAGCACAGATTTTCGTATATTGATGATTCTTTGCTGTTTTGCAGGTACTGGGGCGGCTTGGTGCCAGAGAGCTGCAGACAGGCTCATGTGGGAGAGGAGTGGAACTGTTTCTTTGGATATAAAGTTTACCCCATGTTAAAAAGTAAGTGAGGAACCACCCAGAGTTTCTTTATTAGTCTGACCATGAACACAGAGACTAGTTAGTGTGTCACCTGAAGTCTCACCTTCAGTATTTCCCCTTCCTGTCCAGGCCCGGTGTTCGTGGTGCAGTGGCTGTTTGACGAAGCTCAGCTGACAGTCGACAACATCCACCTGACTGGACAGCCTGTTCATGAGGGCCAGTGGAGGTACATCCAGAATCTTGGACAGGAGCTGAGGAGCACCCTACGTGATGTACCGTAAGACTGGCACACACACAGATAAGACACATATGGGACACAGGTAAGTGTTTTGTTAACTGTGTGATTCTCTGTTTTGACGTTGCAGGGCCATGTTTGCTCCAGCATGTCTGTCGCATGAACTTATCACAAGATCGTAAGTAATCAAACTTTTCTAACATAAACACATTTGATCTGATTACCTTTTTCCATTAACAGCGTATTTGGAAACTCTGCTGCTGACTCAACATGTAAGATGCTTATCAAGTACATGGAGGCACAAGTACAGACAGTGCTATTGTATTTTAGTACTTTTATTACAGACTTCATTTGCTGTCTGCTATCATTTAGATACATTAACATACATCATTATTTACAATTATCTTAAATTATTCATGCAAAATGTAAAAATCACTCGCATATGTTTTAATGTGTACCCTATGCTTTCTGTATAAATGTACATCTGTGTATAATATATGCATATTGTTGTCCACAGATTTAATGGATAATGAAGTAAAATACAGTTTGTGGCAATGTTACACCTGTTACGTTTCGGACACTGGATATTGTAAATATATACAAAAAAACAGTTTGCTATAATGTGGCATTGAACCAGCACATTGTGTATAAGCTATTAAGGCAGAGCGATATGGATAAAACTTTATACTTTGGAATTAAAATAACAGATGGAAAAGTCTGCTTTTAGCAGTATTAAATACCCAACAAGTCAAGGTGCTTCAACATGTCAATGAAAACCTCCTGTTTAATCAATATAACTATAAATAAAATAGGCTGATTATTCAGCAAGAAAGATATGAGCTTATCTCAAAAAAATTTATTTGTTGTATAGATTTGCAGATAAAAACTTAACAATTGCCTCAGAAATGTTTTGAGATACAATGTTGCTGCTACATAGTTTGTCCACCAGAGAGCACTAAAGAGTTTATTTTTTAGCATAAATTGTAAAAAAGTTCCCCTCACTCCTTTAAAAGAATTTTTTAATCCTTCCCAAAAAAGTTTTTTCATTTAATGTGTTTAAGTAAATAAATTCATATCTGAAAATTTATCATTTTCAAATTTTTCTCTTCGTTCAACATGTTTATAATCTGTCACATTTTATATCATTATTTTTCCCAACCAATAATACTTTGTATTACATTTCAACTTAGTCCTCATGACAGGGCCCATAATTGTGTAAAATAGAACACAAATATTATTTTTAAATATACAAATTGTACATAACATTTATGATTGTTTGGGAGATGAAAGTGCTCTTTCTTCCTGGCTTCTGACCCTCCATTACTTCATGTTCCCATGTCCTTGCAGCTACTGGATGGACGTTCACGTGAAAGGCACCTCCCTGCCCAGGGCCCTCCACTGCTGGGACCGAAGCCTCCATAGCAACCATGTCAACAGCACCCACAGTAACCACAGCCAACAAAAGCACAAGACCCCAGGAGCTGTGAGGAACTGCCCCTTACATTTGATTGACAGCTGCCCATGGCCTCACTGTAACCCCTCCTGCCCCACTGTTCGTGACCAGCTGACAGGACAGGAAATGAGTGTGATCCAGTTCCTGAAGCACTTGGGCTTTGATGTGCAGAAGATGGCCCAGCAGCAGGGGATGGACCCCAGGACACTACTGGGCATGCTCAGTAATGGAAACTGAGTTGCTTTCCTTTAAGTGTGCAGCGATGTTAGTGTAGTGTCAGTTAATAAATGGGAGACAACTGGAGCATTAACTCTATTGAGAAAACTGTCAACTTCCAAAACACTGTCTTCCATCAGCAACATACAACTCTTTTAAAAAACTTTTGACAAACCAAACAACTCAAAAACTCAAAAGTGCCTGATGAGTTTTTTGAGAATTTTTTAAGTGAAATGCAATCAAACCACATTGTTTGAGCAGTTGAACACAGCATATGGGATCTTGTGGTCCTTGTTTTGACATATAGACAGATATAGGCTCTAGATATGATGTGTAGACATATACAATGAAAGATGGGTACAGTGTATATAAATACATATACAGAAAATGTGAACCACACATTATGTATGTGCAGTAAAGACTGTCATGATGGTAGATTTAAAAAGTTTTGATTGGAAGCCACTGAGTTGAAAACACCTTCTAGTTTGTTTTGTGGGGATTTTGTGCTCTTGTCTGTCACCACTTATTATTACAATCAGAAATCAATCTATGGTGCTGCTGTTTCTACCCTCCACTTAATATGCTGCTTTCTCATTTTTGGAAAAATAATAATTTAATGGGTAATATTTACTAATAAAAAGGTACAAATATAAAAAGTATTCCTTTTTTCTTCAGGCTACTTCAAAGTGCTTGTATATTTATATTTCTACTGGGAACATCATTTATATATCTTCATATGTATGTCTACAAAAGTTTCTCTTTACAATTCTACTTTTTTATTTGCATGTTTGTATAAAAAAAACCCTGTATGCCTATAGTACACATTTTTGTCTGTTTTGTTTTTTAGGCTGTTGAGTTGTGCTCAATATTCTCTTTACAATACTACACAATCAAATACGGGCTAACAAGATAAAACATAATTTAATTCCAAAAGTATGACAATACAGTGGTAGTTATTATCCAAAAACAAAATATAAAATTAAGACTTTAAGACCAAACTTTTTCTACAACATACATACTGATAAAACTACAACTAATTAAAACCGTAAAAAAATCTTTGTAGATCATATACAGTTTTTGCAACAGAATAAAGAATACAAATTATTTGTTCACAGTTCATATGGAAAGTGCTTCTTACAGAAAAATGAAATCTATCCGAACTGATAAATCAGCTCTAAGATTTCCTAAGTTCTATTGTCCATTTGATTTAACCTTCCTAAAGTTTCAGTTCAGGCATTTCATCAATGAACATGCAGCTTTTGTTTTCTTGTTGTTTGCATCTTCTCTCTATAAAATGCTACCACTATTAAATCCTTTATCATTCTGTTACATATTACATGTAAATTTGGTCACAGTTTCCTTCCCTGGCTGTTGTTCCAGTTATATCCACACTGGTTTTAGGATTTCTCCGGACATCAGGGCTCAGAGAATTGAGGAGGTTTATCTACTGAAGTTATCTCAACAACTGGAGTCCTAGAGGGTGAACAAATAAAGGTAAACAGGTAAGTGTTAAGATATTTTTTTTTGGCCTCAGACAAAAACTGCTGTGAAGCACCAGAGCATCAAAGACGGACCTGACTTGTGAGTCTTCGGGTTGGGGTTCGTTTTTGCTCATGGATGGACTGCAGACGAGTGATCAGAAACTTCTTATCCTCTCCCTCCTGAACGGAGTGATGAAGAGAGGAAGGTGAATCCGAAACATTAATTGTGTTTTATATTAATCTTTATTTTATTACATAGATTGAAAAGCAGAGCTGAATATGCAGTATGTAGTTTATGTCCTACATTTTTTATCTGCTCCTGCAGCAAGTCGATGATCTTCCTTTGACCGTCCACCACCTGACTGTGGAAGTAAATGACTATTCTGATGGAGAGAAAAGACAGAGTGCATCACATCAATACAACTAATACTGATTTCAGTGATGAGAAACATCACACTTACTCTTTGATTTGTCCAAACAATGGGCCACGTGTCATGGCTGTGCTGATGTGTGTGCACTCACATGAAGATGCCTGCTCCCACAAACAGGAAGAAAGGATGTTCAACCAGGTAGGAGTGAGCCCTGGCCAGCAGGGACAGGTTGGGATTTTCTTTCTCCAGGTCTTTCACCCATTCCTTCCCTGCCTGGATCATTGTATTGAGGTCTTGGAAGGGACCACATGATGTAGAGGGTTTGATACTGAGGACAGATGACAGACTGTATGTGTTGAACTGCTCGCAGTATTGAGCCAACCCGGAACCATCATTTATTTGACCTCTCTATAGGGCAATTTTTGTCATGGCCATGGAGAGAATTTATTTCTAACTGGCTGGCAAGCGTCTAATAAAATCTAATAATAGGAAAGCTCAGAAATTGGCTCTGTTTACACCTGGCATTAATGTGTGTGTTGGGCTGATCCAATCACAAGTGGACATTTTAAGTTTAAACTGGTATGACAATTTGTCTCCACACATGTCTTGAGTGAACACTTGTGATGGGATTGCTCTTTCTAACCCTGTATACAAATGAACATCAACATCTTTCCATTTGTAAAGACCAGGCCGCTGTTATTTTAAACCAGTGAACAAACACAAGCTAGGAAAAAGTGTATATAACTGTATGTATGATATTAACCAAATTTACAAGAAGGCCCAAGTACTTAAGATGGTAATGTGAGATTTCAGAGTTTAATAAGTTTCTCCTGATGAAAAAAGTAAAAAAAATGTGAAATTTGTCAAGGGAGTTCAAGGACTTTCTCCATAGCAGCAAAGAATTAGTCTATATTTGTTACTGTTTACTTTATTTGTAAAATTTGACATGCTAAACAGCAATAAAATGCTGTTCCCTTTCATGTATTTTGTGTAAATGGCTAAATCAGTTGGAATGGTGTGTTCAAACAGCTGCTATTTTGGCAGGTAAGATGTATTTCAGAAACTCTCACAGATAGATCAATCTACACAGTGAAACAAAAAAAAACTGACAATGTTTGTGTGTGCGCACCTCCACATGGTGTATGTCACACAAACAGAGGCACCAATGAAAGAGGGAAAGCAAAGCAGAGTGATGAAGATGGTGGTCATCTGGCTTGCTCTGTATGGCCTCCTGGGGGCCTGACAGTTCATCATCACGCTGCTCTGTGAGGAGAAAAGACCAGCGTGAAAGGTCACTGCTTCATTCACAACTGTCAGAAGAAAACTGACAAAACAAAGGGGTCTACTACAGAAGCCAAGGGCGGCCATGGTTGCTACTTTACTTTTTTCCTATTATGTTGTGGCGTGATAACAGGATAAATTAATGTGTTCACTTGTAATAACAGCTTGTTATCTCGTGATGATGGGATAAATTAACATGTTATCAAGGGATAAACAAGGCTGGTTTTTCCATGGTAACGAGATACACTGAACAAGTTTTGTTATCTCTAGATTACACATTAATTTATCCTGTTCTGTGAAGATAACAAGCCATTATCCTGTAGTAACAAGAAAATTATTTCATGATCACAAAATTAGCGATTGAAAACAATGAGTAGTGACCATGGTCCCTCTCAGCTTCTGTAGTCTACTGAGCTTTTGTTGTTTATTACTTTTTCAAAGGTCAAAAATTTACCTCAACATTTGAGACATCAGAGCTTAAACAGCTGTAAAAACACTTACTTTTCAACCACAAAACGCATATTACTGACAGTTTACAACTACATTAAAAAGGGTAATTTGTTAAAAAATAAACTGATTTATCCGTTTGAGCATTTCAACTTGACTGTTTTTCATTAAGGCACCTTTTTAATGTAGAAGAGCAGCAAGAGTTTGAGAATCTGCACTGCAGGTAGGAGAGGAGTGAAGACGACACCCAACCTGGAAAAACAAATTTTATTCTCATTATCCAGAAACACTCTGACTAAACAACACTCTTTGCACATTTGAAGAGTAAGTTTTGTACCAGGCCAGTGTCTGTCCATAAATAAGTTCAAGGACATTCCTGGCAATATCAAACACTGGTTTCCTCCTCCTCTTAAGTACTCTCTCAGAGAACAACCTGCAGACAATACAAAGAGAATTGAGACAGTTAATTATAACATTGTAAAAGACATTGAGGGACTTTAAAAAGTTGCTTGTTTTGAGAAGAATGAATTTCAAAACTTTATCTTGCTACAAAACAATTCCTATGAACTTGAACAGCAAAACAGACTGACCAACCTCCAAAGAAACTCTCCAAACAAGGTGTCCAGCAGAGTGAAGATGAAGTCCATAAGAAGGAAACGATAGAGCTCCTGCCCAACAAAATTCTCCCAACACTGCAGACAATATTTTCAAACCAGAGCACAAAGTCAGCCATCATACAAACACTTCAATGAACAACATAACCTCAAACAACCAAGGATTATTCATTTTCCTGAAAACAGATTTAATAATGTCTAAGTGATTTCTTATCATTTATGTTACCTTTAGCTCAGTGGTTTTAGCAGCCACCCGTCCGAGCCAGTGGTAGCAAAGGACTCCAAGCACGCTTACTTTCAGCATCAAGTTTCTAGAAACACAGACAGCAAACAACATGTCACTGACCACAACTATCAGCTCTGCATGTTCTTTAAATCCGACATCTGTGAACTAGGAACATTTAGTCCATTGGCTCAAACCTGCTGATGGCAACATATGTGCGTACAGAAGGCGATTCATAGTCTTCCATCCAGGCTGCAAGGTTGAACAGACCGGGTAATAAGAGGTTGATGAGGGACACCACCACAGGGAGAGCCAGCAGGCTGGGCTCGTTCAACAAGCGGTCTCGGATGGCACTACCAGAATTTTGCTGGAGTTTCTGTACAGGGGGAAGAAAGAGAACTAAATGATTTGGCGTTCTTTTTATCTTTCAGCTGTCAGAAAGTACTTCTGGAGCTGTGTTTGTCAATTAGTCAAAGAGTTTTTGTTATTTAGCACTGTTGGTTAATTTTTCTTTGTGTACAGTCTATAAAATCAAGATGGTAGAGAGAAAAAAGTTTTTCTACTGATTCATTTATTTGTGACTGCACTTCACACATGGATTTTCTATCTCTTACAAACTAAAGAGCATTTCCTGCACAGAAACTTCAAGTGGACATTATAGCATTTTTTAAGCATTGCATTTTTAAGCCATTTGAGAGATTAATGCCTTCTGTGACTAACAACAAGTTCACAATCTTCCCCTCAATCTGCCTCTCCACACTACTGACTGGTCTATAGAAGATCATGGTCACTTGCTCTATAGAAGAAAAAAAGAGAGATGATCATCAGTAAACATTTCATGTGTACATACACAGATTGTTATGAGACCTCTTCTGTTTCATGCAAGCCTACTAATGCAGTCATTTCATAAAAGCACCTGATTGGTGCTGATGTAATTTGACACTAAACTGGTTTAGATTGCTCTGATGGTTCATACATTTGTCATCAACAACTTCCTACATATTTAGCTCACCTGCTGGTGTGAAAATGAACTTCAGGTAGAAAATTTCCAAAATTCGAGTTGTGCTTTTTTGGTGACTTTATAAATACAATTAAAAATACTGCTGACAAAAAAAGTCGACAGAGCAGACAGAACAAAGAGAAACAGAGTGAGGCAGAGCAGGACAAGCTGCTCATGAAGTGAGAGGGGTAAAAGTGTCGAGAAAGACAACTGTCAATCTGTCGGAAATACTAGGAAAAATGTGTAGATGGTGCTGCTTTGTAGAGAGCAACCATGTAGCTGTTCAGCTTTATGTTTGATAAACTGTATGTTTCAAGAGCTGCTTTATTGGCTTGTTTGAGAAAAAAAACAGACAAACAAATGTTTGGAAAAAAAGCTAACCAATACACCCTGAGTATCTACTGATCCCTTGTAAAATGTTGACTTTGGACCCAGAAACCACCATGCCTCACCTTGTGCATGTAATCAGAAAAGTGGTATATAGCAAACACACAAGCAGTGGTGCTTGCTATGCAGATAGCCCATGCCAGTCCATGAACAATTAGTCTTCCCAGCCTCTGACATGCAGTGTTCTTGGCATTTTTATGATTTACCTCTGCTAGCAGCTCCTGGAGAAAATGGAGGAAGGAGAGAGGGAAAGAGAGAGAGAGAGAGAGAGAGAGAAAAAGAGAGATGATATTGGTGAAAGAGGGACAGAGAGGTATGCATTAGATCATCACATTCCTTGCTGCTAATTATGTGACAAAGGAGACAAAAAGAGGGAGGCTGTGATTTTGGAAATTCAAGATCGTGCATGCATGTTGGTGTGTGTTTACACGTACTTTGAGCTGGGTGCTGATATTCTCAGACATGAGCCTGACAGATGTTTTCTTAATGACCTTGAAGTCCCAAGAGCAGAGGACCTTCATGGCCAAAATACCATGAGACTTGTCAATGCGGAAGCTCTGACCAAATGACTTTGACATGCTGTTGGGAAATCACACATAAACATGCTTTGTCAGATATTCTCACATTTAAAACCAGTCACACTTGTATCATTTGTGCTTTGACGTGCATTTTTGTCTTCTTTTCAATAAACATTATGCACCTGTACACAAGGATGATACATGTGATGAAAAAAGCCATCCCTATGGTGGAGAAGTATGCAAGCGGCATGTTGTAAGAGTGGTGTTTCGACACACATTCCGATGTTGTTCTGTAGGACACAGAGAAGTTCCTGCAGCTCCCACCCAGTGTGTAGTTACAGTAGTATCCATAATACATCACTGTGTCTGTAAAATAGCCCTGAGACAAAAGGAGAAGGACAGGGAGAGACAGTCAATTATGCAAAAACAAATCTACTCTTAAATGTGCAGATGTTTTTTTGTGTAAGTGTTACCGCTGAATACAACATGTCTCAAACTTCACTGAAAGGAACATTCTTAGTGCATGAGCACAAAAGGTTTTAAGTTTCCACATCACACGTGTGAGTTGCATATTGACGTGTGAATGCTTTCCAAACCACTTGTTGTGTCACAAAGTCTTGCCTGTTTGAACAGGTCTCCAATTCAAATATAAGATGAGTGTAATGTGAAAATATTCTACACAGTGTAGCTAAAATATTCAAGTGAACTAACAAAGTTCAAAACAATTATTGATTATATTTTTGTTATGTTATTAGTGTAGATGGACTTCAAATCTAGCTGTACAGAGACAGGATTATTAATGGGGATTCATAAGCAGGACTACCGAGGCCACATAGTGTGTGAGAAGTGTTTGAATAATACCCAGAACAAAACTTACTGCTCCAGTGAGGAGCTCCAGTCCAGAGAAGGATGGTCTCCCCTCAGGCATTACTGGAGGGTGCACAGCCTGAGGCAGTGCAAGAAAAGCCCCCGTCACCAGGAACAGGAAGATGTTGAAGAAGAACAAGGTCTTAAGAAACAGGAAGTATGAGAGAACACCGGTACCAAAACGCCCGCTCACTCTCTTCAGTGCCACTTGCCACAGCTGAAGGGAGAGCAGGAAGGACAGCCAGCTGTACCAGCTCTGTCTGGCAGCCTGGGAGGAGATGTGTGAGAGAACAAGAGGAAAAAAATCCCTGTATTATCAAAATTGACCATCACTTCTTTCCATATCACTATATATATTATAAAAGAAATAGTGCTACCAAAATTTAACCATGTTCTACAAAAATAGGCCTATCATGCAGGCACACTTAAGACAAAGTGTATTTTTTAATTTTGTCAGTATGTGACTCACACTCCCAGAGTTGTAAATGCTTGTGCAGCAGAGCCATTACACTGGCTCAGTAGCACAAGTTGTAAGCAACATCACAATTTTAACAAGCCTACTCTCCTCCACACATATGTTCCTGTTTGTTTGTTGTAGTGCTGGTTAGCAAACACTGAAAATACTACTATCCAGTCAGTGTTCTAAACTCACCTCAACCAAATTTACCGCTTATTCATTACATGAGTTGCAGTTGTGTTTGCCATGATATCACACCTCACTGACACTGAGAAGGATAACTCAGGAAAAAGTAGCTTCTGTAGTATTTTAGGACTGCAACTCAATATGATGACAAGGTGTTAAAAACTTTGTTGCGTACTTTCAACCTCCTCAAACTTTTAACAAAACATTCAATCTTTACTTTCAAGACAAGAGAAAGAAGTCTTTGAAGTTTTCAGAAAAATGGCAATGTAAACATCTACAATTTCCTCATAACTAGGAAAGGTCCACCTGCTGAGGAAGACCATGTGACGCAGTCAAGAAGCTCCTACTAATGAACCCTGTGGTGAGATTTATTTGGCAACTACTGTTTCCAAACTGTTTCCCAGGCCAAGAGGGATCTTCTAATCTCAGCAGTTAAGTGTACACTGTCCTTTCTAATTTATGAAGGGGAAACTAGAAAAGCACACAGGGAAAGTATTTGGATATCCTGTCAGAGGTAAAAAGACTCACGTTTGTAAGTAGACAGACAGAAGAAGACAGAAAGATGTTTTGGATTGTGATAAGACTTACAATTATGATGTAGTATTTCAGTCTACTGCAACAGGGAATTTTACTGCCAGAAAGTGAGTGTCTCTCCCTCTGCACTGCTAACCTCCTGATATTAGAAAGATAAAAAGAAACCTTCAGATTGATGCATGAAAAACAACATTAATCCAAATATGATACTGAGAACAAAGAACATCTACCTGAGTTCACTCTTCTCAGCCACACTGAGAGGCATCGCCCTGAGCATCCTGACTCTGTCACTTACTGACAGGTTCTGCAGATTATTCACCAAACGTTCCCTCTTGCTCACTGTCACAAACACACACAGAAGCAATGGAAAATGTATAACCTTAAAATAATACAGATGAGTTTTTATTGAAGTGTCTATTCATTGACAGCTGTTTCCTTACCCTCTGCATCCTCTGCGTCTGTACTGTCCATGCCATAGCCTCGTATGCTCGGTCTGGAAGAGCGAGAGAAGTCTCGGATGGAGGGTCTGCTCTGTCTGCGTCTCCGAAGCTGCATGGTTCTATTATAATACTGAGAGATGATGGCTCCCCTACTGCGACCTGACAGACAGAGCAAGAAGATCTGAATGTTAAGAGAAGGGATCATAAATCAGAGGTGCTCTGAAAAACACTTAATTCTCCAACTTGCTGTTGCATCCACTGCAGTAATGACAACCTGAACACAATACCTCTTTCTCCAGCGGTAGCAGCGCAGATGCATAATAATGCAGAGCTTTTAATAACATGGAGTGCTGTTTGCAAAAGGTAAGTACTGAAAAATGTACATTTTTTCTCATATATCCATTGTTTGGGGGGTTTTTTTTGTTAAATGCATTTAGTACAAGTAAATCAGTCATCCTCATTAACAGGCTGAAGCACCTGACTTGCCGCAGACTCTAACAGGAAGATAAAGGACCAACAGCTTCCCCATGAAACTCAGCTCAGCTGGGACATCTATTCTTAAATGTGTAACAAGCAACACCGCAACTACAACCAGGCATTCAGGTTTCTTTAGCCAACCCATGCTAAAAATGTACTTAACTATGTTAATACAGCGTTATGAGGGCACTTTCAACAAGAATTACTATCTATACAGATAGAATGTTTCTGTGTTGTAAAATAATATGTTTACAAAATTTGACACAAAAAAGGCCAATAAAACTCACTCCATACTATACAGAGCCACTCTGCATTCATCTCTTTGTATTTGTCATCATCTCTGCATCAGCATTTTCATTGGCCTTGGGCAGAACTCACCAATGGTGCGACTGGGCATAGAGGACAGTATCTTCATTGTGGCTGAGGACCAACGCTCGGCTATGAGAGAGTCTGTCTGGTTCTCGTCATCCTCCATATTCATGTCCTTTTGTCCCTGCCTTCGTCCACCACGCTCATGTGCAGGGCTGGACAGGTAGGCCAAGTCATCTTAAAGAATTAAAGAAATAAAAATCACAACACTCTAGCCACTGCTTGGAAAAACAGACAAAATTAAATATGAGGACATTTTAAAACAACATTTCTATGCTAGGATTAGCATATATAGGACATATAGGACAATAATAACAATAATCATAAAAAAATAATTTTATTCAACTTTAAGTTCAAAATAACATTAAATTGTGTAACCTGTTTTGTAGTTTTGAAGTCCAGAAAATGACAAGCCCCCTTACAAGAAAGTCATAAAATAATAAAACCAGCATTGGAATATCTAGTCTTTTATCACCTCAATGCTTAACTCCTGTAAAAATTCAATCCTCAACATAAGGACATCTATATCCTCTAAAACAAAGGTACCTCGACCCTCTTCCTCCAGTTCTCTCTGCAGCTCCTGCAGCTCAAAGGCATCAGATATTTCTCCATTGTGACTTTGCTCTGCTATCAGCTGGTTAAAGGAGTCATGAACACCTTCCTCATCCACTGGGCTCCTTAAAGAGGGACACGTGGAGATAAAAATGGATTTAAAGAAACCAAAAGTTCAAACAGGCTTAGAAACATTAGTGGTTTGATCCCAAGTCACACTTCAATACAGATCCAGACTAACAGTAGAGATAGCACACCAAGACCTTCTCACCAAGTAAGCAGGATGTCATGGAGGGGAAATTGCTACTAAAAAGTCCAGGAAGAACCTTAGAAGTCATTGTCATATGCGGACGATTTGCTTTTGTTAATATCAGACCCAATGGAGAGCATACCCCACCTCCTCAATCTACTACAGAATTTTGGTAGCATGTCGGGATATAAAATAAACTTATCAAAATCTGTATTATTCCCATTAAACAATTTGGCAAGACAGATCAATTATGACCATCTGCCTTTAAAGACAGAAAAAGAGAAATTTACATATCTGGGAATAGAAGTAGCAGGCTCGATCAAAACTATGTTTCAATACAACTACAAATCCATTTTGAATCGCACCAAGACGGATTTGGATAGGTGGTCAAAATTCCCACTTTCCCTGGCAGGTAGAATAAATGCAGTAAAGATGACTATAATGCCAAGATTTCTCTATTTATTTCAAATGATTCCAATCTTTCTCCCAAAATCTTATTTTGCTCAGCTGGATCGCTTCATCTCTACATTCATATGGAATAGAAAACCTGCACGTATAAAGAAGGCAAGCCTGGAGAGAGTCAGATCTGACGGTGGTCTGGGTTTGCCCAATTTTTTATTTTATTATTGGGCAACTAATATTGCTAAATTGACATATTGGATTACCATGTTCGCAAGTGGGGTGGGTCCAGTCTGGGCTGCTATGGAGCTGAGAGCCACACTTCCAGTTTCCCCAATTTCAATTTTATCTGCGCATTTCCCACTTAATATCAGAGCAAGTGAATTGAGCACAAATTCAATGGTCCAGAACTCGGTTAGGATTTGGGGCCAATTCAGAAAACACTTTAATTTGACAAATATATGTAGCTTCTCTCCAATAATGTTTAATCACCTTTTTGCACCATCCCAAATAGATCAAGCATTTGCAATTTGGCATAGAAATGGTTTGGTCTATTTTAAGGATCTCTATAATGATGCTGGTTTTATGTCATTTGAACGCCTGTGTGAGGACAATAATTTGCCAAAGTCTCATCTGTTTAGATACCTTCAGGTTCGGAGTTTTGCCTCCAGACACTTTCCTGGGTACCCAGCTTTACCCTCTAAAGATCTATTGTATTCAGTACTTAATGTAGATCCACTCCGCAAAGGAGCAATTTCAAAAATATATGCTTTAATCCTGAATAGTCAGCCCCACACATGGGATAAGGCCAGGCAAGCTTGGGAAGGAGACATTGGAGAAATCATGTCAGAAGACACCTGGGAAAAATCCATAAAACGTATACACACTTCCTCTCTTTGTGTTAGGCATTGCCTGATCCAATTTAAAATAGTCCATAGAATGCATTACTCCAATGACAGATTATCCAAATTATACCCAAATGTTACGCCAAACTGTCCCAGATGTCAATATTCCCCTGTTTCCTTGGGACACATGTTTTGGTCATGTCCGTCTTTGCATAATTTTTGGACTTCAATCTTCCAATCATTATCGGCTATACCCGGCAAAGCACTGCAACCTGACCACATAACGGCCATTTTTGGTGTAATTAGAGATGAGCTTGGGGTGTCCTGCCTCCACAGAAATGCAATTGCTTATGCATCACTGCATGCCCGGCGTCTGATATTACTGAATTGGAAGGGAAAGTCTCCTCCTACATATATCCACTGGGTCAGAGAGGTGATGTTGGGATTAGACTTAGAAAAAATTAAATATACAGTACGTGGACTTGAGGATAAATATGACAAAACCTGGACGCCATTCATAACTCATATTAAGAGTCTGCCCTTCACCTGATCCCCTATTGTCCCTCCTTGACTGCTAGCCTAAATCTTTGAATTCCTAAATTATGCTGATCAGGATCTACTTTTCTATCCTCTATCAGTGGTCCAATTGTTGGTATTACGAGCACAATATTTGGAGCAGATTGATTTGAGTCTTCAGTGTATGTTCACGTTTATTTTATTAATCTATTTTTTCTATTTTTATTTCTCTTAAATTCATTTATTTATTTTTATTTATTTATTTATTTTATATATTATTTTTTTGTATTTGTGTACATATATTTTCCTCTTAGGGCATTTATATCCTTGGAAACAAATATTCTAACAAATGTGAGGGACATATATGCCTCTGTGTGTGTGAATATGTAAATGTCTGATTACTGTCTGTATTAGGGAATACCACCTGGCGGGGAGGGGGGGTACAACTTTGTAAGAAATGCGCTAATTGATACCAATATTTTTGTAATGGAAAAATTATAAATAAAGTTTGAAAAAAAAAAAAAAAAAAAAAAGAAGTCATTGTCATGCATTTTTGAGCTGTACAGCCACGACCCTTTCCTGCACTATCGAGACCATATTATGTCATTTGAATGACTGCTTTTGAGAAAAGAGAAAATGTTGCAAGCTCAGATCCCTTTTACTTAGTAATTTTACACCAGCAGTATAAGAGGAGGGCCACACAGAAGCCAATCAGGTCTGTATTGTTTCAAATGAAAACATACACTGACAGAGATAAACTGTATGCAAACACACACACACACGCAATTAAAAATGATTCCACACAGCAAATAGGAGACCTTTTTTGAGAGAAAAACTCATTGAAGTTAAGCACTCAATCACATATTTGAATCACACATATTAATCTCTGAGACTCTGTATGTTATGATCTGCCTTCCTGTTATGTTTCTAACAATACATCAAAGAGTACTGCTAATCTGGTCATTTTAGTTCCTTGTTTTCCTCCCGTCGGTATGCTTCTTGGTAAGTATCGCCTCGTCATAGATAAGCTGACAGCTTGAAATAACAAACCAAACAGGAATACTGACAAAGAAAACAGGAGTAATGTGAAGAGATAAAAAGGACAACACTCACTCTAGTCCGGCCTCCATGAGAGGATAGCTCAAGTCAAAGCTGACATTTCGAGCCATTCTTCTTCACCTTCGACAGTATTGATCGTCGGCTTGTCGGTCTCTTTGCTGAGGGATCACACCCTCACCTGCTCAGACTTGCGCTCCACTCCCATCATGGTGCTCGCTCCTCTACCTGAGGGAGGAGGGGAAAAAGAAGGGGGAGGCAGGAAGGTAGGAAGTGAGTGAGTAAGAGCTGAAGGAAAATTGCCAGCAGCTTTGGAATTTGAACTCCGTCATGTTATTGCATGTCCTGCACATAATTGCAAAGTGAGTACTGTGTACATGAAAACTGCCTATGTCCCATCCTGAGGCTGGAAGATCCCAGTCACACCTGACATTAGTATGTGATCTGTTTCTGATTAAGGACAAAAAAAAGTGTAATTGGGTTCTGATATATTGTAACTAACTGAGGCCATATGGAGAAGCAACATCAAATGTTGCTGTTGAAAATTGTGTGGTAATGGTTGCATACTTTCAACATTCACTGCCCTTCGCAATTAACATGAGATGACTCATGAAGAATTACGTCATACTGTCCAGACTCATGAGGGCTCTATTGTGACACTGCTTGTGATCTGGACTGTGGTCAGAGTCAGATGGTACAGTGTCACGGTTGAAATGAATATTCATGGACGGAGACAGAATGAAGCATTGTCAGTGTTCACAGTCACAGTGTGTCATACTGCAGGTTCAGAGGACACGTGCTGGTTCCTGTCTATTAATGTGCATTTAAAATGCCCTTTTATTAGAAAAATCTGTCCCAAGTGTGCGCAACAACAACATATAAACCCTCATTAAATACTAAGGAGGGATATGTCCTGTTCTTTTAAAACATGATCACAGGAGTCATAAAACTTAATTGGGGAAGTGCTCAGAACTTTTAAGGAAATTAAATCCGGGTATTCCTTAGTGACTTTTCAGATTTGTTCAAATCTGCTTCAACAAAGCAGATCAGAGACCGCAGATTAAAAAAAAACTACAACTATAAATTTGGCTTTACAATAATTCTTGGACATCATAGTGGGCTATAAAAAGCTAATCTGTAAAAACATTCCCATATCTCATAGTTAAGAGGACAGAATAGGACATTTAACTAATAGA
Source organism: Acanthurus tennentii (assembly GCA_029783805.1). NCBI lineage: Eukaryota > Metazoa > Chordata > Actinopteri > Acanthuriformes > Acanthuridae > Acanthurus > Acanthurus tennentii. Next base: position 19,675,025 of record JAPZDZ010000020.1, read on the forward strand.
TTTTGCCCTGTTTTTCACTCTGTTGTGTTTATGAGACCATTGAGGGCAATGATGCACATCAATGATCTGGACTTTTCATGTAAGTGTTACAATACCTCAAAGTTAATTTATCATCCTACAACAACATAGGCTTGTACAAAGAAACACATGCTGTCGTACCTTTAGGCTTCTCACAAAACAAACCTTATATTCATGGTGAATGGAAGAGCTTTATATTGAAATGCCAAAAAAAAAAGTTTTTTCAAATATACTAATCAATGGAAAAGCCAGCACCGCCATTTATCTTCAGTGATTTATTATCTAATTTCTCTGAAAATAACATTATATAAAGTTTTTCTCAGAAGCCAAAGAGGACACTTAAAATGTCTGGTTTAACTACACAATATGTTGAAATATCCGTGTGCAGAAAATTTACCATGAGACTACTATTATAGGTTATATACCATGTAAGATCCACTTCCTGGTCACATGAAACCAAAACAGAAACGGCAGTTCTAAATAGTGATGTGCCTGTTAGAATTTCTATGTTCTTGAAAACAACAATTGTTGATGTTTTTTTTGAAAGTTTAATACTTTGTAGAATTAAGGAGTATTTCCCTTGCATACATCTTTGCAGAGAGCTGTTACTTTATCCCACAAACATCCAATAATAAAGCCAAATAGGCCCAATTTAGGCAATCTATTGCATACATCTGCTCTTTTTCTTGTCTCTAAACACACTTTTCTCATTAGCCAAAGTTTATACTTTTGTAAAGAATCCATTTCCTTTTCCATATATATGTATATATATCTAAGTGGTCTTCTTTAATGATTCATCAATTAGTTTTCCTACTAAACAGAGGGCCCTTAAGCAACAATGCACTGCTGTGCATGGCATTTGCTAATTTTTTGTGTTTTACTTCATGCTGACTTTTTCTGTCTTACTCTTAAATGTGTTTACACAATTACAAGTATTGAAGCCATCCTTTGAGACTCTGTAGCTAGGGCAGGATGTTGTGGGTGTGGGATAGTAATAAAACACAGCCTGACAGGGGGTCAGAGTTGACTGCACTATTGCCAAACAAAATATGCTGGGAAACAATGTAGGGGCTAACAGAATACAGACTGGTTCAATGTGAGTTTACCTCAGGTTGAAAGTTAATTATAGGAACACTGTTTCCACAACAGGAACTAAGTAGTATGTAATAAACCAAACTAAAAGTCCACTACAGCAGCAAGATGTACAGAGAAACATTATCACCTAAAGACGAGGAAGACATTCAGTTCACAAATCAAGAAACTGCCTTACATCACTGAAATGTGCAGATATTTTCCAGTGGATAAACATAAACAGAAGGCAATTATCAGACATGAGAGTGAAGCATTGGGGTTAAGGGAAAAGAGGCTGTAAGATGTAGGAAAAAAACAACAGAGGAAGCAGGTAGGCATAAACCATCAGTAAATACAGCAGTAGACATTCTTTAACAATGAGTATAATACCCTTATGTTATACGTTTGGCATTATACTTTCCTCAGAAAAACGGGAGGGGGGTCACGGATGAAAAATGAAGGAGATTAAAAGGAGCAACCCTGCAAATAGGGATTTAGTACAAAGGGAAAAAAGGACACACAGGAGATAAGGCCAGACAAAAGAGGAAATGTGCATGCAATTCACACGACTCTGACGACCCTAACACAGTCAGGCATGCATGTTCACATACAAGTTGGCTGTTGTTCTACTGTGGGGCCCATGCTATTACAAGCCTCTCCGCCTTCATTCAGAAAATCGGGAGAGAAAATTATATGTTCAAAGTTGGCTAGATGTCAAGGACTGGAGGCCTCTAAGCTAAATCACAGATGTGGCAAAATACTTTTACGTTTACATTTGATGTTCATGTCTCAAATTTCTGACCCATGAGAAAGCACTCAAACTATTTTAGTTATCACATCAAATCGCCCTTCCATCGCACAATGGATGACAAAAGCTCATTCACCCGAAGTAGTGAAACTGTCATTAACATTCCTTCAGCAAACTGTTCTGCTTAACAGGCTCGCATCTTGAGTAATTCGGTATAAAACATTTTCTAAACACTGTCCTCGACTTCAATGTGCTGCGGTCTTTTGGCGTCTAACGTTGGCTTAAACGTTAACGTCCGAGTTAAGTTGTGAGCTCGTAAATCTCAAAGTGAGTTTCATTGATTTGCCACAACTTTATTTTGGAGTTAATAATAAATTTGCGTTTTCAACAACGAGAGGGAGATCAATTAAGAAAAAGGACAGCTTAAAATATGTACAAAAAGCGACGTAGAGCGTCTACTCACCAAAACAGCACCTTGACGAACTTGTTCTGTGAGACTGTGCAGCCAGTATGTCAGTCAAAATAGTCAGCACGCGCAATCGGACAAGGGAGAAACCATTTTCACAGAAATGTGTTGGATTTCTACTTTCTCAAAACGAAACCGTAAAACCAAAAGCTCAACCTTCAACATAACCACGAATTTTGCAGCTTGTGTTAATTTTTTTTTGTCTTTTCTATGTAATGAACCTATTTCCCGGTATGACAGTCAAAAGCGAGCAACATCGCTTTGAACCCCGCACAGTTGCTACAGTTGGTTCAGTCCTACCGGTGTTTGTCTGCCAAAACAATGTAAAAGCATTCAAAAAATAGTTGAGTTTTAATTAAACCTTCTGTTTTTTTCAGTATATGACATATAAATGATGAGTGACGTGACCTACTGAAAGTTAATCAACACGGACAGTCAAAATAAGTAGTGTGAGAATATATAAGATTAAGAAAGATGTTGAGGCCTAGCACAAGTACTGTGTGACTTCAAAGTGCTTTGACCCTTCCCTTATCACTCATCAGGACATAGCTGGCCACACTTAAATAGCGTCTTGAAAACAATATACCTAAGCAAATGACCTTCCTCATTTTATTTCACTGCAAAACTAACCGGGTCTTTAAAAAGTCATACAACAGACCGTGTATGTGTCATTTTTCCCCGAGTGTGGATACTGCGTGGTCAATTATTTATAGGCCCTTTTAGGATACGATATTTTGACGTGTTTCAATAGGGAATCCAAAAAACGCAAAATAAAGAAGTAATGATGGATGGAATTAATTTTGCCCCACTTTTAGGATCCTGGTATTGTGCATGTGGTCAACACAACCAGTCAGTTCTTATACCCTACAGACATACTTAAATAGAAAAAAGCAATTATTAATTGTGCAACTTACACCTGTGCTCTTCCTGAAATAAAAGGCTTGTACCCATCAATAAACCATCTGTTATTAAGTCCATATTATGTAACACTTACAAAAGGGAGACAGTTTTTTACATCTCAAGCTATATCTGATGACAATATGTGCTGGTTAGGGCTGGGTAATATATCACTATTATATCTATATTGTGATTTTAGCTGAGATATCAAATTAGATTTTTGGATATCATTACTTAATAATATAATGATATATTGTTGATTGTTATATAGTGATTTCTGATTATAAAGACTGCATCACAGTAAAGTCATAATTTGCTAAACTTATCAGAAAATTCTAGCTGTTCTTATATTTGCCTTTACACACTTTATTCACATTACTGATGATTACTAAACATCTTACTGTGTTAATATTTTTCAAAAGCACTAACGATCCACCCTACAATATTGTTGCAATATTCATATAGGGGTATTTGGTCAAAAATACTGTTAAGCTTTACTTCAGTCACCTACAGGATATAATGCTACATGCACAATGATGCATTAGTAATAATAATCTATTTCTATATAAAACTGGTGTTGTTCCTCTGCATTATATGTTTTACCTTAAATACTTTAGGTCCACATTGCTATCAAAATGTTTGTTCGTGTACTTAGCCAAGAAACATTAAATGCAGGATTTTTGCTTGTGGTGGAGTATTTTTACCTTGAATTACTGCTGTTATTACTTACAGTTGAAAAATAAAAGCATAAATGAATACTTTTTTGCCATTGCTTGCTCAATGTCTGCTGCATTATAGAAATTATTCTTCATGTGTCCCAGCAGCATTCCTGTTGCCAGACAACACACAGGCTATCTGTGTGTTCATGTCTTCATGTAGATGGAATTTTTTCTGAACTTCTTGAAAGTCTGTGTAGAATTGAAACTGTGCAGGGCAGCACAGCACATAAGAAACAACGCCCATGCTTTTTGTACTAGGTGCTGCAGGCCTCTGATGTCTTTGTGGTGTTGCATGTGGCTGGAAAAAGCCTGTCTGTTACATCATCCCTGCATTTGATTTAAATGTCAGTTTCCAAATGATGAAGCATTGCCCAGTGACGATCATATAAGTCTTCTTGGTGTTTTTGAGCACATAATTGTTTTTATAGACTTAGCAAACAAGGCCCATGGTGATTACTTATCTGATGACCTCATCAATAAACTTTGTTTAAAGAGAAATTAACTTGCGGTTGTGATAATAATTTACACATCTTAAACTCTTACTTGATTATGTGGTTAAGATATATTCAATGTTCAGTTTGAAAGGTGCTAGGATTAGCGATATGTCAGTGTCTCCAGCCTATTAGAGGTTCACAGATCTCTTTTTTGTCCGCTCAAAAATGGAAGAATTTGACTTCTTGTTTTATGTTATTATCATCTACAGGAAACTCTCCAGCCTTCATCCAAACCTCAACTTTACTCATCAAATTATGGCCTTCAACATTTTCTCCACACTTATGTTGAGTCAGTCCAGTGTGTGTGCATTGGCGTTTCTTGCTATGTTGTGAAATTATTGGGGATATTTTCAGCTACAATGCAACGCCTACTTCTACTTCCTGTCATGTGATTTCCTGTGAGCTGTCACATTCTGTGTAGCCGTGGACAGATAATACATCTGTTCCCCTAGCCAGAAAGTGAGGTGCACCAACAAGACGTTGAGGAGGAGTGCCATCTTCAGATCGGCTGCTCAGGAGTCTCAACCTCAGTGTGGCATAGGCTGTGAGATGCAAAGCAGGGTATTTTGATGCAGAAAGCGGAAGTAACTTTTTTTTACAGAGCCTTATGTTGCAGCATAGGTGGAGATGTCTGCTGACTTGCGTTGTTTATGAAGCAAGAACATTTGTGTTTGGATCTTTGTTATTGAAGAAGGAAGTGCAGAGAGTAAAATGGAGGAGCACAATACTGTTAACTTCATGAGACTCCTGTCAGGTAAAAATAATACAGAAGTGGCTGTGCATTTACTATCTGTGTATGTGTGTTTATGACGGACAACATCTTGCTTGTTCAACACTGTGTCTGTATTTATGTAATGTAAATGCGTGTCTAATTCTACTTCTTCATACAGTTTACTGCCCATAAGGAGCCATGAATTCTTTATTCTTTCTGAAAAGGGTATGTTTTTGGTCTCTGTCAGATGCAGGCCCTTTTTAAATTACATCCAAACCAACTGAAATTCTGTAGAATGGATCATTCTCTACAGACGATTGGATGATAGGCTAAATAACATGCAGCCTTCACACAGAAAAGGTCTGTTGCAGAAATCAAATGTGTAACACCGGTGCTTTGAAGCAGCAGTGCTAAATGTCATCATGTCAGCACTGCTCAGGTCTGATTTAATAGAGATATTTTACAAAGGGTGAAACTGGGGTATTTTTACATCTTTTTGTCACATTACGGTGTAATCAAAAGAATACACATGCATGATCTATGAATTTCCATCCATCCATTTTCTATACCGCTCAATCCTCTGCAGGGTCGCAGGGGGGGCTGGAGCCTATCCCAGCCGACTTAGGGAAAAGGCAGGGGACTCCCTGGACAGGTCGCCAGTCTATCGCAGGGCTACATCTATGAATTTTTATGGCCTTATTACAATGTACCCATCCAACATTGGCTTACAAGACACTACTGACTCTGATGACAGAGGCTGAATTTTAGACTGGACCCCTGTGCCTTTTTCTTTAAATGTAGACACACTGTGTTTAAGCATGCATTATAATCTACATACATATTTGTGTCATTCTCACCACAGTTGAGAGCACTCAATCTTCCCTATCGTCGGACTCATGTGAGTACTATCAGACAGAGATATTTGATCAGCTGCCCAGCATCCAGGCCAGCCGACAGCAGAACACACAGGGTGGCCCGGAGCAGGGGGAGAACACCAGCTATGGCCACCTGTCCAGAGGACCAAAAGACAAGGCATCTACACAGCCACTTAAGAACCTTGTCGTGTGCATTCAGGGGAAGAGAGACGCCAGGTGGGAGAGCCTGTTTCAAACTTTTCAAATCTGTTTCCTCTCATTCCTCATCTGTACATCTTACTGTGATATTCTATTCGGGTAAAGTCTATGCTCACTTACTCCAGGGCAATATGTAGCATGAAGTAGTTGAATTTTAAAATGTACAATACTCAATAATATTATTAGTATTTCATGTGTACTAATAATTTCATTTACATGCAATATCCATGTATATTATTCCAATTTCATCTGTGCAATTAAATTTTGCCACTTAATACCGTCACCCTTGTAAATAATGTACAATTTTTTGTTCTTATTTTGTGCTAATTCTTTATTGTTCTCTATTCTTATTGCTGGTTTTTACATTCTGTCCTTTTCTGTCCACTTGCTGCTGCAACAATGCAAATTTCCACATTGTGGGACTAATAAAGGAATATCTTATCTTATAAACTGATCCTTTTTTTAAGCTAACTGACCAAAAATTACATTTGACTGTTCACAATTGTATTCCAGTTTCGTCCCAACCCTCTTTTTGGTTCTGTGAGTGAGGAGGAGTGAGGAGATTATGATGCGCTGCTTCACTTCCATATTGTTTCTGATCAAATATTTTAAGCGGTTATTTTCGCCCAGTCTCAGGGGTTTAACTTGTAAGGATAAAAAAATGTATTAAATATCAAGTTAATTCTGCTGATTAGGGAGAGGAGGAAGATGCAGATCAGTGATATTGGTTGCTGGGAATCCTGGAGGCGGAGCCAGAGCATCAGCAGGAAAAGGGTTTGGGCACAGATGGGAGGAGCACTGTCAGGCCTGTTGCCATGGCAGCACACTCTCCATGCCATTGAAGGTAATGATGCCCTGGACTAAATTGAAAGGACTTGTTTTGTTGAGGTCCATGGTGTTTTAGCACCAAAACCAGATAATTTAACCCAAACACCTGAAATGATGAAAATCCAACTCTCACTGATCCATTCCAGGCAGGTTTGGAGTTGGCGTGAAGGCTTACTTCGTTTTCCTCAGATATCTGTTATATTTGAACCTCCTGCACTGTGCTGTAATCTGGGGTTTTATTCTCGGCCCTACAACATTTTATGGCCGAAGCAGCAGCAGTGGTGAGTCAGCCATAATGAAAGATTACAGTAAGTAAACCACAATTTATAGGGAGATGCCTGCAGAAACACTGGTAGTGTTATTCTCTGTGATTTTACAGAACCTTTGAAGTTTGGAGGTAATGACTCCGTTCTGGATTTCTTCCTTGGAACGGTAAGAGTTTGTTTGTTTGTGTGTGTACTGTCTGTTTTCTATGTATAGTTTCAATGTAACCCGGTATCACTGTTCCTCTCTGCAGGGCTACCTCGATCGCTCTCCAGTGTTCTTTGGTTTCTATACCCGTGGTTCCCTGAATTTGCCATGCTTGAATACACCTCTGCTGTACCTGGCTGGAATCCTCAGCATCTTCTTCCTCAGTCTCATCATGGTGGTCCGCAGGTCAGTGAGGATGCAGCTGCAGCAGAACAAAAAGTATTTGAAAAAAGCTGTTTTCCTTGTATTAAATTTGTAAACCTCTCTGATAGGACAATAGTTGGCTACAAGCACACCTGGATGCTCGGGAGGCGTTACAATATGAATGTGAGCTATAAGATCTTTTGTGGTTGGGACTTCACCATTCAGGACCCCTCCTCTGCTACTCTCAAACGCAGCTTCATCAGAAATGATCTTAAGGTGAATGGACGCTCATGAGAATATCCTTCTGATTTATTCTGTTTACTGGCCAAATGCTGGTCATGTCTGAGAGTGAATCTGTCAAACCTGTCAAAATTTTACCAAATTCACATACATAAACTTAAAAGTCTGGTGTGTAGGATTTGATGGCATTGAACAATGATGTTTGTTAGATTGCACAGCTTGCAGATTTGAGTGAATATTTCTCTGCTCACACTCTCCTTCCAAGCATGTAGAGGAACTCATGGTGACATGAAAAAACCCTCTTTCTAACCAGTGTTTGGTTTGTCCATTCTGGGCTACTGTAGAAACATGGCTGTACAATGTGACAGACTAATTAGAACAGGACCCACTCCCTCTGTATACATAAAAGGCTCATTCTAAGGGAATGAAAACATGAGTCTTGTTTAAGGTACTTATACACTAACGAAAACATACGTATAAATGTAGGACCTTTTAGTGACAAATTAAAGGAAAAACTTTGCCAAGGTTGAGTTGTTGTTGCCCTGCATGAAATTTGCATCGGTAATTTTTCTCTACCCATCTGCTAAACTTCTTCCTTTTGTTTAGAATTTGACCTAGAATTTCATGAACAAAGCAATATGCTACAGATTTGCACTTCTTCAGCTTCATTCTGAGCAGATAGTTCTCTGCTGGTTATTTGCGCTGATAAAAGCTGTTAAAAATGGTATCAGTAATCCACAAAACGCTTGCAGACGCGCACATAAACCCACATCCGTTCACATACATGAACTACATGCGCAAGACGGTAAATGTCACTGTTTATTAAAAAGGCAAAATCTTCTTTCCAGAGGTTAAATGTTGCTTAAAGCAGATGAGAAATTTTAGTGTGTTCCAGGATGCCTGAGTTTAAATTTTTTAAAATAATGGCTGAATGTGTCATCGTGTTTCTTGCCTCTATGTAAAAGCACCTGAAAAGATTCTTATAAGCTGCCTTCTAAATAAGCATTTCCTCAGGCTCCTACCTTTAAAATAAAAGTTTAGATATCTCCCCAGTTTGTGTTTTATCTTTCTCTGAAAATAAATGACTAAAAGAAAGCTTTGCTCTGTGGAAATACTGAGTAACTCTTGTTTTTGTATGTGCAAACATTAGTTCTAATGTTTTGACTGGGTCAACATGAGTCAAGTTCTCCTCTTTTGCCTTCTGCTGGTCCTCAGCTGTTCCTGGAGGAGCAGAGTTTCTCCCTGCGCGAGGCTCAGAGGACACTTGGACAAAAGGTGCGTCTCTACCTGCTCAGGTTCATCCTCAACCTGTTTGTTCTGTTTCTTCTGGGTGGAGCCTTCTACTTTATCTACTTTGCCACGAAGACATCACAGGCTGAGGTAAGACTTTGATGCTGCACATCTTTTTTTTCTTGTTCTGTTTTTATTTCAGTATATCCAAGGTTTAGTGAATACATTTTCATATTTTTTGTGTTTCCCAGAGTGGGGAACACTGGTTAGTCAGCCTGGTCCTTCAGTACTTCCCTCCCATCGCCATCACCCTTGTCAACCTGTTCCTGCCTCACATGTTTCGTAAGATCTCATCTTTTGAAGACTACTCTTTCACCATGCAGGTCAATGCCACACTTGTGAGGTAAGATGAACAAGGAGATAAATACAGAATTACCCTTGGTACACACACACGCACACCTGCACAGATTCACTCTGGCTTTTCTTTAGGAGCATCTTCTTGAAGCTGGCCTCACTGGGAATCTACTTATTCTTCCTCATCACAACAACAGAAAATCAGCAAGTGAGTTTAAAGAGAGAGAATTATATATTAAGGTCTGACAGACTGAGCTTTTAGGAGACATCCAGTGCAAAGACACACTGTAAAGTGTATTTCAAAAGCTCTTAATGTTTGTGCTTCTTCACAGCATTCTTCTCAGTGCAGTGAGAACAAGTTTGGAAGAGAGATGTACAAGCTGTGCATCTTCAACTTCCTCGCCACTTTCTGCAACGTGTTTCTCTTAAACTACCCGAGGAGGTGAGTTTACTTGAAATCAGATGTCTGAGTCATCACTGTGGTTTTTCCTTAGTAGCACTACAAAACTTTAGCTCACAGAGGGAAAGATTGAAACTCAGTTAAATTAAATCCTTATGATCTATGAACTTTCTGTATAAACTTTCCTCTCTCTTTCTGACAGGTTAGTGCAGGAGAAGTACCCATCATCCCTGCTGGCTCGGCTGGCTGGGAAACAGCGCTTCCTAATACCTTTCAATGTCTTAGATCTGGTGTACAGTCAGACAGTGTCTTGGGTGGGAGTCTACTACTGCCCTCTGCTGCCTCTAATAGGAACTTTCATGCTAATGGCCATGTTCTACATAAAAAAGGTTGGCAACATCATAGTTACCGACCATCTGTTACACACTCTCTCTCTCTTTTTGTCTCCTATCGTTTGGATCAAGTCCTTCACTCTGTACTCAAACAATGACCCACTGTTTATTGAAAATTTGGGTAAATATATTTATTCTTTCTCTTGACAAGAGTAAGAGGAGAGGACCAGTTCCACTCTCTTTAGTCTTAACGCTATGCTAATCATCTGTCTTAGGTGTAGATCCTCTCTTTGTGGCCAAAAAAGTAATTAAGCAAGTTTTTCAAAATGTTTATAATTTTAAGATTCCACTTTTATAATCTCCTTGTTCAGGCATGTCAGAATGAGTTTTGACCATTAATTGCACACTTTCCAACAATGTCCATGTCTTTCTCTTGAACACTGTCATCAGTTCACAGTCCTGCGGTGCTGTGTGGCGGGGCAGAGGATGTTTCGAGCAGCCAGCTCCTCTGTTTTGTTCCACTTCATGTTGCTGCTCGGCCTCCTCATGGCTGCAGTCACACTAGGATTCAATTTCTACCAGCATGGAGCTACAGACATAAACTTGTACTTTTTTTTTTACTCTAACTTTTACAGCAATTTTGTAAATGCAGATAACATTCTATCTCCACATAGCAGTTAATTTTCAATGCACCTTCTTTGTTTCTATAGCTGTTTGATTATTTATATAAGAGCCTGTTCAACACTTAAGCAGCAGATCATGTTTATCTTTCAGTAACTTCTTCCATGTGTTCCTCCTGTTTCCCCTTCAGGTCCACCTGTGGTCCATTTGGAAATGGAGTAACTGTGTTTAATGCGACCGGGGAGTGTGTTACCAATCTCCCAGACTCAGCACAGACCACGCTCCGCTACCTGGCCTCTGAAGCCTTCGCCCTGCCACTCTTACTGGCTGAAGTGTAAGTATGCAAGAGACAACAGGTTTAATGCAAACACTGGCTCTACATCTGCAGGGAATGAGCTCTTCCAGTCTGAATAACCTACTTAAAGACTCTTTTAAAGCTTGTGTAAGAGAACTCAGCTCACATATGTTTTGTGAAAGCAATGATCCTCAAAGAATGCAAAGTGTTTTTTAAATAGACACACAGCACTTTGATCTTATCTGCTGGTCTTTGAATACAACTTGAAACACATCCTGTTTCTTCAGTATAATCTTGACCTCATTTGTGTCACGGAGACAAGCCAATCAGAAGGCCATTGAGAGACTGAAAGACATGCTGGTTATGGTAAGTCACATGTCATTAAATAACTGACACACTTACGAATATGTCACAGTAACAACATGGGAAAGTATTTGAGTCACACTCAGTTGATCTGACTCTTGCAGTTGAAAAATTCCTGATACGTTCACACAGCTGGCACAAGTTGGAAAAATTTTAAATATTATTTTTGCTCATATATGCCACATATCTGTATTTTTTCACGACAAAGTGAATGACACAAATTATAAAAAATCTGATTAAAACCACTTTCATATGTGGTTCTGAATTAAATATAGATCAGATGTTTTGGCAATGTGACCTCAGTTTGGACAGTCATGTCAAAATTCACTTCCATTACTTAAACTTAAGAATGAAACCTGCCTGTTTACATCCTCAACACAATGTGCTGTGTGTGAAATTTATGTAATTTTCTTGCACATCCAACCTCCCAAGTCTGAAATAGGGTTTTTTACAGGATAAAGGCATTTATTTTGATGCAAGAGTCACATTTTACAACGTTGAATGGTGTATTAATTGAAAAACATCACCATCCCTTCAGTTCAGGATTGAGACCACTTTAGCCTCTAATCTGATGATTGTCACATCAAAAACCAACAACAACAACAACATGAATATCTAAACAAAGAAAATCTGATCTGAACAAAAAAAAATTGAGAATTGAGCTTAGACATGAAGTGTGAGCATTTTCCTCTGTATCTATTTGCATGTTGTGTCTATAAATTTGTATGCGGTTTTTCTCACAGAGCAGCTCAGATAAGCGTTTTCTGGTAAAGCAGCATGCCACAATGCTGAGACGTCAAAAAAACACCCAAAGAGTCCGTCCTGCAGCCATCAAAGAGGACACCCCCCATCCCCCGCTGGAAGGGCCTCCCTCCATGCAAACATATTGATTAAGTTCCCTTTCAAAATACAGCGTGAATGACCAACTACAGCTGTTGAGGCCTGGTTGAAAACGAAATACTGATGAACTCTCACTTGTCCAGTCACATGATATACAACGGTATGAAATGTACTTGGAACTTTTGCACTTATTATGAATAAATTTCAGTTATTTTGTGAGTTTGTTAAGCTTGTTTCAAAGTGAATGTTTGAGCTTCTTATATTTTTCTCAAAAATAAATAATTTATGCTTATGACTATAATTTCACTCATTATTGACATCATTGTAGTTGTTTTACAAAACCTTTACCTGTAATCAATTAACTTTGAATATTTTGTAAAAATCCTTCGCATTAAATTTTTGTGGCCTGAGCTTTTTTTAAGGTTTTAAATATGTTCAGTGTTGCACATTTTGTTTAAATGAAACAAACATGAAGCCTAGCATGTTATCTACTTGCACCACATGTATGACACCCCCCATCTTTTACCCACACAGACACACACACACACACACACAGACACACGCTGAACCAAGCAAGAAAAAACATGCAAGAGATAAACACAAAACACTGTTATGAGGAATCCACAGGCTCTACATTTGTTGCCAATTTTGGGTAAGTTAGCGAATTTTTATTCAAATTAGTAAAATGATCAATTATTAACTGGTCTCATTTTCTCACAGAAATGTGTTTTTGAATTTTCTTTTCAGCTCTGGCAGGTTTGTTCATCCAGACAGGTGAGTTTGTTGAAGTGGTGCTAAACTCATGGATCTCATTTTGCTGAAGATCTTTTATTTCTCTTTGGTGGTCCATAACATTTCAAACATTTGCTGTGTCATTGTTTTTATTCACAAGCTTGTGTTCTGTGATCTCACAACATTCATTCAAGTGGAATAACATTATTTGTTATATGTATCTGCTCATACTTATTTAAAAAAAAGAGTAATGGGTGAATTTCAGGGTTCCATTCAGACTCCTAGTGTTTTTTTTTTCATCAGGCGGTTTGGTCCCTCTTCGTCCTGTGCTGACTGGTCCTGACAAGGTCTATCTTGGCTCACGGGTGGCTTTCCGGTGTATTGTACCTGACGCCCCTCTGCCAGTCACCTATGAGCTGATGGGGGACAATGATGTCCTGATCAACACAAATACCGATCTTGAAGGGGACCAACCTGTAGTGTTCTTCCTGAAGGTCACCTCCACGTCAGAGGGGTCTTACCACTGCAGGGCGAAGGCAGGAGGAAGCACAGGCATCAGCAACATCATCAAGCTTAATGTAGTCAGTGAGTTCAAGATAAAGAAAGACATAGAAATCATTCATTTTGGTTTTAGCTGTTAAGTCACGATCACTTAACCAGAGACAGTCATTTCATAACTTTTCTTCTCTCTTCTCAAATCATCCATTGTTTCCTGCCTTCCAGCTCCAGCATCTAACACCAGAGTGACTTCAGAACCATTTCCCCCAGTTGCATACGAGGGATCACGCTTTATATTGAGCTGCACTGTCACGATGGGCACCCACCTTTCCTACACCTGGTTTTTCAACAGGAAGGAAGTAACACCATCATCGCCCTTCTTCCACCTCAATGGGAACAAGTTAGTGATGGAGAAGGTGGCTTCAGAGCATGCTGGGTCCTATTATTGCATGGCTTGGTCCATGGTGCAAGACATCCGGAGGTTTTCCAGCAGCGCAGAGGTGCAGATGACAGTCAAATGTACGTGTCAACAAGTTATATAAGACTTTTGAGTCTTATCAGGTGGTGGAAATGATGAACAACTCTGTGTTGTTTTAAACCAAGCTTTTGTCTGGACTGAAATATCTCAACCAATGGATAGATTTGGCATTGCATTTTTTCAGCCTCAGCTGTACCCCTGCCTCAAATACCAGGTAGAAGTGTAGAAATTTCTTTAAAACCTAACATGTGCTGTATCATCCCTGTTCCCATTTTCTCCTCTCTTCTTCTCTCCCCCAGACTACGTTTCAAAGCCAAAGATTTCTTTCTCCATTGCCAAAGAGGGGATCAGTTATCATGGCAACGTGACCTGCTGGTCAACAAGAGGGAGTCCTCCGGTCAACATTTCTTTGTTACTGGATGATAAGGAAGTGGGGTCTGCCACACTGACCGAATCCCTCGTTGCCTGGTTCACTGTGGACATGGTGCCGGGGCGGGACATGGGCAAGGCTCGCTGTGGGGTGAATAATGAGATGCAGGAGTTGATGAGTGAGCCTGTGACTCTGGAAGTAGGTATGAGCTTCACAGACACGTAAAAGAAATGTATTTTCTTCTGCAAATGCTTATCTTTAGTTCCATTGTTTGATAATCTGTCTCTTATTTCATCCCCTTCCTGTTCGTCCAGTCCCAGTTGGAGGTGATGTGAAATTGGAGGTTGAATATCTCTACAGAGCCAATGCTGAACTCGCTGCAGCCAAGCTAAGCTGTCATATCAGGAGAGGAACTTTCCCCCATGTCTCCTGGCTCTTGAACAACACTGTCCTTCCCTCTGAGACAAACATGGACTCCATTGGTCAGCCTGTCCTGTCACCGTATGCCCTGGCCGACCAAAGACAAACCCTTTTTCTGGCCAAGCTTGGCCCACAGGAGTCTGGGTATTACAGTTGCAGAGCCAGAGACAGCTACGATGACTCTGGGCCCTGGGTGCAGAGTCCTGCCATCCTAGTCCAAGGCACAGGTTAAAAGATCAAGATTAGGGGCCCTATCATAACAACCTATGTGTGGTCAGGTGCTTAGCGCAAGTGCATTCAGGGCATATCCTGTTCATTGAACTATTTTAACTGTGGATAATTTAGGGGTAATGTAAAATGCAAAGGGGTTGTACTTAAGACACTAAATTATTTATAATAAACCAATCAGAGTACCATATGCCATTCTCTTAAAGGTTGGGTGCACCAGGACCTGGTGTGTTGCAATTTGAAAAGTAGCGTAGGGCCATGTAAGTGATACAAGTGAATGTTTTTCATTGTCTGTGTTTGTTTAAAATGCAGAATGTATGTGTTGTGACAGTGCATCTTATGATCTGAATAATATGCCCTTAAAATTAGGAAAAACACTATGGCATTACTTCAGACCAGCTTTTGATGGTGGTGAAGATGCTTGTTGTTGCCTCAAGATAGCAGTGTGCCATCAGTGCACAAAACCATACCTCATTTCAAGAGCAACACACCAGCACATAAACTAGTAATGACACTTGTGCCCCTTTGTGCGCCACTTGCACTAAGTGTAAGATAGGTCCCTATGTGTTGATGCATTTTTAAAGAAACTGTTTAACATTTTAGGTAACGTGCTTCTTGCTTACCTACTGAAGGCTAGAAATCATACCGATACTGTACAATACTCAATATGCTTATAATGAAGCTACAGCCAGTTGACAGCAAATAAAGCATAAATACTGGAAACAGGGGGAAAAACTAGCCTGGCTCACCTAAACATTACAAATTCTGTCTCATAGCACTTTGTTAATTAATGTATTATCAATCAGAGACTCTATTAAGTTACAATAGTAAGTTATTATTTATTACTCTTCAATTTTTTGTAGCCCACAAGTTAAACAAACAAGTTACAACCTGTTGAGGAATGAGCTTTAAAGGTGCTGATCAAATTTTGCCACTTTTGGACAGAACTAGGCTAGTTGTTTCCCCCCCGTTTCCAGCCTTTACTATGAACTAAGCTAACCAGCTTAGCTTATTGACTAACATTTCTCTGTACTCTTTTCCATATCCCACTTTTCACTTTTGATCAGATGGGATTCTTAACGCCATGCCTCGAGTAACATCTTCTACTGAAACACTGCCAAGTAAAAACACACACCATGTATTTAAATGCATTACATGCTGCTTCCACCAAATATAATACTTGACTGGATTTGTCCCTTCTATTTCACAGAGGTTCTCATGACCACCGTAGAGATCATTACCATATCGTTCTGCTGCTTCCTGCTGCTGATGTTGGCAGTGAGTGCAGGCTGTGTGTACAAGATGTTTCACTTCAAACAAGGTGTGGGTAACTGTGAATGTGGTAGGGAGAAATGGATAGACTGTAAAATGTGTACGCAATTCGTATTAAATGTTCTTATGTTTCCTCCTCTCATTTGTTTTCGCAGCTCCTGCCCACTCTGGTGCAACAGAGTAAGCTTTCTCTTTTTGGATATAAGAAAGTTTAGTGCTGATTCACTCAAATCAGCCTCTTTAACAGTGTTTGTTGCTTCCAATCCCAGTTCTGATGCATGTCCTCTATCTGCACCTACATCCCAGTCAGGAGGCAAACAGGTGGACACTTCTTCTACAGAGCTTGGTGTTCAGAATCAGGTAAATGGGAATGCAACACAAAACAATGTCTGTAATTCGGCATAATGTTAAACTGATGCACCTCCAGTCAGTAATGCCTTATTTTATGGGTCAATAATTTCCTAAAAGACTCGAACTAAATAGTATGGTACTAATTATACAGAAAGTAAAAAAATCCATAGGAGATCCATTTAAACCAAGAACATAGTAGTTAATTATTCATTGTGTGGATCATTGATTCACTTTATTTTTTTTGTACATTCTTAATTGTATTCTTGCATGAAGAAAAATCCCAGAATTTTTTCATTTTAACCAAAAAAAAAGACTTTTAAGATCACTGGCATTAAAATTTAATCAATAAAAGAAAAGGATTTAGATATTGTGTCTTTTTATGCTATTGTTACTACAAATTCAAATAGTTTTCTTCAGAGAACATTTGAGGAAAATACACAAAAATTACTCCAGACACATTGAATATAGTTTTGTTCAAGTATTTACTGCTGTAACCTTAAGGGATTTTTATTTGGTGAACAGCTGTACAGAGGCTGAGAACAGCCTCGCTGGCAAGTGTTTGTGTAATATTTTATATCACATTGTTATTATATACGTATATTATAGACCATATATTTCAGGATCACAATTTATTTATTTTAATATCTAAAAAAACAGCTTTGTTATTTCAAGATGGCTAGGTTTATTACTTTAAGAAAATCAAAGTTGTTTGCTCTGAGTGCTTATAATGTGTAGCAGAAATGCATGACAGACGACATGTTCGACAGCTGATTTGAGAGGAAAATATCAGATCAAATCCATTATTGATCAGTGCATTTGACGGGGCTTTGTATACAGTTTATATGTATTAAATATAGCTTTGTAGATGATATATTCATTCAAACATTGATCAGTGTGGATGGTTGCCTTTCCAGCCCCACTTAGCTAACAAAAGAACTTTTTATTGCAGACTGATGGAAACTAACAAATCAGCTTTTATTGACCACTGTATGTAGACCATGCTGTGAACACCCTCATAATAAATCATGAGGAAACATGCTTACTACAAATAACAAGGATCTCATAAAGACGGTTTCTCCTAATGAGTTATCTTATTGAAAAGAATCTTTTGTTTTCTTTAGGTAGCATTAAAACTTATGATGTCAAGTTAAATGCCTAAAAAAAATGCAAGCATGACAGTTTTCGGCTTCCATACAGAAGATCTGCTCTTTTTGTAAACATGTTTATGTGCTGGAATTCAGAGAGTGATTTGTTGTTATATGTACCTGAAACAATGTGAGGCGGGTATTAAAAATCAAAAAGGCATCACAATTTTTCTCTCTCTTTGTTTTAGACTGTGGAGGCCAGAGTTTGATGCAGGAGGGACCTTCCCCTTATCAAATTTTATTTTCAAATCTGCTTTTTTGATTGTAATGACTTTGAGCGTTCAATTCAAGAGTGAGACATTATGTTTTCTAGCAAATCTACTGAATACTGTCCTGTTTAGGGGTTTTTTTGCAAATAAAAATTCTGCTTTTAAACAATGTTTTGTTGTTTTATTTAACTTGACTACATCAGAATTTTACAATGTGTCTGAGTGAAGTTCCTTTGATATTCACATTTTCCAGAATATGGGGATACAACTGTGACAGTGGCATGAGAGCATGAATTCATGTTGTATCCTCAGAGGGAGGGTATGGCAGGGAGGTGCAGTCTAACATTATCAGCTTTTTGCACATGTTTTTGCACAGACTTGTGAGTACGCGCCTGTTTTTTTTTTCTTAACCCACAGTGTAACAGCACAGTATAATCACATATGAAGTGAACAGTCATATTAAAAAGGCAACAGGTTTTCTTCAAGGATGTTTACTTCCCTGCTTGTGCTCACACTCGGTAAGCTCATCAACATAAACTCCACTGCAGTATTTTATGTTTCACAGCGTAAACTTGTACACTCTTTGATTTCTTTCTATCCTGCAGGGTTGTGCTGCTGTAGCAAGGCAAGCAGTAAGTCAGTTATGGTTTTGGAGTGTGTGTTGGTGTGTCTACAGTCACTCCATACAGTTTTGAAGCTCATAATTCCTTGTGCTGAATGTTGGTGTATTGGATCTTTTTTTTATCAGGTCAGTCATTTCTGAGTGAACCACAACTATACGGCCCCTCAAAAGCTTTAGTGGGAGAAGTTGTAAAATTAAACTGCAAAGTGCTGATCTACCCGAATGAGACTATCCTGCTGCAGTTATTCAAGTGAGTATTTGCTCACATTAAATCTGATAAAATATAAAAATGATCATAGAAAATCCTAATTGCCAACTTTTAAACAGGAAAGGGAACAAAGACAGGCCGTTGGGGGAGTACTCCTCCCGGTATGGGGGTGCTGGGTCCTTCCTCTTGGTAATCAAACCCTATCACGAGGGCAACCTGCAGTGTGTGGCCAAAGCACAGAACAACACGAATATTGAGCCAACTTTTAGCAGCATGCACTATCTGAGGGTTCTTGGTAAGTCTACTGTACTATTATCCAACATGGCTTCCCTATAAAAGCAACATTGATCATTATGAGCATGAATGTTTGTACAAGCTCAACACAGAGTGAAACTACATTCCCACAAAATGTTGAGTGGATTTTGTTTTGTGACATTTTATGGCCAGTTCATGTTATACATGTTGTTGTTGTTGTTGCTTCACTGCTTTTTACCCAAAGTTGCCCGCTTGGCTAAATCTTTCTTGGAAAACATACTTCAGTCTCAATGAGCCATGATTAAAAAATAACATAAAGAGCAACTGAAACGATTTCCAAAAAAATCCAGCCATATGCAAAAAATATCAGGAAGTCAATAAATTCATCAAAATTTATTCTTCAGGAACCTTGAATATCTGTCACAAGTTTCCCAGCAGTTCATCGAATAATTTTCAAAATATTCAGCTCAATCCAAAAGATTTTCACCTGAACTGGCTGTTTTAGAAATAATGGAAAGAACCACGAATATCAGGCAAACTGCAAAATTTAATGACAGTCCATCAGAAAGTTGTTGAGATACTTCACTCTGAACCAAACTAATCAATAGACAGAAATTGACCCACAGAAAAAAATGTAAACCTCAACCACTACCATGTCAAAAAACACAAATGAACAACGGTAAAATATCATTTAACACTTTTACAAGGTCTCTTGGTAAGTAAAAAAAACAAGTTATTGGGGTTGTGAAGTTAGTAGACATGGTCACCTGTAAACCTAACAGAGACATGGGTCTGCAATAACAATGCAATGAGACAACAGGCCATAAAAACATGCAGAAAAGCTGAAATTTAATGCATCTTTACTCCATCAACAAGTGTTTTTTTTCAAGTAGAAGTTATTAATTGTTAGAGATGAGACCACGATTTCAGTCAGTTACCATATCTGTGCTGCAGAACCAGTGGGGGTTGCAAAGATTGAGGTCCGTTCAGGTCCAGTGGAGTTCTTTGAGGGAAGGACGCTGGAGCTACTCTGCGAACTTACTGCTGGAAATCACATCTCCTACAAGTGGCTGCTGAATAATCAACGTCTCTCTGATTCTCACCATGACCTTCTTGTGATAAACAGGTCAGTGTGAACTCATTGAGATCGAACCTGGACAGCTGTCACTGGTTGCACTGATGTTAGAATTTCTGGGATTCATTTGGTTATTTTTAACTGTATTGTGCTGTGGGTTGTGCGTTTGTGAAACTCTGGCTGTATCAGGTGGCTGTGAAGTGAGAGGAGGGATGTTGTTGGGGTTGCAGAGATGATTCGAGGTGGCTGTGAGAATAAGTACAAGGACACAGGGGGATGCTGTGCATTTAGTCAAATGGTTTTAGTAGCCGTAGTAGTAGAAAAAGGTCGGTGGTGTATTTGTTGGCTTTTTGTGAAAATTTGTTGACAAATCTAATGTTCTTTTCATCAAGAGGGAGATAATTCTAATGTCAGAAATTCCCTATAACGTCAAACTCAGAATTCCCTGTTTCTCCGCTTATATTAGTGGTTTCCTCACTTGTAATAATGGTTTAAAAAACAATGTTATGTGAATGCTTTTTTATTAAATAAGTGGATGATTCCATTATTCTCAGTCTACTACTGGAAAATGAAACCAGCCATGGCTCAGTGGTAGATGATTTTTGCACTGGTGTGAACAATCCTTCCTCCAAATTAATATAGCAAAAAATGAAGATATGGTGATTGATTTTAGGAGGAACACCCACATGCATGAAGACACTCTTATCAAAGCTCAGACCATCAAGGCGGTGCAATCTTTTAATTATCTGGGGACTGTCATTGATGACAAATTGAATTTCACAGTCAACTGTGAAGCTATGTGCAAGTAGGGTCAACAGCGTTTGCACGGTTTAAGGAAGCTCTTGCACTTTCATATTGACTGAACTATTATGTCCATGTTTTATCGTGCTTTTATTGAATTGGTTGTATCATTTTCTTTGATGTCATGGTTTGGTCACATATCCCTAAAAGAGAAGAATGCCTTAACCAAATAGTCATGTGGTCCTCTCGACAGGTTAGAGAGAATCAGCTTTTTCCAGTGTCCCTGTATGCCAGGCAGCTACAGAGGATTGCTACTATTTTAAATGATGACACTCATCCTTTGTACTGTGATTTCCAGCTTCTCCTCTCCAGACAGAGGTATTTGATACCAAAATGTAAAACGAAACGTTACAAAAACAGTTTTTTTCCTTCTGCCATCATAAAGCTTAACAAGATGTAAATAGATATTGTGCAAAGGCCTTATTTATTTATGTATATATTTATTTATGTATTTATTTTTATTATTGTATTGGAGCTGGGCTTTTAAACTTTTTAAACTCCTTGTATCCTAACTCATTCTATTCCCATCATCCCATGTCTTAGGAAATTTGAGTGGTTATTGGTGGAGCCTTGATCTATGGAGCACTTTTTTTATCCTTTGATCTTTTATTTTATCTCTATCATAGTGTCTGATCTTATATATCTGAGTAGATTCTCATTCATCCAGGTCATGTTTATCTTGAAGAGTCAAAAAAGCAAGTCAACTGGACTGTGCTGAGTTTTTGGGAAGATGTTTCACTTCTCAACCAAGAAGCTTCTTCAATTCCAAAGGACTGGTTGAAGGAAGCAGATATTTATCTTGCAGGAGAGAAAGACAACAATAGAAAGGGAGGGGTTAGA
>JAPZDZ010000020.1:19696944-19727554 GCA_029783805.1 Acanthurus tennentii
TGGCTGAGAGATTGTGTCTGAGTCCACCACCTCTGTTGAGAGAAGGTTTCTCCAGTCTGGTGAAGATGGCTTCTTTAGCTCCTCTTTCAAACCATCTTTCTTCTCTCGCCAAAATCTTTACATTGCTGTCCTCTTGTCTGATCTTATTTGTTTTGTATGATGAAATATCACATGTGTGAATGACAGCTCACTGCAGGACAAATCTACCTAAGGGTACAGATAAAGTAACCTGAACCTGAACCTGAACCTGCTGTCTAACAGCTGCATAAGCTTTTCTTGGCATAAAAACGCAACACAGGGGAACAGCTAGCCTGGCTCTGTCCCAACGAAACTCCAAAGATGACAATTTGCTGTTTTACTTGTAAATAAGTGACTTAAAACACACAACACAGTTGCCTTGTTGCATCCTGTGATGAAGCAAAACATTTCTAAGTCTCTTTTTCCTCAACAAACATCTGTCCTACAAAACAAAGTAATTTATATGTATATCTCTGTCACACTCAGAACTACATCTAAAAACAGCGGCAACTACTCGTGTGTTGCCAGCAACATCTTCAACACAACCTTAGCCTATACCACCACCAGCTCTGAAGTTAAAATTACAGTCAAAGGTGAGCAGTCATCTGTTGTGAATAAACTCTCAATGTCAAGTTTTTGTAGCAATTTGGTGCCTTGAAACAAAATAACATTCTTCTGCTTCCTGTTTCCTTAGATTTGGTGTCAACCCCTGACATCTCCTTCACTGTATTAAAGGAAGGTTCCCGCATCTATTCTGCATTGGTCACCTGTCATTCACAAAAAGGGACACCGCCTGTCACCTTTTCACTTTACAACAGTACAGAGTTGATTGCCAATATGACTGTTGATGAGACAATCGCCACCTTTAAGGTTCCACTGGTCCTGGACCAGCACTTGGGATTGCTCCAGTGCCAGGCCACCAATGGAGATGAGATTGCATACAGTACTCAGATTCCCCTAGAAGTGGGTATGTGCATAACTTTAAAATATTGATATAGTCTAACACTGAGTTATGTACTACTTTTCAAAGTTGCTGTCTATGTTGTCTTTTTTTCAATCCATATTATCTCACAGACTCAGTTGGTGGACCTGTGGTGATGCAGTTCAACTATTACTTTGAGGAAAACTATGCTGTAAACATTGTCGAAGTCTACTGCAAGGTAGCAAAGGGATCTCATCCACAGTACCAGTGGTTCCTCAACAACACCCGTCTGGATGATCTGAGCAACTTCTACATGGTTAATGACCATCATTCACAACAATCCATACTAGTTCTAGATGTAAACTGGAGCCTCACTGGCACATTACACTGCGAAGCATCAGATAGCTTCGACAACACCACTGCCATAAGCAGCAAAAAGCGATTATTGGATAAAGAAGGTACACTAGATCCATTCTCGTTCATTCAAGTTGAACATCCTTGTGACAGATGACAGCTGGCTTCACCGCCTCTTCCTCCTCATCTTTCTGCTCCTCCAGCGCTGAACCGTCTCCCTGTCTTGGTCGTGGCAGTTGTCTTTGGGTGTTTCATATTCCTGGTTCTCCTGGTCTCCGTTTGTTGTGGGATTGGAGTTGTGTACAGTGAGTTCACAGTATATTTATGATTTACAAAAACTCCTTGTTGCTCTTGTGAGTTCACAGTATATTTATGTAATGTTTAAACTTTTCTTTCAGGGCAAAGGCAATATGGAGACAAGTCTCTGTGAGTCCATTTCTCTGCTCAATTCTGATATCTTAAAATTTTTTAAAACCTTTTTAAATAAAGCAGTGACTTCCATTTGTGATGAGAACTTGATCTACAGTGAGTATTCCTTTTTATTTTACTGAGATAAGAAAACACCTGTTTTGAAATAGATAAACAATAATTTAACAGTTGTGATCATAGAGAGGTTGCACAGACTAATGGTATTTGTATAGAGGGTAATTTGTCTACCACGGAAAGTTCTGGGAAGTTGTTATTCAACGCTGATCACCTGTTGCTGGGCAAATCTTACTGCAAAGATAAGTTGTTGTGGTTTTTACACTAATTTGGAAAGTCCAAAGTACCTGGGACCTACTGGGTGAAACTGACACCACTGTTCTCTTAGGGACATGTTAAAAAATCAATTAAAAAATATTATGAATTGTTTTCATACTTTATTTGTTTAACTGTTCAATTGGGTTTTCAGTGATGTATATTTTATTACATGAGCATGTAAATGTTAAATAAAAGGTTTTATTTCTAGAGGACAAACTTTATTGACGTTTTATTATCATTTTTGCCAGATTTAATCAAAATTAAATGTAATGAGGTATAATAATTCTCTGAATGAGTAATTAAAAAACCCATCAACACTAATTTGGGTCTAACTGTGTAAGGTGCACTCTTCTTCGTGTACTTAACAGCCCATCACTCCCAGAAATAACCCTGTTTTCAGTGACCATGGTGTGTTTAGTTGTAACTACAGATCTGCGTGTAGTGGTCGACAATTATTAAGGTTTATAGAACCAGGAATGCTTACATCTGCACATTTAACGTGCGCTGCCCGTCCCGAACAGCTGTATTTATCACATCTGGCTTGTTCTCTCCTTAGGTTGGATTTGAAGATGAGGAGGATAGGAGCCATGTATGAAGGCGAGCTGGTCAGTCAACATTTCTTAATCATTTAAAGACTGAGCAGATTTTATTTTATTTTTTTATGATCTTACATTTTATTATTCCATGACACAGAGCTCTCTGTCAGAGTACAACGAGGACGCTGATGTACTAGCGATAACCAGAAGAGGTGAATTTGATCAGGTGAGATCAAATAAAAGTATGAAATCAATGACCTGACAACTTTATTTTTTAGAATAAGCAAATAGCCATATACTGCTCCCAATGTGCCCATTCTCCTCTCAGGTATCTGAGGCCTCTGTGGATGAATGGCCCCACATTGAGGAAGAGGAGAAGACACTGGAAGATGAGGGACATGAAGAGCTTTGAGCATTCAGACTGTTTGTTCTGAAAACAAAAGCTGGTGTATTTCAATAAAAATTGTCTTGGTGCTCTGTGCTGTCTTTTCAGTATGAGTAGTTGGATCATTTTCTGACTTAATAATAAGAGTCACACATGCTCATGTGTAGCTGGCAGACGGTCAACTCCGCCCCATTGACGCGCAGCAGGACAGCGCAGCAGCTCCTCTGGGTGGCTCTCTAGTCTCCGTCAAGTGGAGCAGCAGCACAGTGGCTGCTAGCAGTAGTCTTGGTGCAGTTTAGTCGAAGCAGGGCTGTCCTGCCAATTGTTCAGAACCACGCGGGGAGCTCCAAAGGGATCGGCTCAGCGGGAGAGACATGGAGGAGACGGACGGTGCAAGTGCGTACGGGGCTTCGCTCGCAGGAGGAGGCTTTGACTTCCATAAATTTGTCAGACAGCCTCAAACCATCGTGCGCCTGTTAAGCTGGGTAAGTGAAGAAAAAGAGAGAGGGTGTAGTAGTTTTCTTGTTCGAAGGTTCAAAATAGGTAGAGATCATAGCCAACATGGACTGTAGGCAGTGCGTCCGGGGCGCGCACGCCGCGTCTGCGGTTAAATGATTCATTTTTATTTGTGCTGGCCAGAACAACAGGCTACTATATGCAGCGACCCTGCTGGGCGTCATGTTGCGTGCAGCTGGTGCATGACAACAGCTCGGCGACAGCACAGGTCAACCCTGCTGCTGTCAGAGGATACAAGACAAAAACCTGTCAGGCACACTGGTAGCAAAACACCATCTAAATATAGGATGTAAGATAATCCTAACGCATATCAGTGTTTGCCAGAGAGCAATTAAGTAAAAGAGATTACATTCCGGTAACTTCTAGAGCTAGTTGAAACAAGAAGAAAAAGATAAGAAAACACCTGTTTTGAAATAGATAAACAATAATTTAACAGTTGTGATCATAGAGAGGTTGCACAGACTAATGGTATTTGTATAGAGGGTAATTTGTCTACCACGGAAAGTTCTGGGAAGTTGTTATTCAACGCTGATCACCTGTTGCTGGGCAAATCTTACTGCAAAGATAAGTTGTTGTGGTTTTTACACTAATTTGGAAAGTCCAAAGTATCTGAACCTGACTGGTTACAGCCTTCAACAATGAATCATTGTGTAAGCCCGGAAGATAGCGAGCACAGATTGTCAGTTTGAACTGTTTTATCTTTCCTCAGCCATGACTTCGATTGTATAAATTTTGGACACAACTGCTACAGTCTCCTGGCGGACTCATGTCTTCGATTTCAGAGAGTACAGGGGATTTAGTCATTTTCTTGGCTCACAAGGATTTGTTTGTTAGCCCTCTAGTCATGTCCACGCATGGTGAGTGTAGGCTGTGGGCCTCACCTGGGTGGTGTATTGTGTTCGATGTGGTGGATAAGGACGGGGGACAGAATGTGCCTCTGAATGTTTCAGCTGCTGGTTTCATTTGCATGTGTTTGGGAAACTGTGTGTGTCACTGGTAAACAGGGGCTGATAGCCAGGTAAGTTGATAGCTCTCTTGCCCTGACCCTTGCTTTCACTTGTGGTGAACATTTGCCACTGATCACCTTTTCAAACACACACACACACACACACGCGCACACACGCGCACACACAGGTTGTGCAGCTGTGCCTAGCTCATCTCAAAGCCAAATGTATCCTGGTGATTTTGATCTTACTTCAAGAAACCACCACATATTGCACAGAAGAGAGTCATTCACTCTGTAACCCTGCCTACCATTCTCATAATGCACCACACCTGAACAAGGAAAGGCTAATTGGCTCTTAGTCATTTATGATGTTGGATGACATGACTTTATCTCTGCTGAAATGCCAGAATGATAAAACCATAAACTTCTTTATCTTTAGTGACCCTGCTGTCCTAGCTAATCCTGCAAATGGTACATTTTAGTTATATTTGTGCTAAACAATGAGCAACAAGTTGTGAGAAAACCCACTGTATGCACAAATGGGACATTGTGGCTTGTTTTTGACGACTGTCACTTAACACGCAAACACTTTCAATCTGTCCACTTCCTGTACAGAAAAATGCATCTGCTTCACTAACAGTTCCATTGTCTCACTATTATCTCGTGTTTAGAAACTCCCCGTATTCACTTCCTTATGTCTGTCTTCTGTAGTTTTCAGTACTTTTTGTCTCATCCCATTTGCAGGACTGTGGCCGGTCTCTCACTTCATCTTACTTCCTGCTAGATTCACAGTTCCTCTCTATCCTCCTCCCAGATCTCATAATGAGCGTTGTTAGGGAGTCAGTGGCATCTCTGGAGTCACATGGTAGGCAGCTGCCTTCAGAAGTAGGTCGCATGGTTAGGTAGGTAACCAGAGTAGACAGCAACAGACCTCGGGACGGTCAGAGGGACACGGCAGCACTCAGCACTCTTCACTATAAACACAAGACGAGCTGGGAGGCATCTCAGGAGTCAGCATGAAGAAGAGACACTCTTTATGATGATGTGTGATATATCAATAAGTCTCATAAAAAATAATCACATATTTTTTGCCAGATTTTACACAGGGTGTTGTGACTTTTTTTGTGATGCCTTATTTTGGATTTAATATTCTTCTCTGCAAAGGTTGCCTTCACTAGACGTGCTAAACCTAAAGCATGTTTGCTAATGTTGTCACATGGTGTTGGATCTTAAAGCAGAGGTGGCTTTTAAATACTGTCTCTGGTCTGTGCATTCAGGAATCATCTGATAGCTGAAAATTGCCTGCTTAGGTTCTATAATGCTAAAAAAAATCCACATTTATTGTTAGCTTGGGTGGTTGATTTTGTGACAGCAGGGCTCCTGATTGGTTCTTTTTAGAAGTAGATGCAAGCATCAGATGATCAGATGTGCAAGTTGTTTGGAATTCACTAGTTTCCTGGACTGAGCTGGATTCACAAACACTGCACCTTAACTAGAACTAGGGAAATCTCAAAATGTTAAGCAGATATGTTAAGTGTGCAATGTCAAGTTAATGGATAAATTTGAAAAGCCAGTGGCATGTTCTCTCAACTCAGAGGTTTTCTCTTGTGAATTTGCAAATCATTGAAGGCCACCTTCTTCTTTTCTGTTTTGATGTAGATATTTGCCTTGGTGGTATTTGCCTGCATCACAACAGAGGGTTACATCAATCCTCCCTACAGCTCCGAGGCAAAGTGCTTCTTCAACCAGAATGACTCAGCGTGTCAGTATGCCGTTGGCATTGGGGTGATTGCCTTCCTGGCATGCGTTGCCTTCCTGGTGTTGGATGTTTACGTACCTTTTATGAGCAATGCACAGGAAAGGAAGTACACTGTCATGGCGGACCTGGTGTTCTCAGGTGAGCGGGAGCATCTTTAAAGCTTCACTATCATTTTATATTACAATAGATCAAATGGCTTACTGCAATGTGCAAGGTGTTACTCATGCTGAGAAATTTTTCATTGTGTTAGCCTCTTTTAGCTCCTTGTCTTGGTCTCTTTAGTCCACGACTTTTCTGTTTTAGTTCACTCTCCTCGCTCTTTCCCAACTCCTTTTCAGCTGCACAGCCAGCTGTCTATGGAAAAAGTCATAAAACCCTCAGTACCAAACCTGCTCAGTACCAAACAGCTGACAGACACAGTTAGCAGCTAGTTGGTGAACACAGTGAAGCATTTAGATGTTAAAAAGAAATTTATTATTCTAGAGGAGTAAGTAGAGACCAAAAGTTGTATTAGATGTCTTGGTTTGCTTGATTTCTTTCCTGTTTCTATTTTTTTTTATTTTTACAAAAAAAGAAGAATGACCTACAAGATGCTCTGTGGATGAGATTTACAGAGACTGTGGAGTGTAAGCTCATTTCTCTCATTTCTGAGGACATTCATCCTTAGAACTGTGAACAGTAATCTGTAACAAGAAAAATCTCCAACAAGAAAAAACACATGAACATATATTCAGCAACATGACATAAAGTCATCCATCCACAGTATCAGAGCACAAGAGATTTCAGATTATTCTTTTTGATGCTTATATTAAGCGTAGAGACTTTAACATGTGAGAAAAGGTGTTTTAATCCACTGACTAACGTCATGGTGATTCTGGTCACATTTGTAGTAGTTTGGTTGTTTTTTTGTTTTTTTTTTTATATTAGCTTTATCCTGAGTTGTTATCTGTTTCCTCCGTCCCTTCCTTTTAGTTTCAGTTTTTTCATTTGAATGCAAACCTCTCTCACACAAAGCCTGGTATTCTGTATGGAAGTAATGTGGAACAGAATGCTGTCTAGTTTTCATGACAACTTATAATTTTCATTATTGCACATTGTGGACGAATTAGCGAGCAACAGGCTGAGGAGGGAAGAATGATGTCACAGAGCTTGATAACATTAAACATTCATCAGCTGTACATAACACAGTTCACAGTCAGCCATTCTGCAGGGAAACAAATACATGGTGGATTGAAAAATAGCTTGTGGTCATTTGAGCAGATGGAGACAGCAGAGTCCTTTTTATTCTGTTAATGTTGTTTTAGTTCTGTTGTGTTTTTCACAGGAATTTACTTGTCGTATCAGGGTTTCCAGCAGAGCACCTTTGTTGTTGTCTTTTCTTGCAGTGAAAACAATCATTAATGTCTGCATGTTGTGTTTGTGCATCTGTGTCTCTGTATGTTTTCCAGGGGTGTGGACCTTCCTGTGGTTTGTGTGTTTCTGCCTGTTGGCCAGTCAGTGGGGTCGCACTCATGACGTCAGAGGCGTCCCCATGGATGCTGCACGGGCCACCGTAGCCTTCTCATTCTTCTCCATCGCCACCTGGGTGAGCAGGACTTCTGTTGTTGTCATTTCATTCAAAACTGCTCAGATTTTAGCTGCTTACATTGCCACTGAGCTGTAGTTTGAGTAAGAAAGCTTATGAGGTGGTTGTTAGCCATGAAAATGTCCACATCACAGATTATTATCAATGCTTTTTACTAATAAGGTTACAGAATTAAACTGTATTTCTAGAGGAGAATTTCAACATGTTAAAAAAAGTATTTCTACGTAGTAAAGCAACAGACTGACATTTTGAAAGATATCCTTATTTGCTTTAGTCAAATGAAAAGGTTTGTCCAACTCTTGTTTGCCTTTTATACATGATTCTACTGTCAGTAGTTGATTAGACTGGATTCGAAGAAAAACTATAAGGGGATTATGTATCTGGGGGGCGTTGACTACCTCTTCACAACAGGTCACTTTAATAGGTAAATTTTTGTACATGTTAAACAAACGCAATTTAATTGTGGGTAGAATTTTTTTGCCTGTTGGACAGAATTAGACTGCCTGTTTCCTCCAGGCAGTTTAACTTAGCTAAAGTAAGCTAGCCAGGCTTCAGACAGGTATGAAAGTGATATCAATCTTCTCATTCAACAAGAAAACTGATGCTGTGTCATACCGTTTTTCTTATACTGGCATGAGCTCGTGTTTAAAGACTTGTAGAAGACTCAAAACCTTCTTAAAAGTTCTGTATTTAACATTTTAGCATCAAACAGAGTACAAATCTATTATAGAGGTCAAATTATTTCTGTGTACTGTACATACAAGTTTTAAACCATGCTATGGAAGTACAAGAGTCTGTGGCAGCTCGATGAATGTTTACTGAAAACATGAAACTGTTCATAGCAGAAGCAGCGCAAAGCAGGGGTTGAACTTGGATCCCTTAGAGAAAACTAAGAACTGACTGCCAGACCATATGAAACCTGTAAATTATAAAGATATCACTTTATATGGTCTCTTATTAGAAATTAGACATTTTTAGCAACATTTAAACAACCTTTTAAGTTTGGGTACAAAACTGTTTAGCAATGGGTTCTAAAAGGTTTCAAAAAGGACCTTTTAAGATACAAATATCACATCAAATTGTTAATAAAGGTCCCTCAGATCAATGTGTTCAAGTACTGTTGGGAACCTCTGATATATGACACTTACGTCCGCTCTGCTTATTGTTTGTGTTTAAGGCAGAACATCTTGGCCTGTTGAGGCGTTCTTTATCTGGTGATCAGATCTAATGTGCATCACTTGAATGCACTTCTCTGAATTCTTGTGTAAACAAAATGCATCACCACTCATAGCAATGATTGGAGACTAAATGACATTGTAAAGGATTGCCTCTCTTTGACTGTGCAGTTTAATTTACATTGGTTTGATGTCACCAGCCAAACATTTCAAGATAATCTGTCAATTAGGCAGTTTTCAAAGTGATTTTAATAACATTGACATGTTTGTTTCATTGTGCAGGGAATCCTGACCTACTTTGCCTTGGGTCGTTTCCGCCGAGGCGTTCATGCAGTCACCATCCCAACTTTCACAGAGCCACCACTGGAACACCACACCCCCTACCCTCCAACGTATGCCCCCACCTCCTACAACCCCACCACCTACACTCCTACCACTTACACCGCCTATCCCAGCAATGTGCCTGACATGCAGCAGCAGCCTCCTTTCACCCTAAACCCTGAGCTGCAAGAAGACAGCAGCTACAAGCCGCCCAGCTACTGAGCTAGTGGGAATGCAGTGATCCTGGTCATCTGCTGGTAAACTGAGTGTAGTTGCACTGCACAGATGCAGAGCTGTATCATAATGATGTGGTTAATATCTGATTTAACACTTCAGTGTTATTAGATTTAAAAGCCTGAGCAATGCAACAGCAAAAACCAGAAATGAGGGACACTGCGGTTTACATCATTCTGTGGTCAGATCTTAAGACATCAAGCTGATTGTTGAAAGATTAGTATTGATGATTGAGCAATCTGACCTAAGACCTGTGTGCAAAGATGCAACTTTTTACCTCAAATGGGCTGATCTTGAGGGGGAGAGGTAGTAACAATGTACCCAGGAGGTCAAAGAGTCAAATGGACAACTTTGACAGCTCCAATCAGAGAAGAACGAGCAATATGCATTTGTACATAATTTTACTTAGCAAAACTGCCATGTTAATGGCTAAGTGTGCCTTATTTGGTTTAGCGCATTTTCTCTCCTTTGGGGCATTTTGTCCTAAGGACCCATAAATAGCTTAGGATGAATTAAATTAACAAATGATTTTGTTTAAGTAGAGGTCAGTGGAAAATGATCACCATAAGCAAAATGTCCCCTTGTGATTACTTTGTAAAATATGGGCTCTGTGGAGATTTGGCAGGTATGTTTGATAGCCATAAAAAAGTTTTGCAACTTTTCAACAACAGTAAAATAGCTCTTGTGTCCTCAATTTTATTTTAATGTTTTTGAGACACATTTCTTAAACACTGACCATGACAAACAGAGCTAATTTGAAAATAGGCAACATGCTAATCTGAGGAGGCGTTCTGCCCTTTAAACCTGTAGTTAACTTTCAGATGGACAGGAGGGAGGAGCATGAAGATAAATACGCACTTATTGAACAGGTTTATCCACCAAGCATTTGTTCATACTGAGGTGTAACTTATTAACTACCAGCAGCCATACTTCCTCTTTAACCTTTGAACTGAGCAGTTTCACACCTCCTCCAAAGTTTTCGCGATTTAGTTTAATACAGATGTTTATCCCCTGTTTACAGGTTCCTTAGTTTAAACAGCAGCATTTATCCTTATCCAAAGCAGATCAACAACTCAGCTACTATGCTGTTATATAGACTACTGGTTTACTTTTTTGCTTTGTGCCTGACAGTAAAAAGTTCTTCACTTTAACACCTTTGCTGCCTTGTCTTGCTCCAGTTTCGGCCGATATATTTTAGCTAAAGTGACACTCAGAAACTGGCTGAAGGTCAGAACTTGTTGTGTGGTCATGAGCAGACGCCCGAATGTGGTTTTATTTATTAAACATGATAATGTTATGGTACCACAATGAAGACATTTGGGCAAGTGGAAAGACATTGTTGAATATGTCTGACCTTTAGAGGAAAACATGCATATTTTTCAGATGGCAGATGCTTTAAAAACACTGTTTTTTACTTGTAATTTATGCCTTGGGGAGAGAAATGAAAGTGCTTTGGGTTTGAAGAGAAAGGAAAGTGGTAGAGTTCCATTATTACATACTAAGTTTATATGTAGGTTGAACAGCTGTGAATCACAGCTGCTCTCACTGCTGTGCCTGAGTGATTTCTACTTTTTGCATAAACTGCTTTTCATCCTCTGTAAAATACATGAAATCTGCTTGTATTGAACTGTTTTCCATTATAGTATTGCTGTAGTAACAAGCCCACATTTTGATATTTTATGTTGATTTTCTGTATAACTCTTATTGCACTTGCATATTTTCCAAGGTAATTTGAAATTCTGGTAATTATTTTGCATTTCATCAAGATCCACCTCTTAGATGTGGAGTCTAAAATGATTTGTATAATATAATTTATGGTTTGTGATGCTTACAAATGTTTTATTTAAAAAAAACAAAACAAAAAACTAAATTTCTGGTCTGATTTTGGTTTGATTGATTTCTTTCCTGTTTCAAAATACTTTTATTTTGTCTGGGGACAATACATTTTGTCCCCAGTTGTGTCAAAAATTCATATCTGTTCATATCAGAAGCAACACAGCAGCAATTTACTTGAGACATTTTTTTGGAATAAAATATTTACAGGATATTTGAGTTTTATTTAGGGTTTTGACAGTATTCAAGTCCTGCAGTAGTTCTGGTTCTATATAGAACAGAGGGTAAACTTTCCATTCCAGCCTGCCAGCTCAGTGCACAGCCTCAGAGCCTGCCAGGATTTAAACAGGTTATTTCTGTCCTCTGTAGCACGTGAGAGCATTGAATTACGCAGTACAGCAGATTAAAAAATTTGAAGTCTCGTAAATGTGAATGCAGAAATATTTCCTTAAAGTCTCCAGCAGCCCAGTTAGATCCTTTGTTTTAAAAGGTATATTTTTACACCAATCCTGACCTGCTGTGACACATAGCAGTCACAATTTAACGATAGACACTTTTGTTGTTTTAAGAATTAAATGATATGTTTTAACAATGAGAAACCTAATGTATAATTGGCTCATGTAGTGAAACCTATTGCAGTAACTTCCTCATTATCGTCTCCTATTCAGGGCTGTTATTAGGTGCAGTGCCACTTATATCAAGCAAAAAAATAAAAAATGATTAATACATCACACCAGTCAGACACTGATCACAAACAAGTCTTAAAGGACACACACCTCACACACTCATGAAAGAAGTAAATTGATTGTTGAGTTTTTACTCTCTGCTCATCTCCTGCATCAAGTCTTATTTTTGTGTTCAGATGTGGAGAGAAGAGAAAAGCTTCCTGGGAATCCCTGAGTCCGCAAGTTTTCCAGGGAGGACTTGTTGAGGAGTTTTGTTTCTGAAAGGAGCACTGTTTTCTTTATCCACCATCAAATCTCCATAACACTTTCTACACACTGCCTGATATTTGTCCGCCCCACCAATCACTTCCACCTGTGACACAGACAAACAGTAGTTAACTGGTTGTATAAAATTGGTCAAAAAGAGACTTACTGTTCCTAAAGTTTACCCACTCAACATGCAAGGGTAAATAAAATGGCCACAATTTCCCAATATCTCAGTTCTTATATGTTAAAACACCAAACCATTAGATATTTCATACGTCATATTATCAGATCTGTATTTATATTTCCAATTACACAAGGCTCAGAAAAATTTAACAAAATTATCCTGTTATGATGCTATTACAGCACTGACAAAATAAACCATATTATAGCTATTTACCAAACTTTCTTTCATCATCATCCTTTGATAACTGTTCTGACACACTTTATGGTTACTTATTTAAAACTTCCCCACCTCCTTCTCTGCTCCTATCCTCTTTGTGTAGGCAGCTTCTTTGTAACACTGCATGCAGACGGCATGGAGTTTCACTACGCTCTCTGCTAGAGGAACAAGGTTCAGGATGTTTCCAAATGGCTACAAGAATGCAAAGGACAGCAGGAACACAGTCAGTTTCACTAAATAAATGAATGGATGGATGGATGGAGGTGTAATTACATTACAAGGACAGAACAGAGACATTATAGTTTAGAATAATGAGCACACTGATCTGTCTGTTATAAAGCTGCTAACGCAAATTGTTCACACTCGATCTTGAAAAAAAAGGTTTTGTCTTGCACATTCTGTTGCGTCCATGCCCACAGTGGGGCTCTATCTTCCTCTGCTGCAGGCACACAGAGTTTGTTTGTCAGTACAAACAGACTGTTTGCCAGTATCACCAAAATGTTGAGACAAACACTGATACTGACCTTTCTCTGGAAGGTTCCATCCAGGGCTGCTACAATGACTGTCTTTCCTAAATTGGCCATCTCCTCACAAAACTCCACTGTGTCTTGAAACTACAACAACATAAAAGAAGAACAGATTTGGTACTTTAAGAAATCAGCCTGCTGAAATTCCAGCCCTCCTCACTAGTGCAGGATGGAAATAAGAAATTCTTGGCTTTAAAAAGGTGAAAAAGAAACTAGTTTAGGATGGGATTTTTTTTTTAAAGTATATTAACTTACAAACTGTCCCTCATCAATTCCAATGACACAGGCTTGCAGTGCCTGAGCCCTCACATCTCCCAGACAGTTGGCTGGAACTGCTTCCATTGTGTTTCTGAAAGATGGTCAGGATAGTGGGAAAAACTTAACTTTGAAAGGGAAGTGTGAACTGTGTTTTGTAAAATTACTTCCTGTTTTATGCACCATCAAGAAATCACACCACTAGAGGTCATCTTTTGCCCATGCATGATGAATAAGGTTGGCTGAAAACGATATCTCCCTCTCTACACATTTTCAAAGACAACTAATGCAATTCCTTTTTTCTTAATTAAGAAAGTGGACCTTTCAGATGAGCTGTTAACTGACGTACCTGTAGATTGTCGTTTGAGTATTTCCATATCTCTGTTGCACTCTTTGGGTATGTACAAGTGAATTAAATTGCATGTATCAGTGACGAATAATCCACCTCATGTTGTGTTTATTGGTGTAGGAAAATTGCAGATGTAGCAGTGCACACATTAAAACTAAGCTAATGATCTATGTACAAATGTCTATCTTTTCTACTGACTTCTTTACATTTTGCCTTAGCAAAACGAAGCAAGTATTTTTTTGTAAGTTTCACTTCACTGAATAAAAATAGTAAATATAAGCATTTAACTTACTTGTCATGTGTTGCCATCCCTGTGTCAGAATAACGTGTGTCCCTGGCATATTTGATCACCAAGCAGTTGTACTGAGCTATTTGGAAACGGCGCACTCTTCGCATCAGTTCAGTACTGCAAAATAAAGTATAATCAAATATAATTTATCTTCTATCAGTTAAACCATTTATACATAAAACTGCTGTGGTATATTATGCTATAACCTTATGTGATCTGAAATGCTTTCACTGTGGCCGTGACCGAAGAGAGTAGATGTTTTCGTACTCATATGTTCGCACTGGGGTCACTGTGACTTTGGCCAAAGGGAGTAGATATCTTTGTGCTAGGGCTGCGTCCTCTTATCAAGAGGGGAGTCCCCAGGTGCAGGATTTATAAACTGGACAGTGGTTAATTAATTTCACCCCCTTTAGAGTTGATTTTTTGGGTAAGATGAAAGCTTTGCCAGGTCTATATTAGTGAAATGTTTGAGCTGTACGTCAGAGATTCACATTGGCTCCGAATGCTCTCTCAGGCGGTCCGGGATGCCTGATCGATACTGTACTTCTTTGTTATAAACTTCTTTATATACAATCAAGTCAGTATCAACGGAGATTCCTTCATCAACATCTATACAACATCACTACAGAAGATACCACACTACAATACACATTACCACTCAAACGACAGTGCTTCTAGCTTGTATATAATTCTTACAGCAAGCCACTAAACAAACCAGAGGGAGTTAATGCTTAACGATGTTTTTTATAATGTGCAAAATCAGTGTCAGTGGTGCTAAAACGTGTCAAATTATAAAACATAATGCCTAGCACCTGTTAAGTTTTCGACATGATTCATATAGATGACGACTGGGTAAACAATGTGAAATTTGGCGGGATGTTCAAGTCTGGGCGGAATTATGAATTCCAGTCTTGTTTTGACACTACTTTGAATTCTGAAATTCAACACCAATTCGCTAAACATACAAATATACATGCTTTGTAAAGAAAAACTCACCTTTTGCCTGAAAACATCGGTCCAAAGATAACCTGCAAACAACAAAGGGGCTGTTAGACCGAGATAATTGAAATTAAAGTTACAATACATGTAATACATACGTACATACACATACACCTAAAGTTAGCCGTAACCATTTCATGTTTACTGGTATCAACTTAAACTTTGTTAGTTGGGACGATGTTGTAACATTAATGAAGTGCTAATATTAACGTTGCATCAGCCAGACACTAACCTGAATCTGTCCCCGAGCTTTCCTAGGTGAATTTGGGAGAACTCTTGGAAAATCCACACAATCCATTTCTATCCAATGACGCGTTAACTATAAGTAATGAAATGTAAACTATAAAATACGAATACACTAACGTTTCTAACTTAAGCCGCCACAACAGACAGCTCTGTAACAAAGCGTTGAATCTCGCGCGCCAGCGGCTCCTTTAACCCACAATATCTACCAATAGGGATACAGTCACATGACTATTTTAACCAATTGTTGCACAGAAATGAGGCAGCATTGAAATCCGGCCCCACCACTGACCAATCAAAACACAGAGTGTTCTACTGTGAGCTTCCTATGTTTAGAAAAATAACTTCAAGGTCCTACTAAACAACAGCTTAAAAAAACGCTTTTTACACAGATACTGTTTAGCAGTACTTCGGGAAAGATCATGCCGTAAAGTGGGTTTAACCTAATGGTATTTCAGAAATGTATCTAAACAGAAAGGTATTTAAAAAATAAGGATGAGATGTATATTCACATTTATTTGCAATCTTTGTACAGAAGTAGGATCGACATAATTGACCACATCCGAGAGAAAAATTTCCCAAGACTGTCCATGTACAGACACATATTTTAACAATTTGTAATTATACATTTGCATTGCAATTCGCGATTTCAATTTAGTATAGAATCATCTTAGAAAAAAAGAATTACACACCCTCTATATCCATAAAACATAAAAACACAACGTGTTGTCGGGTCCAATACTTAATGTATGTATTGCTCATCTGCAATCAAAAATTAATTTCACTATGGGAACAGCTTCTTTTAAAATTTCTTTACTGTCCTTTTCAATAATGTTAAATTTGAGTCCAAACTTAGAAAAAAGGGTGGCCAACTATATTTGTTACGTAATGACGTGTTACCACTGCCACGCAAAACTCATTTTTCAAAGGGACGCTTAAGTAAATGGACTTTGTTGTTTGTCAAATATAAAAAAGCCCTGTCATTATTTTATTTAAAATGCATTTTTTTTATTTTCAAAAAATCCTTTTTTCAGTTTACTTTTAAAATTGCTATTCATGTAAGCGTCATGAGTCCGAAGTCCAGTCCTTCTTTAGCACAGTGGTCTGAACGTGTGTGTCAGTGGACCTTCTGCAAAGTACCGTAAGGTCACTGATTAGGCAAAATGTTGAACTGGACAGAAATGAACAAAGATGTAAGAGTTATTTTCCTTTTTTTCTAATATTGGCATTGTTGGGGGAAGCAGAGTTAGATTTGGAATACTGAATTAATCTCTGATTTAGTTTAACATTTTGAGGAAATATTTTATTGTTCCTATTTCAACAAATATGGGGAAGTTGCACTGATAGAGTGGCGCAGGGGGTGTGTATGTGAGTGTGGGGGGCGCTGTTTACCGTGTTTACTGTGTTTATATCGCCGGCTCATGGTGGATTGTGTCCCGGCTTTCATGGCCGTCCGGTTAACCGCAGTTTGCTCGCGTCACAGGAGCTCGAGAGGCAGTTCTCACCCAGCCGGTGGTCGCACAGGATGTCTGCGGACGACGTGATCAAAGCTCACGTGAAGGCTATGAAGGAAGGTCGGTCTGTTTTAAAGCTAAACGCTAACATGCTACGATACAGAAATCCCGTAGGGGCAGTCAGGCCACCGGCAACGGTGGAGGAACACAGGTGTCATGCAAATTGTTTTATCCCCGTGAAAATGTGTTTTTATATCAAAGATGTGTAGCTAGTGACAACGTAACATACGAGGTTTTAAAAACATTTTATTTTTAGCGGAAACGAAACGTTCAGTTTTATGTTTCACATCTTTTGAAATTAAATAGGTTTCCGAAATTAGAACGTGGGTATACACTGAAATCAGTGAGCATGCAGCAGCAGAGCCAGAGGAAAGGATTAAAATCAGGGCGTTTAAATTATATAGTATAATGTTAAAGTAGTCTCATATTAATTTCTTCACAAGGGGATTGCTAATGGTACACAAAATTTTTCATGTGATGCCTCATTGGAGGACACCGCAGGGAGAGGACAGGAAGTAAGGGGAGAGGGAGAGATGGATGTATAATGAATGTATTGAAGGTTCCCTGCAGGGCTTGAATTGGGGACGCTTCCATCCCTCCACCACAAGGCGCCAATCAGGGCTGTTTATGGATAAAACATTATATACAATGTGTGAATGAGCCCATAAAAAACTTAACAATCTAAGACTTTGCAACACTGCACACAATGATGTAATACACCCAGAAATACTATTAGAATAAACTGCATGCAAAGTCTTTGACAGTGGATAGTTTTATGTATCGCTGCACATGTCATCACATTGTTTCCCACTTGTGTCCACTATTCACTAGAATGTCATGCTTTGATATGTGTGTGCAGGCACTGAGCGTGCCCGTGGTCTGGCTCAAACCCTGCTCAATGTCCCATATGGGGAGGGAGATGGAGAGAAACTGGATGTCTACATTCCCAGCACCAACTCTCTGGGTACAGACACATGTGGCTGCCATGACACCTGCACACCATCCTGTTGTCATGCTTCATATCTGCAGAAACACAGATAATGTGCTTAAGAATGAACTGGGTTTATTTCCTCTGTTCCAGATGTCCACCTTGTTATTTACCTACACGGAGGCTACTGGCAGTTTCTCAGGTAGAGTATGATCTCCTCTGCTTTGCAATGCAGATTTTCTGGTTACTCTTTTTCATGTTATTGTTTTTGATGCTTTGTTTTCGCACAGCAAGGAGGAGTCAGGATTCATGGCTGTGCCATTGGTTGATAAAGGTGTAGTTGTAGTTGCCGTTGACTATGACACTGCCCCTAAAGGTAGAGTTCTTTTAATTTTTTTGACAAAATTGTTTCTCTTCCAGGAGAAAAATAGATCCTTTGATGAAATTGAACTCTCATGTCAGCCCATTCTGTGCCCCTTTCACTTCTTTTAAAGGTGACATGGACCTTATGGTGTCTCAAGTGCGCAGGAGTGTTGTGTCTGTTGTTCAGCAGTATTCACACATCAGGTACCCACTTTGTTCTATCATCTGCTGATGCTTTCCTGTCAGTGTTTATCATTCTGCTGAATAGTTAACAAAAAATGCAACTTTTAGACTTTTCATTTGGCCTACTCTTAAAAATTTTCACCTACACAAATACACTATCTCTGTTTGTTTTAAATGAACTCTTACTGATCTCTTCATCAGCGGTCTGTACCTTTGTGGCCACTCTGCTGGGGCTCATCTAGCTGCAATGGTCCTCTCCACTGACTGGTCCCAGTACAGCCTCATTCCTCAGATCAAAGGTAAGGTCCAGAGAGTGAAATGAGTGATAGATATGGCAGAGCATGGCTACATTATGAATAAACTGCTAAAGTTTGAAGAAGACAATGAAGACAGTGCTCAGAAATACAAGGCTGAGACACAAATGCTGCATAGCTGATGAAATTTTATCCTTTATTTTTTTTTTCCTTGTAGGTGCTTTCCTTGTAAGTGGAATCTATGACCTCCTGCCTATTCTGTCCACCTATGTCAACGAGCCTTTGAAGATGACAGAGTATGTTCCTCATTACAGTTAATGTAACTGCATGTTTTGTACAATTACTACAATTACATGCACAGAGTAACCTCATCATTACACACTGTTAATCATATTCAACTCATGCAGCGCAATATTGTTTAAAATGTTTAATAGTTAAAAGATTTAGTAACCCTGACCCTTGAGCATCAGTTGAGGCTAGAGATAACGTCTTAAAAAATGATTTTTTAAATATGTTTCTTACAAATACAGCTATGACTTGTGTGTAATTTTTCCATCTTTTCATGAAAACTTGAGAAATTAAACTGATCTAGTTTTGAATAATTTCAGATCTCAAAAATGGGATCACAATCCAGATAAGGCTGAGAATTTCTGCAATATCCATGTGTTTGAATATAAGAAACTATGGAGAGCATTGTGCGTTAGAGAGTTGTGATTGTTTTTACAGTGGAAAACCTTTGCTGGTCTGCTGTGCCAGTCAGTATTTGACTCCTCTGTCCCCCTGGTGTGTCCTGTTGACAGGGACGTGGCAGTGAAGAACAGCCCCAGCAAGCTGGTCCCTCAGCTCAAACTGTCCTCCTCCAGCTGCCACATCATCGTGGCCATTGCTGAAAACGACTCGCTGGAGTTTCGTAAGCAGTCGGAAGAATACTATAAAGTCAGTACTGCTGATACAACATAAAAACTATTTCAATTAGACTATAGAATTCTTGTAGTTTTATTAAAGGTGGAGTTTTCTTGGAAACAGTCACCATTGTTCCTCTTCACTGCCTTTGTTGGTGCATTGCTAGTTTCTTCGTCTGAGCAGCTGATGCCAGCAGAATAGCATGTGCATGTGCGTCTTTGTTTATATACTAACACACTGGTAACCCACTTTTAAAAACATGGTGCTAGTTGTCTACAACTACTTGGGGCACCTGAAAGGTTGAAGTTAATTATTACATTTGTAATCAGTTAAAAGAAAATTAATTTTAAATCAGGGATTTAGTTTATAAAACAAAAAAGGTGAAAAATGCTTATCCTGTAAGTTTTTTTAGCCCAAGATGCCCAATTTTTATACTTGTTTTGCACAAAACCAAATCATGTGCTGTAAAAATATGAAAATAAAATCAAGAAAGACTAAATTTCAGCCCTTAAATTTTAGAAACTGAAATCAGAGAAGCTTAGCATTTTTTGGATTAAAAATCTTTAACAATTCAAATTTGTGTCTGTCAGTTTTGTTGCAGGTGATGAAGATGTGACCTTACACTGATACGTCTGAAAAGACTTAAGAAATTCCACTTAATGACATATTATATGTTAGTGTGTACTTACAACAAGTTACCCATTTTAAACAGCTGTGTACTTGTATTTTATGTTAACCTCTTCTCTCTGGCTTTAAAGCTTTTAGTGGCATCAGGACTTAATGTGATCATGGAGGATGTACCAAACACAGACCACTTCAATATCATCGAGCAGCTAGTGGATGAGGAGTATCATCTGACAAAGGTACAACGTACAACACACACACACAAAATGCAGCAAAAGGTAAAAAAAAAAATTCTCTTTGACTTATTTTTTTCACTTTCTCTTTGACTAATAGTTTTACTATATACATATTCAACATAGCTATGCTGAACACAAATTAGGAAAACTTGAAGTTTTGAGTTTCTGCTTTAATATTGATGAGTACAATATTAAAAACCTACTGAAACTGCAAAATTCCAGCACATTTTTGTCACACACACAATATACAACCTATTTTAGTAGTTTTTTCATCATATTCAGCAAACATTTATAGACTGTACTAGTTGTTTTCAGTCTTTCAAGTGATATTGTGTTAGACACTTTTTTGAAAAAGTTGTGTTTTAATTATTTTCTTCTTCTGTAGCTTCTGCTGAAGATGATGGGGAAGAGTTGAGGTGATGGCTTTTGATCCATCGCATGATGTCAACATACACAAGTGAACAGAATCATCGTGCTCCTATACTGATAAAATATGCATAATTTTAGGTTTTAGCAATAGTAAATGTACAATCAACATAAGGTGACAATGATTGTTTTGGTTGTTTAATCTACAGTTTCATTATTTTTCCTCACTATAGATACTGCTGTTCAAAAACATCCTAATCAAGTTCACACATACCAACCATGTTATCAAGTTATAAAAATACTGTGTGCTTTAAACAGAGCCACTCTAAGGA
Source organism: Acanthurus tennentii (assembly GCA_029783805.1). Taxonomy (NCBI): domain Eukaryota; kingdom Metazoa; phylum Chordata; class Actinopteri; order Acanthuriformes; family Acanthuridae; genus Acanthurus; species Acanthurus tennentii. The sequence goes on from JAPZDZ010000020.1 coordinate 19,717,967, forward strand.
CTGTAATTGTTGCAAGTTCTCCTATAGTTAAACCTACTCATATTCAGTTGTAAACATGTTACATAACAACCACAGTGCACAATGTTACTGTCAGGAAATAATGTTTGGGTATTATAAAAGTTATAGAGCTGATGAGTAGTACAACACTGTACAACTGTTTGTCTATTTTGTGTTTTGTTTTTTGTGACAATGGGGTCCATGGGTAGGACACATATCATGTCAAGAATCACTATAGGCTATGAAGTGAATGTAGCTTTTTATTGCCACAATGCTGATATCCCACAGGGGGAGTTTGAATGTTTTGAATACACTTAATTATTGTTGCTAATGAAGACAGTATATTTGCACTTCTTGTTCTAATGCAGTGGAAGAATCAAATGCATATATTTGTTAAGGACAAAAGGCCCTCAATTTAGCTGATGCATATTGTTACTTGCTCCTCAGTCTAGAATTTAAGTATTTGTATACTCTGTTAGTTATACAAAGTGTTATATTAACCATGACTGTAGAACATAAAAAAATCATCTCAATAAATATTTATATTTGGGAATATCTGAGATGATGGTAATTTTTGTGCCATCTGCCCACCCCATTATATGTGCTTGTGGTAATAAGATTTAGGATTTAATTTGATAAACCTATCTTTGCAGCAACTAGTGATCTTATTTGAATGGTGTTTGTCTTCCTAATATTTTCTGACCCTCTTTATACCAATGACAAAGTAGCAGACCATATAGGTAATTTAGATAGGATGGCCAAGGCTGAAGGAGCTCTAAAAAACCGTTAATTCGGCCATGGCCAGAGGGTTCATTTTCTGCCCGTGTAAGGTTATTTATGTACATTTGTCTAATTTGAACATTTAGATGCCAGTTTTTATCCATCTTTCTTTTACTTAAATAAATGTTATCACATATAAGTACACATTTCAGTAAGTTAAGTTAGGTAAGTTAAGTTTTCGAAACTGAGGATAATTTAACGTTTATGAGTACCATCTCAGTTGATCCGGAGTCTGCAGGCAGGAGGAGCTAAGCGCCAACGAACTCAAAAGAAATCCATCAAATATGGGCAACCAGGCGGACTTGAAGACCCTATGTAACAGGTGAGACACACGACTTGAAAAGTCGCGAAATAGTAACAACATAAGCGCTAAAATCAAGACAGCTTCAATTAAATTGACCGAGATTGTAGGTTATGCTATTACTAATGTTGGCCTGGCAGAGGTTAATGCTAGCAAGCTCAACTGAGCTAGCTGACGTTAGCATCATGGCTGAAATTTAAACGGAACCGGTATTTATCAAATTCATGCGTTAACCTAAGCGACAACTCTCATGTGCTTTAGTTAATCGACTTTGAATCATTTATTTTTAAATTTTCACAGTTTGTGTCAAAATAGATATGAGGTTAAACATCCTTTTCATTTTTGAACCAGCAAAGTTCTTCAACTTCAAAAGTGTTGCGGGTGCTATTGCGTTACTTAATCATAACGTTACTGCCGTCGTGGCCGTCTGTAAATAGAGACAGACTCGTGTGTGAGTAAGTGTGTGAGATTTATACATAATTTATAAAAGCAGATATGTTTCTTCAGCCGTAAGTATCCGCCATCTAAGAGATACCAGTACTTGGAGCCGTTTTCTTATTTTTTTAGTTCACTCAGTACAGTTGTAGAAAAATTGGGCTTCAGTTGTCATTCTTGAGGTGAGTGATTTTTCTACAGTCATTGCAGCCATTGAGCTACCAGCTGTTAATGTTAAAACCAGCTATTTTTGTTAACTATGATGGATTTCATCAAGAAAATGTCATTGTTTTCTGCTCGTGACTAAGGGTCAGTCAAACTCAGCAGAAGACAGGAACATTATTAGTATGATGGTGCTCTTTACTGATTTACCATCCAGGTGGATTTACCTTAAATGACATCTGTTTTGATTAGCACGCAACAAAATGCCCTAAAAAGACTGCGTTTACACGTGCAGTAGTGTCTTGGTTGTGAGTTCTATCCTAACCTTGTGTGATTGTAAATGTAAGAGTATTTGCTCCTTAATATCTGCTCTTTGGTAGAAATAGATAAACACACTCTGGAGGCTGATGCTGCTGTTGTAGCCTTAAATGATGCAGCAGGCATGAATCTTGAGAGTCTAGTATGCACTAAAGCCATCCAGGGGATTTAGACCCATATGTTGTGTATTAACAGTGTGCCACACATAAAAAGGGTTCTGCCCTCTTTGTTGGACTACAGCCTTTAACTGGTTTCAAAACTTGTTATTCAGTGTTCAGTCTGTGCAGCACTGACCACTAAATCAGTAACTGCTTACCTGGCCTCATTATTTTTTAATCGCACTTCTATTAAAATTCGGACATGCTACACCTTTTCAGGTTTGGTTTTCAGACCCAGCTTGTTTTTCCTGATTGTCCTTTTATTTAAATAAATTTCAGTAAAGCTTGTTTTTTCTTTCTTGGTTCTGCCAACAAGAGGTAGAAACTTGAGATAGTGCAATGAGTGGAAAGGAGGAGACTCTGTGAGATAGACATCAGATATTTGTGTAGGAGAGATGGCTGAATGGGTGCGTGCGAAGGAGAAAAGCATGATGGTTACAGCGTGTTCAGGAAAGAAGAGGCAACGGAAAGGTGAATAATGGCATTCTTCATACAGCGTACAGCGAGGCTGTGTTTGGATCTGGTCTGTAGAGGGATGGGAAAGAGAAGCCAAGCATGAAATTGTGACAATAAGGGCATTATTTGTGGGCCAAGAGTTTGCCAATATAATGTATGTGTGTGTGTGTTAAAAAGCATGTTGGTCTCTGAGTTTGAATTTGGTTAGAAAGCAGCTGATGAGGCAGAAGGGTAAAGAACTGTTCTATAGATGTATGCAGTTTATGATTACGTCCATGTCAGTAATACCAAAGGGCCTGCTAGCAAATATACATAAGAACTGGTTTGTGTTTACACAGATATCTGTAAAGTCATGAGCAAGCTAAGACTGATATTGCTGAGAAAAACGTGTTATTAGTGCAGCTGTGTCATTTTATGGTTTACTAAAGCATAATAAATTACCATATATGCCACATAAGCTAATTTATTTTACCTGTTGATTGCTCCATACAATGGAAAGGTGGATGGTTACATTGGCACACTCGTGTTTGGCTAACAAAACAAGCACATCGCTTGTATTTTAGTGAGCAGGGTTCCATACTATACCAGCTTTAAACCTGTTTTTGAAACTGTTAAATGATTAATAATCTTATTTGCTGCTCAAATTTAAGTAGAGAATGGATCATTTTCACCAACTGTATATAGATCTATTGGTGAAAATACACTTGAGTTCCATCTGTGAAACCACAGTCTTCCACACTGGTGAGCATGCACTGGTAATTTGGAGTTTCAGTGTAAAAACAAATATCTTTAGTGCTTAGAGCATCAGAACAGAGTGGGGTTAATTGTAGGCTTGTTCTCCTGAGAAAGTTAGTCTTTCTTTATGCTACCTACTCAGAATGCATATTGGAGATTTTGCCTGAACAGCACAACAAAGCTCTGTTGTGCACAAGGAACAATAGGAACAACAGCCTGTTTTTCCTACATGTTGTACTCCTCCCCCATGTTCATTCTTTCATCCTCCCCAGCTATTGTTTTCAGTGTTTTCTACTTAAACTTTATGACGTTTTTGAAAGAAATTAACAATACAAAGTATTTACAAATACTCAACTAATTATTGTCAGCTGAAAAAAAAATAGGTTTTGTTGTCTTACTGGTTTTGCAGTTGCACTTGCTGTGTTTGTCAATTTTGTCATACTATTTTCTCCATCATGCCTCTTTTCTAATATACCACTCTGTGCTTAACCCCAGGATATAGTGGTCACCACCTCCGGTCCAAGCCTGACAGTGAGGATGATGATACCCCCATGACCTCCTTTGGTGTTGCTGTCCGAGGCCTCCCCCTGGCCTTGGCATCTATGACACAGGCTACCACGACAGACTCACGCTTCCACCCTAAATGGCGAGCAATTTCTGTGGCAATTCTCCTGGCTTTAGTACTGGTATTATACCTGCACCGGACAGTAGGGTACAGAGACGCTGCTACCAGAAGTTACTACTATGATAGGGTACAAAGTTTTCATATGCACAGTGATGGTGAGAATGACATCTTCAGAGACACTAACAGACAAACTTCAAGAAGATTCACCCGCTACCAAAAGAGGGAAAAACCTTACAATGATACATACCCATTAAGTCCACCAGAGAAGACACAGCATGGCATCCGCTATCGTATTGGTGTGATTGCAGACCTGGACACGGCATCACGTAGCTCTAAGGATCAGACATGGTTCAGCTACATGAAAAGAGGTTACTTGACTGTTTCAGAAAGTGCTGACAGACTGGAGGTGGAGTGGGATGCTGAGATTATCACTTTGGAGAGTCATCTGGCTGAGAAAGGACGAGGTAGAGGATACAGATACACATACACATTTATGTGTTATCTTTGCATATGTTTGTGTTATTACTTCAGAATGTGAAGTACCTTAATGTATGACCGATTGACTTTTGATTTACTGCTGCAGGTATGGAGCTGTCTGAGCTGGTGGTTTTCAATGGCCACCTATACAGTGTGGATGACCGTACAGGTGTGGTGTACAGAATAGAGGGAAACCAGGCCGTTCCCTGGGTCATACTACCCGACGGTGATGGCTCAGTCTCCAAAGGTCAGACTCTAATAGACAGCTTCTCTCTATCCATTACAACACTGATTCCTAAAAAGTATGAATGCTGTGTAAAATAGAAAACATATGGAAATCTTTTTTAGAAATACACTGTGCACTCTGAACTGCCTCATAAAACTGTTGTCAGTAAATAGTTTGTTTGCAAGTGATAGCAACCTGTTTTTATTCATAATTTATACAGCATCCAAACAGTTTTGGCATTTTGGTTGTGCATGTTCAAAATTCCTCAAAATTCTGGCTAATTTTTGTTTTGATTTATTACACTAAAAGACTCTTACTATCACCTACAAATCAAAGAAATGAAACCCAAAGACCACAAATGTACCCAAATGTTGGAACATTTGTATAAAACAACTGGCAACACAAAACAACAGCAGCTCTGTAATTTTGGAGAGATGGGCTTTAATTTGAGAGGTTTACATTCTTTCTTAAAATCAGATGTTGTGTGTGTGAAGGATTCAAGGCAGAGTGGCTGACAGTGAAGGATGAGCACCTGTATGTTGGTGGTCTGGGGAAGGAGTGGACCACAACCTCTGGAGAAGTTGTCAACAACAACCCAGAGTGGGTGAAAGTTGTTGGCTACCATGGTGATGTGGAGCATGAGAACTGGGTGCCTTACTACAATGCCCTTCGGAGTGCAACAGGGATCCAACCACCAGGTTTTATTGGTTTCTTCATAACAGTCCTGTCCACATGGAACACTGCCTGAATCAGCATTACATCTTATTATTGGTACAAAGGGAGTAAATTTGATTTAATGTCAGGACTGCTTTAATCTGAAAATAAATTAATCTGATGTCAATTTCTGTACGACAGTTACAGTATTTACTTTACACCTTTACTTTCATTTAAAGGTAGTTTTGTATTTGTACCTTCACTGAAAAGGCAGTGTAATTTGGTGATCTGTTTCTGATTGAGGTTCAATTGTGGTATTTTTCTAGGAGAAAATTAACTGTAAACTAAAAAAAGGACAGTATTTTGTTAGCTCTCAGTGATGTGAACAACTCCTCCTCTTTGGCTGTACTGATTGACAGCGCCGCCAACCTCCACCGATTAGACGATAGGGCAACTTGCATATAGCCTTAGAGGGCAAACCAGGACGGAAACAGTTCCTGTTTATGGAGCTTTCACTGTGAGGGCATAGCTTGTTGACCCAGATAAGCAAGTAGACATTTTTATGAACTTAGAGCTTCTCTTATCTGGATATTGACTGTTGAGGAATTAGAGGACAATATTCAGAGTTATCCCAACTTACCTGTAATAGCAAAGTAGAGAATTGCATTTTGAAAAGTGGAAATTACACCCTTTTACAATTGTCTTTGATCTACAATCTTCAGGCTACCTTATCCATGAATCAGCAGCGTGGAGTGAGCGTCTGCAGCACTGGTTCTTCCTCCCTCGCCGAGCCAGTCACGAGCACTACGAAGAGACTGCGGATGAGCGGCGTGCCACCAACCTCCTCCTGTCCTGCCCCGCAGATTTCAGCTACATATCAGTACGGCATGTCGGACCACTCAACCCAACACATGGCTTCTCCTCCTTTAAATTTGTTCCAGACACAGATGATCAGATAATTCTGGCCCTGAAATCTGAGGAGGATGGAGGCAGGATTGCTACCTACATGATAGCATTTACCCTAGATGGTCAAGTGCTGATGCCTGAGACAAAGATAGGGGATGTGAAGTATGAAGGGCTGGAGTTTATTTGACAGACAGGGCAGAAGCTGCACATGTTCCTAAAGGCAAAATCTGCAGGGCTCTAAAGATTAGAGGACTGAGAAGTTGACTGAATAAATGCAACACCTCTCAGTCATACTGTGCAATAATGTATGTCCCAAAGTTCTACATTTCATAATTATTTAATATAATAACTGAGAGGAGAAAGACAAGATAAAAGTGTAGGAGAAAGCCCCACCACCACCACCAAGGGAGAACAGTTAACAGTGATTGGCAAAATTTTAGTACATCTGTTTTTGGCAGCCAGTCTGTGACAAGCTTAACACAAGCTATACTCAGTGCTGGAAGACTGATACTTCTGTCTACACCCTGAGTAAGACATCATGGTTTGATTAGATGCTTACATTCCAGATGAGTTTTAGTTAAAAAAACAAAAACTGTGTACATTTGTAGCCATCAATCTATAAAACACCAGGTGATGGGGATCTCCTCTGCTGGTCAGACACTCAGGGGAACATGGTGAAGCAGGAAGAAAGATAAAAATAGGTATATAAAGGAATGTCCTTAATTTACTTGAAATATTTAACTTATTACTTTGTTTTATCTGACCACAATACAATTAACTCTCTACTTTTAGATAGTAGTTAATATAATGGGTCCAGTCTCTTCACCATATCAACTTCTACTTTACAAACTAAATGTGAAAAGTAAAGTTTTCCCTCTCAAAGGTTGACTCACATATTAAAAGTGGATATCATTCCCCTCTGAGGTCAGAGAACAAGTGAAACACCAGCTTTTTTATTGAGATTAACAGACCATATCCTTTTGTCACCTCAAAACACAAATAAAATATTGTCTTTTTTTAAGTGTTAATCATGTTGTTGGCAGGTTTTTTTATTCTGATGTAGTTTATCTAAAAAATAATCCTATACATTTTACAGTATCATGTCTATAAAATCAGTAGCATTCCATCAAACTTTTTCTCATCATCCCAACTTTGTTACACACATTTCATTAAGCCTTTTTTAATGCCATGCAGGAGAACATTAACAAACTTCAATTATACTAAATTGAACAAATAAGGAAATGAATGAAAATTACAAAACACCTTTGTCCGACAAGCTGCAAAATTAGATATTAACAGTTGTCATGGTAGCAACAGTTGTATCACTTACTCCATTCAAATACCCAAACTACCATACCTATGTAGTATTCCAGAAAACCATGTAATATTGTCCAAATAAATAGTACATCAAATTAAATATGCCAAATAGCAGGATGTACTACTACAACTGGTCTGATTTTGCATTTCACAAGCCACTTGCTTTTCTGTCTATTCTTACCCATAAACCTCTGCAAAGTGAAAGATGGGTCATTTCAACAGCTGAGGGCAGTGTTCATGCAAAAGCTCCATTTTACTTCAGATAACTGAAGACAGTAATTATTAGCAAGAAGGTGAGTGCTCAGTGTTACAACGACTAAGTGTTTGTCTATTCTATGCATTTTGCATGTTACAGTATGCACGGATTGACAAGTTAAAAGAAAACTTTACAAATTAGTGGAGAAAGAGGAGGAAAGAGCCCCTATCCACAGGACTCCAGGGTCACTGATTGGTTTGATTAGTATGAAAATTATGTGAATGTTGGATTTTCCCTTAATTTGTAACCCATCTGCGGTAAAAGAGAGAAAAGATAAATATGTAATTTAGAACACAGCCACAGCTTCTCCAAACATTTCAAACCTGTGGAAAATCCTTTTTATGAACTTCTTTCACAGACTTGTTCCCATGGTAATGATGTCTTGAGGTAGACCAGCCCCTTTTATGGGTTTGAAGGAGCCGAGTTTGGTGTAGAAGTCGAGCATCCTGCGATCACTTTGCCTCAACTCACAGAACACTCCTGTGGAACCTGAAAAGTTATGGAAAAGGAAATCAAGATGGTCTTAAATAAATTAAATTTACTTTTAATTCTCTAAAGTATCAGAAAGAAATTAGGATGGATCTTGAGACAGAGACTGCAGCCACAGTGCAAATTTAAAACTGTACATCTATGATCTGACAAAAAAGATTAAGCTTAAACTCTCAGCTGACACTTAATAAATCTACATCCACAGGGCCAAATTGATGCTGCTGTGAATGTCTCTTTTCAAAAGGCAACAGCAACAACTGTTGTCTCAGACACTGAACAGCTCCTCCTTGTGGACAAAATTCAGCCTATTAAATCTATTTGAGATTTGGTTTTTATGAGCTACAACCACAAATTATCAAAGCCATTGTGCAAGTTTTCAATCTACCCCTGCTCCTGATGGAGGACAACAAATGACCAATCATGCGCTTTGCTGGGGAGGGATCAGTAACCCGTGGAAGCACTTGCAGGGTGACCAGGGAGGGGAAGTCCTTCAACACTGCATCCATTACTGCCCCCTAGAGATATGAGACAGAATGACACTTAGTCATGTTGCATTTTATCTAGAGACTTTACACTGGACAGTGATTTTGCATCTGATCACCTGAATCTTTGCTGACGCTGACTTGGCGTCGGTCAGTGCCAGAGCATAACCACACATCCCAATCTCATCCTCCAAGACAAGCGCACACTCGGGGGAAGGGGAGAGGTCACCTATGGACAGGCTACAAAGGGGCAAACGGGGAGGATGTTAACATTGAGGTAGAGAACATTTGTTCTTCAAAGAGAATTTGACTCTTACCTGTCGCATATGAGTTGAGGGGGGCAAGCCGTCATCTGGGGGGCTTCATCCTCCCCTGCACCTCTTTGCATTTCTCTGAAAATTCTTTGAACCTGCATCTAAAGTAAACAACAACACGGCTTAAAGTATTTCGGCACCGTGCCGGATCTCCGGCGTTTGGCTATGATTCAGAAAAAAAACCCTACAAAAAACCCCAATAAAAAAACAAAACAAAACAAAACTTGCCAGACCCCTCCCTCAAACTGCTACTGTCCAATCCTACGTTAGCAACCCGAACTATGGGTACACATAGTGGTTGAGATCTAGCAGCAGTTGATGCTGTGTTCAAGATAACTCGGGGAAAAAACGGCTCTGAATTGTAGAAAATGAATTGAACAATAAACAGCGTTAAAGTCGGAAATGACACATATATTCATCTTAGAAAATAAGCATAAATTGCTGCTGCATATGTTTTCAGTGTTCAGCAAATAGTGACAATATGCCACACTTCGTTTTTC
>JAPZDZ010000020.1:19727654-19747003 GCA_029783805.1 Acanthurus tennentii
ACCGGACAAATATTCCTTCCTTCAAAATAAAAGACTGTGTACTCATAAGAATACAGTGTTTTAGTAGTAAAGTTAAATAAATCACAGAAACTTCCGTTGGGACGATTGTCGCCCGAAGGCAATTTAAGTGTTCTTACTGCTTGTGCTTATCACAATCAGTTTGATGTTGTAATTAGACATTTAAATGTTTATGTAAACACAGGAAAATTGACATGTAGATTACTAAACATGTCTAAATACATCAACTGACGTTAAACCGGCGTTCACCCAACGGTTATGACGGGAAAATACAGTAAGTCCGACTTGGCCAAAGTGTCCGATTATGGACCATAGTAGCGTGCTAGTATCCGAATGTGGACACATATACGCTACTTGTTTCTGTGTGTTGTGCTCTAAGAAGCTGAAGAACCTTTTTGTTGTTGTGGTTGTTAATTGAACTGACTTGTAGTTTAGTGTATTAAATTACAATTGTTTCTATTTTGTATTTCCTATAACCTAATTTGCCATTGTTTGTTTTGAAAAAAAACGATGGAAATGTTGCAATTTAAAATTACAATATTATATACAGTTCACTGTTGCTCTGTAACTGTTTATACATTTTTTGTATAAATTGCCCTTTACTGAATTAAATGGTTGCTAAGTGAATAATTCAAATTAATTAGCCTGACTGAGTTTCACATGTCTTTATAACATTATTACCTTTACTTTCTAAAATTCACATTTAAACTGTAGGTCATCTTGTACCCTGCCAAGCACAGTGCCAAAAAGTTGTTTGCCAAATTGCCTATAGTGTGTATGTGTTGGATCGAATGCACCCCTGCTCCCTGACAACAACAATGCATAAAATCACTACTGAATTTAAACAAAAATCTTTTGCAACATCTGAGGATCTGCTGTTCTAACCTTGTCTTCAGGGCAGTATGGCCGTATGCAGTAAACTGCCATCACAGGAGGATGTCTGAACAGGTCTCTGTGTCCGTGGGAAGGCAACATTCTCTGCAAGGACAAGTAAATGAACAATGTACTTAAATTCATTAGGGACATATAATCATACATTGTTAATGAGATATCACTACCCAAAGGAATACATTTATTTAAGGCCTTGCCCTATTAAAGACCCTCATCTCTGGAAGTTGAATGTAAAGTGTCACATATGTCACTGTCATCAGGCACCATAGTTACCTGGAACTCTCCGGAGAGGCCTCCTCTAAAACTCCAGGGTTCAGGATCATCATTCATTAGGTGGGCTGAGGGTTGATGCTGCCCTCCTGTGGAAAGAAAAACACAGAATAGCACTTAAAACTTAAAAAGGATAACTTTGTGGACTCATATTTGTTGCCAGGCTCAGTAGAAGCCCAATCTTCTGTGCACAACCACATGATTAATGACTCAGTCATGTTTGACGCACATAACATGACATAAAACCCAAGGCCACCTTGCACCTCAACAACTTTGTAATAACACTTAGTAAGCATATGCATCATTCTCTTAATAGAAATGTAGGGTTCATCTCATGGTTGTTTTTGCAGTTTGTTTGACATCCTGGTGATTAAACTGGCATGAATTCCTACATGACTGCAGACTCTGCCTTTAATATATACTGTAGTAACAATAATAGCGTCATACCTCCTTGGTTTTTGTGGCTGTTTGCACTAATTGTACCTGTAGAAATATCACTAAAATTACTTGTTGCAAGGATAGTTCTTCACAGTGGGACTTAATAAGTCAGATTGGCGCTTATACATTTAAAATCATCATCACTTTGCACATTATTTACACGTTTTTCTTAGATTACTTCTTTAGTGAACTCTTTTTGTTATGACTGCGGTTTAATGTTGAATTCAGATGATCAGATGGAAAAGCTTACGTTTGATTAAAGAGAAAAGGAAGTTTACAACATGAATCTACTTGCAGGTATCAGATAAAGTGATCTGCCTTATCTGTAAACAGGTGAATTTGGTGGTCAAGGAATTTGATGTTAAAAAAAGCCACCATGGCACCAAAAATAAATCCAACAGCATGCTTTGCACTCAGTCATTAAAACATTGAGAACCTCTGGCATGGAAGAAATAAAAAGTATGTCATATCAGAGATTTGAATTCTTTACTTAAACATGCCTACAGCAGCTTGTGTCCCAACCTACTGCATCCTTCACATACCAGCTTGTGTAGTTTGATCATCAGTGGAACATTCTGATTTTCTTACCCAGTGTTTTCACATAGGCTCTAGTGAGACCGACCGCGCTCTTAATGTCACAGATGTGGTTGTAGAGGTCGTACAGAATGCCGCGGTTGGGGGCATTGGACAGACGATTGAACATCTGCACCACCGCCTCGCATATTTCATCAAACTGCTGCACTCTAGAGCGCCACTCCTCTCCCTGAAAAACAGTTTTGAAATATGAATTGAACCAGATGAAGAAATTTAGTCAGAAAATGTTCTGCTTTTTAAAAAAAGTACAAAAACATGACATTACCTTGTCTGACTCTACAGCAGCCGCACTGTGGCTCTTGAACCAATCCAGCTCCTGCAGCATGGTCCTGGCTGTCGGCCCATGTTCATACGGCAGGTAAAAAAGGTCCGACAGCAGTTTTAGGTCATTTAGGGTCAGGGGTTCTGCTGTGTATAGTGGGTTCTCAGTAGGTCCAGGAACATAGGAGTTCTCTCCCATGTCTGTCTGCATGGGCTCCTCATCCAATGACTCTTTCTTGAAACAAGCTGGAGGACAAGAGTCAGGAAGGCAAAGTGATGTAACCTTTATTTTACTGTGACACACAATCTGCTATGCTTTTTGATATAATCAGAGACTTAATAGACTCTTTACCTCCTGGCTGATCGTTGCAGAGAAACTCTGGCAGCCAGTCAGTGAGGGCCAGAGTCAAAGCTTTCTGGGGGCTGTAGCCTGGGCCCTGCTTCTCATCGCCTGTTCAAGTAGGTCAGAGACACTGAGACAACGCAGTAAAGCTATACTTTGGACACAAACCATTATATTCACACATTCGCATTGTATTTCACACATCTGACATAAACTGACAACCATTAACAAATAACATCTTGAATTGGAACACTGCAAGCAACATAAATGTGTTGTACCTTCAATGAAGTTTTGAATTTGTTTACTTTATTAACAGCTGCTCTTTTCCCACAGTTATGATACACAGTTATACTTCTGGATTGTATAAGCAGATTAAAATTAAAGCTGGGATATGCTAAAGATTATGTTGGCAATAAAAGGCAGCAAAGATGGTGTTGTTTTGGTTTTACTTTTTGAGAAAAAGCCAACACTCACCCATTTCCACATCCTTCAGTCCTCCATCAGCGGCTGCTTTGCACCATGTAGCCAAGGTGTGGATGGCCACAAAGTTTAAGTGGAACTCACAGTTTGGGTTAGTGAGCACTCCTCTCAGTTTGGGAATCAGCTCAGTGGGACGATCCTGATCAGAAGAGAAAATATTAACGCACAAACTGAGCCACCAACCCAAAGAGTCAGTATGTGATGATGCGGATCCCGGGGCCAGCCAGACCCCAGCATACAGAGACGTCTAAAATCATTATAACAATGTCTTTTCACCTTGTAGGGTCCAAGGAAGAGGCGTTGGGGGTCGTAGTCATTTGCATGGATATTGTCCCAGATGACTGGTGCCCTCTTCAGGACAGAAGACACCTCTTCTATGGATTCCACAGAGATTTTGTGGGACACTACTTTGGGACCTAAATAACATAAGTTAGAGAGAAAGTAGACTGATATCTTGGGCCAGTTTTAGGGAGTTAAAACCCATCAACAAAGGTTCAGTGAGACTCTGGCTCAGTGCATTCTTACCAGTCCACAGTATGTCTATTCCAGGTAGCAGCTTCTCTCCCACAGTGTGCAGGTAAGAGGACTGGGACACATTGGGGGTACAGAATGAAGCACAATAATCTGAAGATACAGGCATGGAACAAAGATGGTGAAAGATGGAAAACAGAGAAAAACGGGTTGTTTTGTAACATTTTACAGAAACAGCTGTAGTATACGCGTTCCTTTTGCCTGACCTGTCGGACAGAAGAGGAAGGTCTCAGGTTCTCCGAGGTGCTGGAACACTGCATTAGTGATGACTGTCTGTGCATGGGCAAAGGAGCTGAAGGCCTGTTTGTCGGCAGGACACATGTCCGTCTCAATGTCATCAAACAGTAACGAGAAGGACCTGCAGCCAAACTCCTTCACCTGAGGGACCAAGAGGACTGCTTGAGGTTTGAAGATCCTGGGATCATTTTGTTGATTTCCTTTTAAATAATTAGGTCAAACTTTAAGCAGCTTTAAAAAATTACACACAATGCAACAGCGTCAGACACGTGTTAGCTTCAATTACCTGGGATTTTTTTTACTATCCCTTACAGTGAGCATCCTCAAACACTTCTATTCAACTGTGGCATGTGTCATAGAACGAAAGATGTAGTCCAAAGAAGAGAACCATAATGTCACAAACAGTTAACTTTTTTTTTTTTTTCTCTTGCTCCAACCCTTAACCCTGCAATCAAAGTCCTACCTGATCCAGCTTCTTCTTCAGGGTAGCAACCTCTCTGGGGTTGGAAAAGGTAATGTCCAGACCAGGAGATATTGCATAGATGAACTCAATTTCATGCTGTTTAGCAGCAGATATCAGAGCAATGAGTTGTTCTAGAAAAGAAAGAGATAAAGAAATTCCTCATCAGCAGAGTCTTGTGATTTATTTACTCGCTCCACATGAAAGTGCCTTTATATCAGATGGACGTAACCCTTTATGTGCTTGTTCCTGCAATGCTACTGCCCTAATTAACGACAGCCATAAAGGCAGTTTTCCTTGAAATTTAACAATGTCTTGATGTGGAAAACTGACAGTGCAGACTTCCCTGAAGGTTGATCTCAGCTTCATTCACATATGAACCCAGAGAAGATATGTTCCTAAACATTTAAGGGACAGAACAATAATGTGTAAAGGATATTTTTGTTTTAACTTGAGGATCTGAATTAAAGGTAGTCTAAACCGATTAAATTTATTAGACAGCCACAAGCTTTTAGTTGTTGCACCAAAACCTAGCTCGCCCACACAATTAGTGCTGTGAAGTGTTGATAATGTATGGGAGAATTTTTGGATATTTGCAGAGATTTTCACAGTTTTAGGTGTGGATATCTCCTGCAGATGACACTATGGGGGAAATTTTAAATATCCAGGTGGTCATCCAGTGATTGTCAGAAATAATATTGACGTATATTAACTAATTTAGGCTCTCTGGCTCTTAACAGTTCTAATTGAAAGAGAAAGTGTGGTTCCAATCTTGGCATCTTTAGCAGGGAAAGAAATTAACAATCCTCTTTTGAAGGATGTTTGACAGTCCTGTTGACTTTTGGTTATTGGCTCGTCTGAGATGTTTTTATTTAGTCTAAAAGGACGACATGAAGGGGTTGACACCCACCTGCCTCCTCAGCAGAGTACAGGTCCCTCCAGTACATCCTGTGCTTGTAGTCGTCCTTGGGGGCATACAGGTATGTGTTCAATCCCCACTTCTGTTCTCTGTGAAACACCAGCACTGAACGATCATATCAAGTACATCATCAGTGGTTAGATAATAACGAATGATAGTCAGGACAAATAAAAGTGTGTGTGTTTAAGGGTCTTAAAAAGTAAGCATGAAACTAGGAATTAAAAGATTATTCATTGTTGACTAAATTTAATTTTAAGTTTTTGTAAACCTTATTTTACAATCCCCAACCAGTGCAAGGCTTCCTCGTTGTTGCAATGCAAGCTTATCAGGCGTTGTACCTTTTGAACAGCTCTGTTCTTTGCTTCATACTCCACGGTCGCCCATAAAAACCTGCATCAAGCAAACGTCAAGTCATGAACCAACTGATGTCACCTTAACAGAAGTGATCAATACTGTTCTTGATCCATAGCATGGCTGCACTTCAACAAAACATGTCTGAAGTGACTTCAATAAGCTTTGCATCCAAGTCTAGGTGTTTGAGAGCTGTACTGTGAGTGCATCACCAATGAGCTCTGGAGCTCCAGTTTGGGGCCCCTGGTCCCCGCATGCTTACCTTCCACCACGCCACTGATGAACTGCCTAGTCCCAGGCTGGCCCTGTTCCTCGGAACTGTCCGGCGTCGCCATAGTTCACTGTAGTGTTTCGAGTGAAGTTATCGCCTCTACCCAAGATTTTAGTTTACAAATGTCCAGAAAGCAGCACTGACACGGAGCTATTTTCAGTCATGTCTTCAGATACCAGCCTTCGGTTTTCCTTGACTTCTATTGCTGCACCCTTCACGCCTGCGCAGATCAGTCAGGTTTGAGCAGTGCTCAGCATGATGCTAACATGGCTTAAGTCTAAAGTTGTTGTAAATAGTCGTGGACAGGTGATTAAGGCAAGCAGCTCTCTTGTTCAGAAATGACAGAAGTTCAGCCACCTAAGTTCAGCGTGCGTCTCATTTCCGTATGAACGTCTTAAAGGGACAGTGTCTCCGTCTCTTAAGGGGACAGTTCCACCAAAGACAGGAGAAGAAGCTGTGGATGAGGTATCAAGATCCTTTACTTAAGTAAATAGTGTCAATAAGTAAAAAAAAACACAAGTAAAATTTGTACATTCAAAACTTTACTGAAATGAAAGTGTACAAGTATCATCTGCAAAAAGTGCGTATGGTATTAAAGTTTTTGGTTCAATATTGCTGCTGCACTGACATCCATGTTGCATTTTACTGCTGTTAATATTTAAATTTAAGCTGAATTTAATTTCTTTGTGCTATTTGGTAGTTTTATCTAGATAAATCTTTGCTGCTCTATAAAAGAACGCTATGCTTGTATGTGAGAACCATGAAAACAGCCTGTTTTTAGCTCTGATGACACATTTTGTTTATTTTTACTCAAGACTTAGGGGAATTTAAAGTGCAAAATTCACAAATTTGGACATATGTGATTTTCACTGGACAGAAATGCTATTATAATTGTAATCTAGAAAAGTAACAATAGACTAAACCATAACAAACAAATGTGGTGAAATACATTTTTAAAAAATGATCTATTAGATGTAGTGGAGTTGTAAAATAAAGGTGCATAAAATGGAAACACAAAAGTAAAAAACAAGTACCTCAAATTTGCACTTAAGTATATGTGCTTAGTTACATTCCATCACTGAGGAAAGGTAACAACAAGTAAAAGCATTTTACATTGAATAGCTCTGCTGTAAATACATGTTGGTGTTTTATTTGTCAGTTATTCTTACATAACCTTGTGGTCATCTGGCAAGTGTGTAGTGTTGTTTTTTTGGCTAATCCGTTAGAACTGTCAAGGGCAGTAGTGGATTGTAACTGAGTGCATCTAGTCAAGAAGCCTACTGTACTCTACTGCGTAGTTCCATTTTTGGAAGAAAATAGTGTGCTTTTTACTCTATATTTTAATAGCTTTGGTTACTTATTAATTTGCAGTGTTATATGTTTAACGCCACTTATAAATTGACAAATACTGGTTATACATTTTAGGTAGGTACCCAGTGCATGTAAAGGTATTGAAATTAGCTCTATTTTTGCTAGCTGCAGCATTGAAGTGATTCACTAATTGATGCCTCACATAGTCCACTAGTGTAGCAAATGATTCCATAGTGGGTCATTCTGCATTGAGTAGTTACCAGGCTTTTTGATAACAATATTTTTATACTTTATAACCCTTCGATTTTAAATGTAAAGGTTTTATTTGAAACAGGTTAATTTTACACAGTTGTGCTGCTTCTTCCAACTGATTAAAAGTCTGAATAGTTCTTCCACCATTGGTTGAAGTTGCACTTGTGAAAACAGTTGGCAGTTTAATATGGCATGTATAGTTGTGTCACAGTTTTGGAGGTATTGTGACTAACAGTCACATTTGAGGCAGAAACCAATGGAGAAGACCAAGTTAAATCCATATTCCATGTCACACTTGGAATTTTAACAGGAGATTCTCTAATTTTCCAATTCACACAAGACGCAGTGAGTGTTACTGAAGCTGCTGCCTCCATCAAGCATGAAAAAGAGACTGCTGAGGTCAGCAGATAAAAAGAGTGAGCTGATGTGCAAAAAAACAGATATTATTTGGACATGATGTTCAACCTTATGAGGGAATTTTTAACTTTACGGGCTGGCGGCACAAATTGAGGGGGTTTGTTGAATTAGTTTTTCCTCTAAAGTCTTCACTATCAAGAAATCAGGTGAGACTTAAATGGCTTACAGTTTGATGTATCCATCATAGGTGTAACTTTAACAATAATAGTGAAAACAATTTAGTAAAACAAACAGCGCTTCAGGAAAAACAATAAACAGTCTTTAATTTTATATATATATAAATATAAAAAACTTAACAGTGCTATGGAATGCAACAAAAATCTTATTGGATTTTACCAAAACAAGTCTTTCATATTAACAGTGCTACATATTTGTAAGTATTCACTTTACACATCAGAAAAAGCATGCACAGAGTTAAAACATGCAAAAACCTGAGTGCAGATCTCTGTCAGGTCTTTCTGAGGCAAACTGAAGCTGGTGTTGATCACTGATCATTTGCAGTATAAAATGGTTATCAGTAAAAACAAGTTATCAAAAACTGTGAACTACTGCAATCACATGAGGTCCTTGAGCATCAAGTCATAAATGTGTACAAAAAAATGTTAAACTGATGGGTACCATGGTATTGAGATTAGTTGCAGCCAGACACACACAGACACCCTCACACACTAACCCTAACACACGAGGATGGACAGACACACACAGACACGGACGGATGGACGGACGGACACACACACACACCCACACAAATACATAACTATTAATACACAAAAGTTTGCTACATAAGAGTAGGGATTGGTATCGTTAGGATTTTTATGAATCTGATTCCCATTCCAGTTCTGCTTATCGATTCCGGTTCCTAACGATTCCTTATTTCAATTCCAAAATAGTAAAAAAATAGAAGGTCAATTGTTTATTTAACAAAAGTAACTTTATTCCTTTACCTTTTTAAAAAAAAGTAAACAAAAGTGAAATCCTGTCTGAGCAGCATTAGTGCTAAAATACTAAACTGTCTTTTTTGTCAGAGCCGCAATCGAACTCACGACCGCTGTGTGGACTTCCGAGCCTTCCATATATGGGCCACGCGCGCTACTGAGCGAGCTAAACAGCGGGGTGTTGAATTTAATGCGAATGCGTGACATAGTCACGTAACAGACAGGTCCTGACTCCTGGCAGACACGCAGCCATTGTAAAAAAGGTTACAAGTGTGTCCAAGAACCGATAAGCAGAACCGAAAGTAAATAATTTTTATGGGTGCCCGGTGCCCGCCGTTTTTGATTCGGTTCCTACTTGGAACTGAATTTCGGTACCCAACCCTACATAAGTGTGAGCATAATGCTCTGAGGTTCATCAAGAAATGCTGTCTTCATCTCCATCACATCCTGCCTGGTGTTCCTGTGTCGCTTTGCTACCTCTTCAATCCTCTCTGGGCCTGTTTCAGCAGCTGATCAAAGTCAAGCTCCTCAAACCTGCTCTTGGCAGGGGATGAGTCTGCATCTCTGTTTGCATCTGAAGAGGAGAGTGACATTTACAAAGAGTGACAATTACAAACTTACACTTGTATTCACTGATTTCCACTTTAAAAAATAAAAGAGGTATATAAGGACTCAACATCGTTTCATACTTATCATAATGTTTCCCTGCTATAAAAAGTTTGTCTACATCCACAAAAGGACACATGCATTATAAAAAAACTTCCAGTTTGATGAAAAAAATCACTGGGTAGAGATTGCTAGATTGCAACCGCTAGTTAACACCAGATGAGGGCGCATTACTCAGATGTTAGGGCCTTGATGTACCAAGTCAACATAAAAAAACTAGCATCAACAAAGGCAGCTGTTGCGTTGCCTCACACCAACTGTGTCTTTTTCAAAAAGTTAGACTTAAACACACCCTAAAGACTAAAACTGACCACCTGCTTGCACATGTTCTGTGCCTGTACATGAGACAACTCTCCAGACCATCGGTTGTTTGAGGGACTTTCCAAACCCTTCGTGGTTTAATGACACCAGACTGCACAACCAACTATTTATGTCAGTGCACTCCACTTCTTCTAAAGACGGATTAATGAATGTGGAGGGGCATTTGTTCACACTTACTGTGCTGTATGTGGATGGAAATTTGATTTATAATTAAACAAGATAATTCATATACTCTAGCGTGAGTATTATATTAAGCATTCTATTTTGTAGCTTGCAAAAAAAAAGAGTGATAACAAGGCTTTGAGGCGTACTCCAAGAGAGGCGCTGCCAACAGTTAAACATGGGAAGATGTTCGACTTCACAAAAGCAATGGACCTTTTTTGTCTCTGTTCAAGTCTCACCTAGATCAGCGTAGTTTGAATTACAGAACTGTCTCCTTCCGCCAAAGCAGAGGTCAAATGGCAGCTCATCAGGCCTCCGTAGTTTGCTGCCATTATCAATAGCAGCAAAAGCATCATTCATGTCGTAGAACGTGACAAAGCCATAGTGGTCACTATAGGAAGCATAAGCATAATTGCAAGATTTTAATAGAAGGAAACACAGATTACAACACTGTTAAGACTAAAAAGGTATTTGAATTTTGCATACTTACCCCCTCTCTCTAAAGTGAAGCGAAACGCATTCTACTTCTCCAAACTGAGAGAAGCGTTCCCTCAGTTCATTATGTGTCATGGACCTGCAGATACGGCCCACATACACCACCCTGCGCTCATCCTGTGTGAGAAGATTTGTACTCTTACCCACCACTCATTACTCAAAAAAAAAAAAAAGAAAAAAGGGGAACACAATTGACATGTCAGTAATCTGTTACTCACTATGGCTTTAAGTTTCTGAATCCTGATCTCATGCTCTCGTCTGAGCCTCCTGGACTCCCTGCTGCTGTAGGGTTGATGAGAAAAAAGGCGACTGAGTTTACACTCTTACAGCCAGGAAAAGATGTAATAAAAATGACATTTAAAGGAAAACATCTACATCTTATGTTCATTTTACTGAACATCTACACAGAAAAATTGCAAAAATTAACTGACCTGTGAGCATTTCTCAACTGCCTACGACAAATCTGTGGTGATGGTGATCGGGATCTGGATGGGGACCTAGACTGAGACCAGGATCTGGATCTTGACCTGCTGCATCTTGATCTTGAGTAGGACCACCTGTAGTGCCGAGGTGGGGAGTGAGAAATGGAGCGAGATGGGGACAATGAACACGACCTGCTCTCTGAATGCTTGTGATGGCACCTGCAAGACAGAAAGACTGTGTTAGCACTGATGCAGAAAAAGGGACTGACAAAGGCAGACACTGAAAATGAAATACGGAGGATGATTACTTTTGTCTTTTCGGAGAGTGAGAGGCACAGCTTGAGGACGAGGACGATGACACAGAAGAGCAAGAACTGGAGCTGGAGTCAGAACGAGGAGATCTCTGATCTCTCCTTCTGTCTCTCCCTCTGACGGGAGGGCTGGGTGGAGAGGTAGGGAGGGCACACGGGGCCGTCCTCTCTTTAGTTGCAAAACCACAGTCTTGCTCTGGTGCAGTGCTGTCTGAAAGTGACAGAACTCTGTCTGCAGACGAAGCTGTCTCTGATCTGGACCCAGGTCCCTCACAGAGGTGCTGTGTCACAGACTTTGCAAAGTTATCAACAGCTCCGGAGGTGGGGTTAACTTCAGTAGAAGGGGTCTGTTTTCTGCATTCAGAAGCAGCACTTGATTCATAGGAGGTCACCTGCAAATCATCCATGATTCCCAAATCCTGGGAATTACAGGCTCTGCTACTCTGAGTTATGTTTGTAAGTGAACGGTCTGCAGGTCCACAGTAATCGTGATCAGAGGATATTGATGAATATATGTGAGGAGAGGAGAGAGCGACAGGGAACTCTGACAGGTTACTGTGTGTCTTCTTGGACAGTATAGGACGGGCCTCGATTATCTGTATGGCCTTGGATGGAGGATTTTTGCGTCTTGCTGGCAGATCTTGTTGAGTGCTGAGGACAATCTCAGTGCCGAGGGGCTCTGGGATGTTCACACCCTCTGATATTTGAAGATGCTGTAAATTTCTGAGGATTTCTTGAGTCCCACGTGATTCTGAAGCGCTGAAAGGCTTCAGTGGTTCCACAAGGAATGTCAGTGGTATTGTGGTGGATCCTTCTGTTCCAGCAGACTCAGTTCGGTCTAAGTGTCCATCTGTTTGTAGGCTTGAAGGTGAAGTAGAACTGACAAGCTTGGGTTCCACTCTCCTCCCCTTGGCTGGAGCAAGAAGAGCAAAAAAGAGGTTACAAAATGCCAGGCATGAGCATCCAGTTTTAGTGTTATTCAGTAATCTGATCACTCACCTTGTGTTTCCTCAAACCGTTCTAGCAGACTGGTCAGATCGGACGCTTCAATTCCTGAAGCAGAAGAAGAAACAGATTGGAAAAGATTGTTTTGGAAGATGAACAAATTGTTTTAGTGCCTTCAGTACATCTGATTTACCAGTCATGTCACCTGAATCAGATGTTGAGCTCTGCCCTATAAAGCCAGACTGAAGAGGTTCCTCAGGCAGGGATGCACTGGGCAGAACATAAGGAAGGGTCTCCTGTGTTTCAGTAGCAAACAGCTGACTCAAGTGTGGTGAGGAGGAGGGACAAATGGTTTGCCCTGATGCTTCTAAAATCTGGGACAGAGGAGTCTTTGGTTCCAGCTTTGCTTCTTTAGCTAGGTTCATACTATATTTTTGAGGCTGTGAAGACGGTTCATTTTGTGTTGAGGTTGAGAACAATGCTGGAGATCCAGAGGAGACCCCTGAGGCTATTTTCCTAAACCCGATATTATTTTCCTGAAACAAAGGGGTGCAGTCCTGGTTTACCACCAATTCTTCAGGTTTTAGGCCCAAAGAGGATGGCTGTTGTTGAAGAGATGTGCCTGAGGATTCATTCTGGATTTCTTGAAAGCGCATGGTGCTATCTAGGTTGGAGCCTCTGTTAAAGATCTCTGTGTTGGACTCTGTTGAACAGTGGTCAGTAGATGGTGGTGATGTTTGACTGACTGACAGGGGAAGTAGGACAGGATTTGGGGGATCACTACTGAGCAATATTGGTTTCTTTACTGGACTTTTTTTGCTTCCAGGCTCAGTAACGTTCACATGAGCAACGATGCCTGGCTTCAGACCAGCAGATGGGATGATTTTGGATTCAGTCCTCGAACACTTTGCTCCAATGTGAAGTAGAGGAGTGGATGATGTGGCCTCTGAGGGGGGAGGCCTGGGTGCGGCAGAGTTGCGATGGGTCTTATAACCAAGAGTTTGAGATCTATGGAGCTGATCAGCACCACCTCTCCTACCTTCTGGATAATTATATATTGTCTTTGGTATACAACTGTTTTGTCTTTGTCCCTGTAAACAGAAGATGGGAGTCAGCTCTTTGGGGGGCTCAGATACAGAGGGCCACTTGGTTGTGTAGTTCCCCTGTTTTTCCACCAGGGGCTGTCTCTTTCGGCGCAGCTGTCTGTACTGCTGGAGGCTGAGTGACTTGGCTTTTGTCTCACCTTTAGGTGGCAGAGGCTTATTTTTGTTACTGTTTATTTCTGGAGGCATTGTTTGGGGTTCAGGTGCTGAGTTAGCCAAGTCTTTGGGTGCTTTTGTGCTGTTCAGCTGAACTGATACAGATTTACTTGTGTGTCCACCTTTTTTTCCATTCAATTCCTTTTCCACTGATTCATCAAAGGAGGCCACTTGGACTGGGCCAAAGCTCACTCTTTTCTTCTCTCTGGATGTGCTGCCATTTACCAACACACTCTTCAAAACCTTGCAATTATGACTTTCTCTAGCCCCCTCTTTTTCCTCCTTTGTCTCCATGACAGTTCCCTCATCATCAGACACCACATTTATCTCTTCGTCACTCTCTTCAGAGGGTCTCTCATACTTCCACACCTCTTCCTGAGAGAATAACGTGTGATTTCGACTCATTTTATCGCCCTTCTCTTCCACATGCAGTTTCAGACAGTATGAGTGCATTATCTTAACCAGGTTGACAAGAGAAGTTGAGGTGAAGACTTCGACTTCAGCCTCTTTATTATTTTTTGATGGAAATAATGCTTGATTTTGTTTCTTGTATGGCTGTGGAGGACACTTTCTCTCTGTTTTGCTCTTGACCTCCTTTTCTCCATCATTCTTTACTGTGACAGATACGACTGGTAATTTGGGTCTTGGTCTCAGTCTTTCTGCAAGTGAAAGTTCCTAAGGAGAAGAGACAAGAAAAAAATCTTGAGAGCAGCAGAAAAAGAGAAATAATGGGGCTTTGCATATTTAATAGAAGTCTTTTTGGAAGGTTTGTAACTACTATGTTCATGGATTGTCTGTCCTGTTTGTCAAGGTGCATGGCTCACATTTACCTAGGTCCTATTCTTAACAAAGTGGCTTTTTAACAGGCAAATTAATGTGATCATTGTGAGATCCTTAGAATAGCAAAACCAGGAAGTACCCCTGCAATGCAATGGACTGTGAGTTGGGTTAATCTAATTATTGTTTGCATTTAAGTAATTTTCCACCTTTATTCATATGTCATGTGCGTGAACCTACCACTGAGTCATCTCTGTGCTCTGGGTGGGTGAGGAGTTTGGTGTCAGGCAGGCTGTCAAAGGGAGACAGAGTCCTGTCGTCATACTCCACGCTGTCCAGTATCTCATTCAGGGCTGACAGCAGGGTCTCACTCTCCTCCTCCACTCCCCTCTTATTCTGAAAAGATGCACCAGAATCCAGGTTATAAGCCAAATTTTTATTCTACAGACATGTGGTGTGTTTCAATTTTGGGCCCTGAGGACTAGACAATGGAAAAACTGTCCACAACTTAATTACTTCTAGTGTAAAAAGGCCACAGCTTTGTGTTATTCCCAGAGATCCTTCTAAGAATGGTTCACTGTTATGATCTGGATTCAATTCTAACCTCTGATGCAACACTAGAGTCTTCGAAAATGGCCAAGATTGAGTGATCCACGCAGGAGTGTGTGTCCATCTCCGCACAGTCAACACCATGTCGACTCAGCACTGGCTGCAGAGACACACACAAACACACACACATCACATTGCATCCATTTGATGTATATTTGCAGAAACACTAATCCAGTCTACTTCTGCCTCCTGCAACTCTGCAAAACACTCCCTCTGGGTGTAACCAGAAGTCAAGGCACAGGATGCAACGGGCTCAAACTGATCTTTATCAGCTTAAACAGGAAGACTTAACATTTCAATGCTTTAAATACAGCTGTGAAAAAAACAAAGAAGCAGCACGAATGATTAGTCCATGTTTAATAAGCAATGAGCTGAATAAATACATTAACAGGGAGACATCTTTATGTAAATCAGAATTAAATTCAACAGCTAAAAAAATCGAAAATCAGGCTTAAACAAACATTTATGTTGAGTAAAGACTTTCTAGATTAATTCATAAATTATTTATCTGGTCTTTAAAATGTCAGAGAACAGTTGAAAATACTGGTTGCAACTTCTAAAAGTGGTACTTAGATGACATGAGCTCTTTTTGATTAATTACAGCATCTGAAAATTGGCACCTGTGAATTTGTGGCATTTCTACTTGAAAAACACTCTGTCACTCTCGCTCAATTGAGCGGGCAAATACTGAAAAAACTCTACAAAAACTGAAAACGACTCAAGCCATATCTGAAAATACATCTCTGTGATACAAATGGACAGTGTGTTTCTAAGACAAAATACCATGCCCGTATATGAAAAATTAATGCCACACTTAAACAAAAGTGTGCAGGTAAATTAAAATCAGGAAGCAGATGAGGGGGAAACGGGGACACTAGAGGCGGGTCGCAACCTCAGAGTCCCCTGATGAGCCGCTCCACACGGACCTCTCATCCTGTCTCACACGTTAGACAGTCCGCGGTCACAACAGTGCACTTTAGCCTTGTATCTGCCTGGAAAAAATTAAAACTAAGTGTGACACAGCAAAGCAAAGGATGGCAAAGTCATAAGAGTGTTTATTAACACGAGAAAATAACGAAAAGGGACAGAACTGAAAGCGTAGCTCTATCTGAACATCCTGTACTTTGCAGGAAGTACTTCTGTCTCTCTGTCAGCTTTTACTTATAAATTCTAGTCTGAGATACTTATATCGAACATTTACATAGAGGAACTGGCGTTAGCTTATAAGATTGGCATTGAGCCGTTCAGACATTTCGTGGTCCAAATGTGAGATAAAAACCCAGCTCAGTCTGTCTCAGTTTTACTACTACACCTCAGCCACGTGTCGCCATGACCGCATGTGGCCTCCCGAAACCGGCGAAAAGTCTCTCAATAAAACATCAAAACCCTCTCGCATGCGTCTGTTATGATGTAAAAATAGCTAATACAAGCAAACCGGTACCTCACTAGGATTGTTCTTGGACGGAAAGATGCTATTGCCGGCATTTAAATTCCCGTCATTTCGCCTCCACCGCGCCGCCATCTTGCTGCTCCACATGGTTCGCTGGCAGGCCGGATAGGACACGTGGTCACCGCATGGGCGAGCGCAGAGAACACCGACCTGGGATCAGATTGACAGAAACCATGCTTTTACTGAGAATGAAGAGAGAAGTAGAAATCAGATACGTGGTCAGCTATATGTTCCGTGGTGGTTGTCAATTAGTTTTCCTCTGAAAATAGCAAATACTTTCATTTTTCGTTAAAGCCCTATAAGTTATTAGGTCAAAGCTTCTTGTACTAATTATTGGTTAATTCTGTTGTATAAAAATCAAAAGTCTGATTAAGGGATGATTTTGCCTAAACTCTGTGTCAAATTACACGTTATCAGTGCTTTTAAGCCACTTCTATACTCTGTTTAGAGTGTCACTAAGGTAATAAATTCCTAAATATTGCCAGTTGAACTTTACATTTTACAAAAAAAAAAACTTTACTCAAAAGCGACATCTGGTGTCAAAAGACATAGAGGTTCCTTTTAATAAAGATAGCAGGCTGCTGCAATTAAATGATTTTACTTTAACTTTGAGTAGCCAATATTATAATTTTAATATAGCTACCCTATTAAATATTTAACAGCAGTCAACTATCAACTGTATTTTGTTCTGAAATAAAGTAAGAATACTGTTGTAACATGCATGATGATGTCTAATACCTCTGCAAGCTGCCTCATATGTGCAAAATAATGATTTGTTTTGATCTGCTTTTCCCTTTATGGCAGATGGGTTTAATAGAGAGAGCACTAATAGCATTGCAGGAGTTTTCTCCAAAGTGGAAAGAACACTCTGTAAATGTGTTACATTCACCCAGGAGTTCCATTATCTCCCACGTAATATTTGCTGAGAATGTTGTGAAAATATGAGTGCATCAGCATCGCACCTATCACAAAGCATGTAAAACACAATAAGTGGCACAACACAAGCAACCCTTTAAAGCAGTGTGTCTGCTTTCCGTGGTGTGCCTTATCACCAGGACAAACAGATTACCTGCATGTCCAGACATTGCAATATTGATGTGTTGACTTACTTGATTAACATGTGTACACACCCTCCACCTTGATATGTTTTGCTGTTGGAGCCTAACAGCGGTGTTGCTACCTTGTTTCACTTGAAGTGGCACCTGCAGAGGTCTAGATTTAAATCTTTGCATTCATTAATATGTGCTCAGGTTTCAGAAAGCATATGTATTGAACACTAGATCATCATGACTGAATATTTGCAATGAACCACTTGTGTTCACATTGCAGAACCCAAGCATGACTTGTACTTTGCAGTTACATGAATCAGGACCTGCTGTTTATGATAAATCTTAAGACTTTCTGTTTCCACTTCACCCTGTGAAGCTCCACACTGTGCTACCTGACAAATCATATGATAGTGTCTTAATGGTTGAATTAACATATTCAGCCAAGAGTTTTATTTTCATCTCCTTCTGTGCCATTGCAGCTATAGTTGTTATGCAACAGAATTAATGGTTTCTAAACCAACCACTCTAGGAGCTAGAGTGTTTTTCTGTTAAGGATAAATCTGGTGCGACCAGACCAGCTTGAATAACTGACATCATGTATATCACTTCCCACCACACCTTCACCAGGTGAGGCTGATCAGTGATGGTTAGAAACTCTGGTTGAGGGAAATTAAATTCTAATGACAGAAACACCATTTATAAAACTGAAGACTGGTCTCCCTGGAGACAGCAAGCCTTGCTCTGGACCTGTAACAAAATATACTGATAACACAAGTGCTCACTTACAGACATGGTATACCCAGTCAGAGGATGTGTGCAGTCTTTTAACATGATAAGCAAAAACTGACAGATTGCTGGTTGCAGCTTCATATTAATCTAACAGATAGGACAAGGGTATGAATCTTCACCTTTATCTAATTATCTAATTATCCAATCCTCAGCAAGAAAACAAAACGTTTTGTCAAAAACGTCTAACTTTTCCCATAAAGTGTTACTCCAATAATTTAGTACACAGATTTTTTTTTTTTTAAAAAAAGCTATGTTACGATATTGGACTTTTACACAATTTGGTGATACTTTTTACTTTAATTTTACTTTGTAATAGGCTTGGTTAAACATCCCTGTACTGTTTCAGGTTGATCAGTGGAAATATTCCATCCATCCATCCATTTTCTATACCGCTTAATCCTCTGTAGGGTCGTGGGGGGGGCTGGAGCCTATCCCAGCTGATTTAGGGCGAAGGCAGGGGACACCCTGGACAGGTCGCCAGTCTATCGCAGGGCTGGAAATATTCTGATCCGCAAACATTGTGAATAATTCCGCTATGACTTGTATTCTCCACTAGATGGTGATATCAAACACCTTACATGGAGTTTCTCTCACACCTGCTTTTCTATGAGCTCTCTAAAGTTGAGAATGAATTAATTCCCAGTGAACTGATTACTCCATGAAAGCCACCTATTCCCCAGGGTGCAAATCAGATCAGATACTCAGACATGACTGAAATGGATATGTGATGAATTCATGTTCATCATCATCACATATCCATTTGTGTGTGAGTGTGTTATCTTGTTTAATCTCCTAGTAGTGAACCACTATGGATGTGTCTGGCCTCTTATCTCATGCATACCGGCGAGGAGTTGACCTTTTTGCTGAATGTCATGGCGGTGCACAGAGTCAGTGGCTGTGCTAGATTAGCTGGGAGGTAAATATGCTCATGGACACGCACTTTAACAAGCTACCATGTATTCCCTGTTCATTTACTTTGATTCACAGGGCCATCTGGCATGTGTTTCCTACATAAAACTTACCTACAATGCATCTGCTTAGGCTACGTTCACACTGCAGGGCTTAATGCTCAATTCGGATTTTTTTGTGAAATCCGATTTTTTTGCGAGTGCGTT
>JAPZDZ010000020.1:19747173-19757266 GCA_029783805.1 Acanthurus tennentii
GATCAGATACAGGTCGCATAGGGGCGAAAAAATCGGATTTGGGTCACTTTAGCCTGCAGTGTGAACGTAGCCTTAGTGACCTCTCACGGTTTTACCTCTCTGACCCCAACGCTCTATCTTTTAATCCCACATCTTTTTCTCTCTGTTGCTACATCTCTCTTTACCCATGCTTCACACACACACACACACACACATACACATACACACAAATGACCTCCCGCCTCATCTCTCAAAACTCTTGAAACACATTAACGTCTGAAATGGGGCCAAAGCATCTTCTAGTCTCCAGCAGGTGAAGTGTGAGAGTGTTCAGGAGTACACAGAGGCTGTGTATGTGTGTGTGTAAGTGTGTGTGCGCGCTTGTGTGTGTTCAGGGGGGTTCTTTGTAAGTGGGTCACCTTACTGCAACATCCACTGCCCAGCCACCATGTGGTTACATGCCCCCACAACACACACACACACACACACACACACACACACACACACACACATTTATTTTACTCAATCACTGTCCCCCTTGTTTTTTTGCTTTTTGCTTAGAAAGGTATAATACTTGTTCAGTCCCTCACTGAAAAATAGCAAAATCCCTCCCTCCCTGAAGGTCTTCATATTGCCAGACCTCACTCTCTTTCTCAGAGGGGAGGAAAGGGAGGAAGAGTAAAAAAAAATAAAGATGTCTCTCTCCCATTTTTCTTTCATGTCTCTCACTCCTCTGCTCTCCATTGTCCCCCCTCCCTGCTGCTTCTCCTCCCTTCCTCCCTTTCTCACTCTTGACCTGCAGGAGGACTCCCACGGTGCTCTTTTGGCATGTTTGAATTTTTAAAGAACCCATGAGGTATGGAGTCAGGTTTATGCTGTCCAGCCTCCCTTACACTTGCTGCTATTGTGTGGGTGTGTATGTGCGTGTGTGAGCATGCGTGCATGTGTGCATATGCGTGCGCATGTATGTGTTTTTCCATATGACCCGTCATCTAAGCTGTTCAGTCATGTAATATTTCGCACATGAGAATGTATGCACTTCTATGACCTTTCAGATATTGAGTAACAGTGTGTTATAAAAAGGCAAAAGCACTCTGATCTTTAACCTGACACCTTCCCCACAGCGAGAAGCAGGACTCACAGGAGTTACTTTGAAACTGATAAGTAAAGGAGTTGTATAGCTGTTGTCCTCATTTGATTTTCTTTACTCTGAAAGAAGTAAATCTTCTTTTCCTTAAGCTTTCATAGGAGAGAGGAGAGGAATGCCCTCCCACATGGTGCAGAGAAAATCCAGTGATGAGAAATGAGGGCCCGAAAGAGAGAGAGAGCAGAGGGAGGAAGGAGAAAAGTGGAAAAAAGAGAGGAGGTGAGGAAAACAAGAAGGCGGGCAGAGAGGTGAAAAGAGGAGGAGACAAAGTGACAAAACATCAGCTGGAGGAGACCAACCTTTCCACAGAACAGCAAAGGTGAGAGACTGCTGAGCCATAGTGACTTACAGGTGTACATGTTTACGGCGTAGGCACGTACGTGCACAAACATGATCAGCGTGGAAACCGAAGCCTGCATCAATAATGTAGCTGAGAGAAACAGGATGCAGATTCTGCCTTACGTAAGAGTTTACAGAGGGCTGGCTGGCTCCAAACAGCCTCTTTCATTCTCTGCTTTGCCCTCAGGCTGGATGCACACAAGATTTCCTGAACTAATTAACCACCACATTTGCCATCCAAACAACTTTTCAAGATGAGTGTGCTGCAACAAAAGCATTAGAGCAATGCCAAAGCCATTTTTATCTTCAGTCTACTGACTTGAGGTGGTTTTATTTATTCTTGGGCAAAATTTTTCAGCGGGCAAGTGTTTCTCCACTGGTTCTCAATTTGCTGAATCTGTCATTATTGAATATCTGTAACAGGCTTGTTTGTAACAGGCATAGTTAGTTTGTTCACAGAGTACAAAACTGTCAACAGTAATGGCATGGGAACTGAATTTTGTCTCCGAAGCTGCCGGGAGCCAAAGCTTCAGGTCACAGGGGTCACAGAGACAAAGCAGGGGCTCAACCTTGGATAGATTGAGTAGGGTAAATCCGATCAGTTGATTAATTTGATCTGATTTATCCTATTTGAAACACATATCCACTTAGAGGGGTAGTTGTCAGTATCTCAGTCATACTAGCAGTGTAAGTATGGATGACAGCGTCAGATTTTTGGTTTTTCCATTGCCGAGATAAAATATTTTAGAAACCATTTGATAAATTATTAGATTTTTTGCAGGTTTAACTTTTCACATAGCACCACCACGAGGTTAACATTTGTTGCTGAGATTAAAATGTCCTGATAACTTTTGGGTCTTTAATGTCAGACTTTCTCTGTAGCTCCACCACCGGGTCATACTGTGTTTTATATGAGCAAAGCCCTGTGAAATGAATGACATTATTAACAGACTCAGCTAAGCTACTTGACATTATTGTTGAATAAAAAAATGTTAGCACACTAACATGCTAAATTAATGAAAAATAAAATAGAAAAACTAATGCTACAGCTGTTAAACCTTAGCATTAGGGAATAAAGACCTGCTGTTTGTAGACTTGACTGTTTTAGCATCTTTTGGCTCATACTTTTGATTTTCTATACATGCAACATACTTATGCTCCTATCAGCACTGTTTCCCATAGCAGCAGGATATAAACCCAGTGTACCTGTTCAGTAGACAGTATTAGCAACTAGCTTGTGAACATAGCTGAGTGGGAAGCAGAGACAGATGTTTCATGAAGGTTAAAACCAAACAGAGCTGAAAAAACGGGAATATTGGACTTGAGTGCAAATGAATGAAATCTGGTGTCTCTTCATGTTAACTGCGAGATTAAACAGCCAAAGCAACTGATTGCTAGCATGTTACCCCTAACAACTTTGTACGTTGATCATATGTCACTGCCATGTTTACAACTTGGGTGCGGCCCCCAAGTCAGACAGAAAGGTCAGTTCAGGATTGACCAAGATGTTCCTAATGACTACACTGCATAGCCAAGAGAAATAAAAGTAAAATTGATTCTAAGGCAGCAAAATCAGAAAACTGTAATAGTAGATTGGCTCCAAAAAATGTTCTCCTGTTCTCTTTTGTGATTTTCTTCTGTGATGATTTTCCTTACCTTCCTATTTTGTGTTTTCTGTCTGTCATTTCTACTTCAGCCTCAGCAGCTTTCAGTCACATTTGTCTGTGTTATGTGGGATTTGACCATCTTCTAACAGACAAACTGTTAGTGTGTGTGTGTGTGTGTGCACGCGTGTGAACTCCCATATAAATAATTATCCTAAGGTGTAAGACAGTGTGCTTTGTGTGTAGATCCCCTTGAAAGTATGAACTTGTCAAAACTGTCCCTATGAAACTGTTAATGTAGGCAGACATGTACGTGAATCACAGTTTGTGTTTGTAAGTGTTTTTGTGCGTGTGCGTGTGTGTGTGTGTGTGTGTGTGTCTAGAAGCTCATAATGCTTGTGCTATCCTTTTTCTGCCACATTGCCATGGCGACAGTGCCCTCCCGGGGTAATGGGGGACGAGTGCGCCAGAGCTATTTATTCTCTCTTTCTCTGTCCCTACCTCCCTCCATCCATCCATCGCTCTCTCTCTTCCTCTGTCTCTCACTCTCTCCCTCTCTCTCCTCATCTCTGCCCTCTCTCTCCTGCAACCTCTCTGTCTCCCTTCCCTCTCCATCTCCCTCCTTCCTCTGCTCTTTCTTCCCCTCTCTGATTGGCTTAACACTCTCCTCCTCAAAATGAGATACTGCCTAATGAGACAGAGGGTGAGGAAGAGAGAGAGAGACAAAGAGCAAGTGTCTCAAAAAAAGCAAGTAGAAATATGTGGGGGAGGCGATCTATGCAGACTTCTGCTCCTCGTTGCATGTTAAGAGAGAACCTCTGTGATGTCATTTTTGAAGGAAAGAGCACAGGATGTCTATATTTATATTCCTACATTTAGATTTATGGCTGAGCTCTGTTTATGTTGTGTGGACTGTAATGAAGCCCATGCCATGTAATCTGATGAGGTGAGAGTATGTGTGTTCTGATGGAGGCTGTGCTCAGTTGGGGTCATGACCTTTTGGAAAATTTCTATATGCAGGCCTACTGTATGTGGTGCTGAGACAGAGGTTACACGCTTTTAAAAGGGGGCAGGCACTAGCTGTAGCTCCGTGTTTACATGAGAATGTTACCAATTTTCTTATGAATTTTCCCATCAATAAAATGAATTAAGTGTATTCCTCAAAAATGTGGAACTACTCCTTCAATCCTGTATCAACTCCTCAGATTCATCTCACAATTTTCTCTTGGGGTTCTGTCCCTCAAGCTAAAAATCTCTGATTTGAAGTATAAAGCTGTCAATTTTCAATATTTTCCTTATCATCATCAACAAAACAAACAAACAAAAAAAAACCCCCAAAAACAAAAACGCCACAGAAGAACAAAGTCATTAATGCGTTGATAAGTCTCTTAATATTTTTTAACTACATCTATTTGTAGCAAACCAGTTGGTTCCTCACAAAGATTTAAAGCTTTGTTATTGGGCCCTTTCTTTAAGCCACTGTAGCTTTGAGCAAATGTTACTCAAACAGGTACAGGAGTGCATTTAAGTAAAAATGAGTATTTCCAGCAGCTGGATGATGTATATTAAATAGAGCTTAGGAAAAGTACAGTGCTCTGGCTTAGGGTAATGAAGAGACATGTCAGCTGATGTAACAGTTTTGCCCACTAATGTGTGTCAGTTTTTTTGTTTATGATGAAGCTAAAGAGTAACAATCAGACAAGACTTGTAGGATCATTTAAATATGCTGAGTTCTGTCTTTGTTAACAAACAGAAAAGTGTGAAATATCAAACAGACTGTCTTTAACAATCAGTTGTCATTTTGTTTATTATTTGGGCCTAACTAATCCTCTCTTGCTCTCACTCACACACACACACGCAAAAACAAACTTGTGCATCTAACAGGAAAAGACAAATGACTCGTTATTGAAGAAAGATTACAGAGTGAGACAGTGGATGACAGTGGGAGGGAAAGGTAAGAGGAGAAGAAGAAAGAGTAATAAGGAAAGAGCGAGACAGTGAGGGAGGAGGGAGGCGGGAGGCAGGAGGAGAGATTGGGAGGAGAGAGGAGAGGGGGAGGGCAGGAGAGATAAATGGCCGAGTAGACAGGAAGATGAGTGAAGCGAGAGAGCAACACTGTGTGGCATACTGCAGACAGAAAGACTAACGGAGCGAGAGAGTGAATGAGTGAGAAAGGGAGACAACCGAGAAGGAGAGTGGAGGCACGTCAATCAGCCCCTCCTCTGTCCTCCTCCCTTTTTACTCCCCCTTTTACCTCCCCCCTCTGCCCTCCCTGCCATGTAGCAGACTTTTGCTGGATGGTAACAAGGCACTGAGACGGCTACAACACACACACACACTAACACACGCACAAACAGATTTCTTACAAAATTTCTTAAGATCATTTAAGCCTTCATGTGTGCACTTCAGAATGTGTGTGTTTGTGTGTGACATTGTAACAGCAGCGGGGAAAAAACACCCTTTACATATTTGAGGGGAAAAAAAGGACCTACATCACATGGTTGTTATTCTCTCAAATCTGCCTCTCAGGTCACTTTGACAGTCCACTCTCTCTCTAGCTGCCTCTCTTGCTCAAGCACACACACACACACACTCTCTCTCTCTCTCTCTCTTTCTCTCGAGTACTCAGCCTCTCGTTCCCTCCCTTTCTCTTCCTCTCTTTCTACTTCTCTCCTCCCACCTGAGCCGTAATTTGCAGGGTTGATGAGGGTGAGGGCAGAGCAGAGGCAAGAGCAGAATTCTTCTCACTCCATAACACACACACACACACACACACACACACACACACACACACACACATACACACATACACAAACATACACACACATGCACACTTACACACTTATACACACAGTGTGATTCACAGTGTACAGCTACAACTGAGAGAATCCGATCCTTTGTGTGTGTGCTCTTTTTTTAACCTTTTCTTCCCCTCTTTCTCTCTTTTCCTCCCTTGTCGTCACTCTCTCCTCCCTCCGTCTCTCCCTCCCTCCCTCTCTTTGCTCCCTGGTGGTGTGTGTGTGTGTGTGTGTGTGTGTGTGTGTGGGTCTGTCTGTGTGTGTATCTATGTGTGTGTGTGAACCGTGGGGATAACAGACGCTCATGTGAGCAGCCTCAGTGGCGGCAGCAGTGACTGGTGAGAAAGAGGAGAGAGGAAGAGAGCAGGGATAACAGAACCACCACCATCATTCTGATCGGATTCACACCAGACATGTGAGAAGATGTCCGTGGGCGGCTGCGCGTGTCCCGGTAAGTAGCTGCCGTGGTGATGGTTGCTGTTAACGACAGCCTCGCTGCTGCTGCTGCTGCTGCTGCTGCTGTTGTCAGCTGCTGACTTTTTCTGTCGTTGTTGTTGTTGTATTTTGGTTGGTGAGTGCAGCCGTTGCCGTGGCTTGACTCATGCAGAGGGAGACATGGAGAGAGGTGCCCTGGGGCCCTGCGGCTCTGTTTGCAAAGGCTCATGGGAGGTCGCCCTCTGTGATAGCTGAGAGGTTGAGGAGCAAAGAACATACTAGAATAGATGGATCAACAGTTAGTCTGTTTCTCTTCAGCCTGGAATCAAAGTGCTTTTTCCTGTTTGTTTTGGAGATTAGGAGAAAAAGATCTTTGTTGGCTGCAGACATCTGGGCATGAAGTTGTTGCCATGGCACTACTAATGCTACTTCTTCTTCTCTTCCTTGGCCAGTTTGTTTTTGTTCTTGTTGCTTCTGTAGCTGCTGCTGCTAGTTTCTAACTGATGGCTCTGGTTAAAGACAAAGTTCTTTTAAGGTCGGCACAGATGTTGCACTCACTTCTTAACAGTGGAAGTCCTGCGCAAAACTGACTGGCTTCTCATGCAGAGATGGCAGAAAAAAGGGGATCAAAGTTTGGCATTTAAAGGGCAAAAGGTCACTGGCTCCAATCAAAGGCTTGCATGATTGATTCTGCACCTCTTCCCACACAGGAGTTATTAATGAGTGTTTGATGTTTCACAACTCATACAGGAGCATGTCATTTAGGATGCATAAAGAGTGAGATGATGAGGGCGATACTGGCAGATACTTCACTTACAGTGTTTGTCACTGATGCCAACACGAAAATGCAGCATCACCCCGTTTGTTTTGCTGTAAGTGGTACATCAGTTTCCAGCATCCCCTGAAGATGTTACTCCTAGTCTCACTGTTGTATAATGGCCTTGTTAGGGAGTTTCCATCCTCTTTTACCCACAAGTCCTTTCATCTTGAGCTCAGGGAAGGAGGTCAGTGAGTGCATACCTGAGGGGCAGAGATGTACTGATCTCATCTCACGTTTGTGCATCACATCTACTCCTCCTTGTGTCTCTGTCCTGTCTTAACCCCTTAAGGAGCAGGAGTTGGGGTTAAGGGTATTCATTTCAAGTCTCACTTAAAAGCAAAATACATGATCAAAAGAGACCTCTACAGTCAGAGTTTTGATGGTCTATTGTTAATAAAATTGGTTGAAGTTGATGTACAGTGACAGGGCTTCCGCGAGCTGAACCCCTGCGACCTGGAGGGAGTAATATCTGTCACTTGAGACCACCATATTAAAAGGTATGCAACTAGTTCACCCCCTGTGAGGGGGCCAGGGAACCAGCTGTGCCAAAACTGTTGTGTTTGGGTGCTGAGTGTCCAACAGCAAACAGACATTTTTTTTATCTTATTGACTATAATCAGAAAGAGGAGGAAAGAAATAGAGGAATCAATGTTCAGAAATAAAATCTACACCACTGAACCTAAGGCAATATATTAGGTGTTACTGTGATTTATATTGGACTCTTTGCAAACATGCAGGACATGAGAATCCTACAGTTAAAAAATCTATTCATAACCATGAGAGATGCACTAAGAATGTCCTGTCACACAAAATACAGCAGCAAGAGAGGAGGAAGTGAGTTTAAAGGACTAGCTTTGTATGTGTGTGGGGTGTTGTATCACCCTGACGTGGCCTCCTCTCCTCTCCCCTCCTCCTGCCTGCCGGGCCACTGTGTGGCCGCTGTGGTCAGCCCTCAAACAGCTGGGATGTGGACAGAGAAATTTAGTCAACCACGCATCCAGGATCAGATTACACTGGTGCCAGTCTCAACTTTAATCATTAGAGAGATGGTCCTATGTCTTCCTGGTCTGGAAACTCTTTAGCTAACAGATTTTTTCTCTTTAAAAGGCTCAAAGTTTAGGGGGAGCAAATTAAGAGACAAGGTTGGCCCATCCTGATCCTCTGCAATTGTAGCAGTTCCATGGAAGACGGAGAAATGTGGCCAAAAAGGGGGAGATACTAGCCATGCGATCAAAACAGATGAATTTTGTATCTGCAAGAACAAACAGCTTCCACAAACAGCAGATGACAATGTGTCTTGAACACACAATGTCACAGGGAAATGTGGTGAACAGTGTTAAATTCAGCTGCATGCACACAAGAGTTTGTGTGTGAGTGTATGTCTGAGTGCACGTGTGTTTTCAATCTCTGCGCAGCACCCCGTGCTATGAAGGCAAACGCTGCCACCTCAGCCGTTAAACAAGCCTGCACAGTGGAGGCGGGAGCGTTTGTTTAGAACCGGGCCTTAGCTATCTTGCGGTCAGATTGCATACTTAATCAACATGGTCATGGAAATTTCCAAAAAGACGTTATGACCGCACTCTTGCGCGCTCCACTTTGGCTCTCATATTGTTCTCTCTAGTGTTCCCCTTCCTTTTCGCCTCAGTTTCTGTCCTTTTCTCTGTCTTTCCACTGCTTTGTTTTCAACTTTCAAGCAAAGAGGAGTCTTGAGTCTTTTCTGGCTTTTATCATAGATTTTTCAAGTAACGTCTAAAATTTGCAGGAGACCAATGAAGAACATGATAAACATTACCTTCATATTTTAAAATACAAACAAGGATTGTGATGAGTGAAGCTTCAGCCACACTGACGCTGTACAACATGACGTAACTGAAAACCGATGTAAATGCAGCCTCTGAA
Organism: Acanthurus tennentii; assembly: GCA_029783805.1. Classification (NCBI taxonomy): domain Eukaryota; kingdom Metazoa; phylum Chordata; class Actinopteri; order Acanthuriformes; family Acanthuridae; genus Acanthurus; species Acanthurus tennentii. The sequence goes on from JAPZDZ010000020.1 coordinate 19,756,195, forward strand.
TATGGAACAATCAGCTCCATTCACTCAGGTCAACTTCAAATGACCCCAAAGCTTGACCCTATGCTGGTTAATTTGCACAATTATGACAAGTCGTCCCTCTCTCCTGGCTTTGTACATTTAAATCACTTACAGAGGGCTGAGGAAGCTGCTCTGACTGACTAGCAAAGGAAATATAATCTAAAATTACAAAAGAAACCACAAAGTGTCTCTATGTAGCCATTCCCGTTTTCGTTTTCTCGTTCTTGCTTGTTTACATTCCAGAGCTGTGTTGAACACTGAAGGATCCTCCCCCTTCTTGTGTGGCCTCAAAGTTTCTACGTGAATATGTGTGTGTGTGTGTGTGTGGGGGGGGGGCAGGCACACACATGCTGCATGTGCCCCAACATGTGGATGACATAAACAGTGGTGTGTTTGGATGTGCTGTACATTCATGGGAAGAAGTGAGGATATGATGTGCTCTCTGTAGCTACAGATGTTTTGTGCTCTTAGACTCTCCATTGACCTACCCAGACCTTATATTGCACCCCCCACCCCCATCTTCACTTTTGCTCCATCTCCACCTTATCTTACGCTGTTTCGCTATGCTCTGTGTGTATACCTTCATCTTTCTTTCCTTCTCCTTCTACTTCCCCCTCCCCTCACTCCCTCTTTCTCTTTGACTCTCCTGATTGCTAGCGTATGTTGCCTGGCTGACTGGCTGGCTAGATGGGGGGGGGGGGGGGCGGGGTAGGGAGGTATGGAAGGAGAAAGGGGGAGAGAGAGAGAGAGAAAGAGAGAGAGGGAGAGAGAGAATAGAGAAGGGGGAAGGGACTGTGCCCTCTCATGCAGAGAGTCACATGGTGTCCCTGATTGGAGGAAAATGAGTAAAGACTGCAGCCTGGCTGAAATGGCAACAGACAAAAACGCACAAAGGCTGAGCTGTTTAGAAACGGGTTGCACAACAAGAGAGCTTGAAGAGGAGGAGGAGGAGGAGGAGAAGAGTGTGATGGAGAGAAAGAGAGAGGGAGAGAGAGAATAGAGAAGGGGGAAGGGACTGTGCCCTCTCATGCAGAGAGTCACATGGTGTCCCTGA
>JAPZDZ010000020.1:19772708-19789327 GCA_029783805.1 Acanthurus tennentii
TGATTTTAGGAATAAATATACCTTTTATCATTATTTGGGTTGGTTGATCACAAACAAAAATTTGCAACAATCTTAATCTTAAACAACACCTTTAAAATAACTATGCACCTGGTCTAATTTTTCACAGAAGATGGATGACAGATAAGAAACTTTGTGAAAGATGGATATATTGTCTGTTGGGACCACTTTGACTATTTTGGCTGTTATTAAATGTTGTGTTAAATACAAGCCACATATTGCACATCAGCAGCGACACTGCAACATGGCTGCACCAGTAGAGATAGAGGGTAGTTTTTTTACATGAACTCAAGGGGAGATCAGTTTATCCTCTCTCTCACATAACCACTTCTTCCTTAATTGTCCTGCCTCTGTTTTGCATCCGCAGGATGTGATGGTGGTGGGAGAGCCCACGCTGATGGGAGGGGAATTTGGTGATGAAGACGAGCGTCTGATCACAAGGCTGGAGAACACACAGTTCGACGCAGCCAATGGCATCGATGACGAGGACAGCTTCAACAACTCTCCAGCGTTGGGCTCCAACTCGCCCTGGAACAACAAGGCCCCCTCTAGCCAGGAGAGCAAGAGCGACAACCCCACCTCACAGGCATCGCAGTAGAGCCCAGAGCCCCGCAACCTCAACACAAAGCCCTCTCTGTCACTCCTCAGAACCCTCAACCCCACCCCAACAGCCACGAGTGCAACGGCTGCAGTCCTTCGCCTGCTCACGAACCCAGACATCACTGTAGAGCTCAGATTCATCACACACAGGTGGCCCGAGAGAGCTCAGAATGTCTCAGACAATTACTCTGAGCCACAGGAAGTTTTACAAGTTGTCATCACTGCTGTGACCCCCCCATATTTAGGCATCACCTCTGTTTCCCCCTTTCCTCATCTCACACTCAAAATGTCCCATCTGCCCTCGCTAATTGTCAGTTCGGACGGCAACAGGGTTAGATGTAACAAAGGAGGCACAAGGATTTAAGCCAGGGGACAACTGTGCACACCAACCCATCCATACTAAAGTTCACATGTAGAAAGGGGCGGGGTGGAGGGGATGTTGGCAGCAGGGCTTAGACATGGTGGTGAGTTGCTTAGGGACCACTTGTCCACCCAACCTCTGAACATGACTCTTAATTCTGGTTCCCTTCTGTGGGGGCACAAGTCACTCGTAATGTTTCTTAATAGAATATATGTGTGTGTGCATTTGTGTGCGTGTATATGCGTGCGTGTGCGAAAAGGAGGCAGTCTGAGCTTATTTGTGGCTTTGCTGAAGCAGACGGGCCAGAATTTAGAATCAGTCCACGAAACCTTTGAAATGAACACACTAGTAGGAGAGCTGAAAAGTGGCACTAGGGAAACTACATACACACACACACACACACACACAAATAAACATAATGATTGAAGGATTTTGAGTCCCCTAGTGCCCGAGCCATCTCTGATTAGACTACAAGTGATGCAGTCTTTCAACCAGAGAGCATTTACAACACACACAACACACACACACACACACACACACACACAGTTACACATTTTAAGAGTTTTTATACAGTATATATTTCCCTAGAATGTTTTTTAATTTGTATTAAACGCCTTCATTTCAATTGTTACTTTTTTATTTTCTACCAATACTGAAAAGCTACAGACCAAGGAGCAACACAGGACTTTTATCCCTCCCCCCTCTGAAATATATTGTTTTTATCTTTTATGTTTATAAAAGAGAAATAATTTAGTGTGGATGTTTTTATTTTGTCTTTTTGTTCCTTTTTTGGAGATTTAAATTTTTGTGTATTTGTGCTTGTATATTTAAGGTAGTAGCAAAGTTCTGTCTGACTGTAATAAAATGTATTCTTACTTAGATTTACCTAAAGCCATCCCGATCTAATGTAAAGAAACAAAAATAGGAAAAAGGAGAAAAAACACTCATGAACCTGTCCCCTCTGTCTTCCCACCTGCTCTTTCCTCCTCCCTCTTTTTTAAAACTTATGTAAATTAAATTACAACCCCCCCTCTCCCCTGAGGGTACAAAGGCACCATGGAATGGTGATTTTACTGTTTCAGTTAGTTTCATTTGTATTTATTTTGGAAATGTTAGAAATTCACTCATGTATTTCATTCATACAGGAAGTGACTCTCACACTTATCATTAATCACATTTTTATGTGCTGCTTGATGCTTTTCAACTTGATGTTGAGTAAATGTGCTTGCTGAATTTTAGGAAACCGGTGAATTTTTATGTTTCTTCACTGGCTTAAAAAGATTTTTGTTTAATTTACCTTCACTACCATTAGAATGATACCATCAATCATCAACACCTCCTAAAGCCAGCTTAACATTAAGTTCAGTCTGCATATTTGGTAGCAATCCCGAGTCTGTAAACTCTGGTTGAAAGCAACTTAAGTTCTTTTTATTTGTTTTGTACATTTTCCAGTTGACTCTAGCAACAGTTCTGAGTGAGTTTGAATGGTGACTTGTACCTTCTCCAGTCCCTGTAGAGAAATCATTGTTTGATATATATTTTTTTGATTTGGTTAGTTTCTGCCCTCGATAATTAATGTATGGTACCAATAAAAGATACATTTTCACTTTAAAAGACTATGGACTTGGTGAATTTCTAATTTGGAGTACAAGGTAAGTTAAGTTAGTCAAGGGTTCCTCTCTGCCTCACCAGGTTTGACAGTAAGGAGCCAAAAGATGAAGACCATGCTTGAAAAGCATGACGATAAAGTACAACATGTTAACACTCTGGTATATATAAAGCAATAATAGTAATCTTTTTTGAAGAATAAGAAGTATGAGGTCCTTAAAAGAACAGGAAGAAATGGATACAGCTTTCTCTCAAGGACTTTGTTCTGTATGCACTTAAGTGTACACAGAATTATTATTGAGAATCAGATAAGAAAATACTAGATAAAAATGATGCAGCATAGGCTGAGATGACCTAACTTTTAATTCATATGAAATTTAAATATAACTCTATAATGTCTCATGTTTGATATTTGCCCTCCTCTCTCAGGGACTGCAGAAGAAGCTCTTTGTAATCTCCAAGCCAAGACCGTGATGACCCTGACATGTCACACTTTACAGAGGGACACAGAAGACAGGACACTGCTGTCAATAGCTGAGTGGTGCCTAATTTTTTACTGCATATTTGTGATCAGAATGAGACATAAAGATGTGCAGTTAAAAAAAGAGCTCAAGCTGCTATGGTTCCCATGTCCTAAGTCTGGGCTGACTCATGCACAGGACATCACTCTTTTGCCTGGTAACAAACCCTTCCTCTGTGTAGTTGCATCTTTCTGTAGTCTGTTGCAACCATTCAGGAAAGTTGAGCTCAGACAAGCTTCAAGCCGACTGTTGGGCATCCCAATGCCCCTTGAATCTGGTCCTTGAAGCACAGAGGCATGCTAGTACTTTATCTATCAGGGTGGCGAAATGCTTCTACCTGATGACTCATGTCTCCAGCAATCCTTGAGTGGAAAACTTCAATATGAACAGGCAGAATGGAAGAGCCCCATAGACCAGACTGCACACCAGTGCTCTAAGGCCCCGTTTGTTGAACTATTTTTTACACAGAAGCCTTTTCAGAGATAAAAAACAAGCTTCTCCTCCTCTCTTAATGTGACAGCAAGTGAAGCTTAAGAGCACCCCCAACAACACTATCACTGCAGTGTAACACAGTGTAGCATAGTGTGTGAACCTGTGTGAATGTAAATGACACTTAAGCATCACGATGGTTAAAATTTTTTTTGTCATGGGACAGTCTGTGTATACCTTCTTTATTCTGTGTATAAATAAACTTTTGTTTTCTTGATTAACAGCAGTCAAAGTTTTTGAAATGTGTGTTACTGTTTCTATTTACAGGACTCAGGCCAGGATGAATGAGCAGCAAAGGGCCACAGATTCTTAAATTCTAGGTTTCCATGTCAAACCTCTGTGATACATCCAATACCAAACACACACATGCACCTGCTAATTATAATTACTTTGTCTTTAGATATTTCCTCCCCTCTCTATCTCGTACTGTGCCTGCAGAGCTCAGTCAGTCAGTGAAGCGTTTCACCAGCTGAAACACTCGGGGTCTCCTGTATTTAATGTGAAGCAGTCTTTGTCCTTCACCTGATTGTTCTGTTATCTCCACGACAGCTTAATATCTGACACATCATTATCTTATCAATATCTGACTGCCTTGTTGCCCCCCCTTTTTGTTTTAGTTACTCATAAGCTGCGATTCTCCTTTACCTCTTTCATTATATTCAGATTTTCCTTCCTCTCTCATATCCCATCTACTTGTCTATCTAATGATACAGCAAAAGCAGAGCTTCTCTCATTTATTTTATAAATATTGCACCTTAGATGATAAATTTGATTGGGAAGGAAGTCATGGGGACAAAACACCAAAACACTGGCTATTGTTTAAACTTTAACAAAAGATTTTGTGCAATTTGCAGTCTATGTGCAGAGAAACAGACCTCCCATTCATCACAAATGTTAGTTAAAGCTAAAGCTAGTTCCCTGAGATTTGATCATAGAGGCCTTAAAATCTAGCTGAGAAGCTAGAGGTAGATCAGTAACATCACTCATCAGTCTGCTGCTGCAACACCTTCCTTTGTCAGTGTTTTGAGAGAAAGAACAAGATAAATGAGCATTTTGAAATGTTATTTTGAGGGATTTGTAGATACACAGGACAAACAATTGGAGTATCAGAGAAAATGATGGTGTACACTACAACAGACTTGACTAGAGGAAAAAAAGCAGCTTTGCACCAAAATAAAACACACTAAAACAAGGTAAATGCAATGCAATTAGAATTAACAACACAGCAGACTAAATCAATTTCATCTTCTCTCCAGGTTGGTCTTTAGTGTTTAGACTTTTTGTATTTGGTATGACTTTGTCTACACATACACCAGATGTAAACTGTTTATTTATCTGCCACTATTTCTGCTAAATAACAAAGTTAATTTCCTTGGTATCATGTATTTTAAAGTTGCAGTTTTTTTTTTTTACTTAAAGCTATCGTATGTGTTTACTGATACGCCCAACACTTAACTTTCTGACTGTCAAACAGAACAGACATCAATGAGGTTAACAGGCTTTTTCTTTCACAATCTCTTTCACCGAGTAACACTCCATCCACTCACTCACTCAAAGATAGCAACGAGCTATTTTGCCGTTCCTTGATTTTCATTTATCATTTATTTACCTGATCCTTGAGGAAAAAGAACTTGAGCGGCGCTAGGACCCTGAAGATCAGCAGGAGGCAATTGGCAGCAGTATGCTAGCAGGGGCTAGTGTTGTCACAGGGATTCATGAACATCTACGACATAGATTTTAGTGCTTTCATTGAGGTAAGAACAAACCTTACAAAATTACATCTAAAATTAAAATGTGACACAGTAGTTATGTGAATAACTGCACCCTGACATTAAGTAGCCAGTACTAAATCAGTGTTACAATTCTTGTCTGACAGGATGACGCTAGTAGCGTTAGCTTAAGGGTTAGCCGTGGGGAAGGAATATTTTAGAAAATTTACGTTTGATGACCTCAATGCTTTCAAATTAAGTCCTTGTCGAGTGTCGACTGGGCAATACCCGTTTGCTGACGTGATCATGTTGCTGTTTGACATTATTATTAACCAGTGGACTTAAGCCGTTTAGCTAACGACAGGTCGGCTAGCTACTGTTAGGTAACTAGCTTCTAGCCCATCCCAGCTTGCACTTAGGTTAGCTAACGTTAGCTGTTAACATCATGTGCCATCATTTTTGCAATCGTAAGCTGATGATGCCAGACTAAAACAACTTTAGCTACTTTGCTTTAGTTACACTGCCGTCTTTTATTAATGCTAATTAAGCGATACTCGTAATGTTATTATAATGTTATATACATGTTATTCATCTGATCTACCCTAAGGTTTACATTCACTAGTTGAACTTACATACACAACAATTTATGGCAATGTCACTTACCCGAACAGCTTTTCAAGTACAGTGCTTCTTTTACTTCAGGTTAATAAGTAGTCATTAATGCTTGATAAAAATGCCCTCCAACAAGTGTCAGTTCTTGATGACTTGGCTTTATGGTAATGCTTTAAAGGAAGTCATGACAGGAGTGTCTCTATTGCTGAAAACAATAGTCCTAGCATTCCATTGAAGTTATATTAAGTTATGTCTTGAGTGTTAATTGAAAGCAAGCATCAGTGAATTTAGACTAGTTCTTAGTACCAGTTAGTACCAGCATCTCTTGTGTAGGCAAAGCCTTTTAGTTCTCTGTGCCATTGACTCTCATTGTGGCCCCCCAAAAAATAAAAAGAGCAACACCGTGGGACTGGCTTATAGATTTCTTCATGAAGATCAATGGGGACACTTTAATTTAATTTGAATCCATTCTACATTCACTGCCCTGCTGCTGTAAATATAATACTTGTGCACCAAATCCATGGTTGAAAATAGTCCAAATCCGACACACTTTTTGAGTAGTGACTGCTTCTACAATGCTTAGCTATTTTGTAAAAGGATTTCCTGTTTCTTAACATTTGTAACAAAATGTCATGATTTTTTTTAGATTTCTGTTTAGAGTATGAAAGATGAGGCTGAGCTGCAGACATCATTTGTGCACATCCTTGTCTAGTTGATTCTGTCTTCTTTCTCAGACTTAGTCATGTCTCAGGTGGAGAAGAAGGCGGGGCTACTGAGGAGGACATCGTCCTCTAAGAAACCTTTAAAAGAAAAGGTGGTGCTAATGTATGATGAAATTTTTGCAGTAAGTATCACAGTGAGGGGATTTCAGTGATGGAAAGTAAAGAACAATAAAACTGTGTAGAAATGTGAACAAAGTTCTGTTTGTTTCTTTAATTTAGAAAGAAGATCCAGCAAAAAACAACCCTCGCTTCTGGGATGAGCTGTTTCTTATGAAAGTAGGGTGAAAGAGAAAATACTTGACAAAGAATGGCATAAATACAATCTGTTTGCAAAGTGTCCTTCTCACTTTCAGCCTCACAATTATTGCATGTTAATAGCTTGAGTTAGCTCATTGTAGGTAGAGAAAAAGAAGTAGTAGTGATGTGCAGAATTCAGATATAGCCCAATCAAATAACTTCCAACCTCTAATGATCCTTTAGTCCTTTACATGTTCATGTTTTCCTTCAGTCTCATCCTTTGAAACCTTAACTGTTATTCTCTTGCTCAAATATTAATTTTTTTCTATACTTCTGTCCTTCCACCTTTTTTAGGTGAACCTAGAGTACCTGGAATCCAAGTTGGAGAGTGTTGATGGGGAGGAGGTACAGCGGATCCAAGACAACATTAACTCTCTGTTCCACCACTGTGTTCAGGCTTTAGGAGAGGAGCACCAGATCAAAGTGGTCAATGCCCTGCAGGTAACTGAGCTCAGCAGGATCCCTTTGCTTTTCACAGACAGGTTGCAGTGCACAAGTTACCATCATATCATAAGTATATTTCAATGAAATGCAGATGAATCATGGACTTGGTTTTGCATCACCGCTGTAACTTCAAGAAGACCTGAGACCGGGATGCATATTTGTGTTTTTTTTGTGGTGAAACATCTCACTGTTTTTTTCACTCTACACTTCTCCTCTGTCTCCTTTAGACTCTCTGTGCACTTTTCCGTGGGGTTCACCAGAAGAACAAGTCTGCATCTGGCTTTGACATTATCAACATGCTCATGGGGTTCGACAAGGCTGAGCAGAGGATGAAGGTGTCTGGACAATACTTTCAGGGGGGAAGTTAAGAGTGGAAGAAATGATTTCTATTCGTTTATGTTGTGTTTTGTGATTGTGTGTCCTGCAGGATCTGATGGAGAGACTGGACAGTCTTCTATGTGGAGATGGGTCAGAGAGTCTGAAGAGTCTTTGTCTCAAACTGCTGCTGTGTCTGGTGACGGTGAGACACACCATATTACAGCAGCAGGATGAATAATCATATAGTACCATTTTGATAATGCTTTTTGTGCTGTTAAAAACATCACAAATATGTTGAAAAATGTGTTTACAGGTAACAGACAATATTAGTCAGAATACTATACTGGAATATGTGATGATCAACAGCATCTTTGAAGCCATTCTTCAGGTAAATAATTACTAGAAGACTATGTCTGCTGTAATTCTAGGATTTATGTCCAATTTTTTAATCTTCCTTCCTAACAGCTCATCTCTGCTCTTCCTCTCTCTCATCAGATTCTGTCTGATGCGTCCAGTAGGGGGCAGCATGGTTATGATGCTGTGGTTCTCTTGGCCCTGCTTGTCAACTACAGGAAATATGAGGTGTGTACAGATTCTCCCCTGGAACTGTGCTTTTTTTTGTCAGAAAAATCTTTTGAGCAATAGAGGGATGAAGCAACTGTTCAGTAAATCCTTCTGTTAGTATCACTGAATAGATACTCAAAGTGCATCCAAAAGCTCCAGAGAACAGTCCTCCTTTCCACCGCCTTTGTGTCATTCTGCCATTCAAAAACTGATGTCTGTGCTGCTTCACTGTCTCAACAGAAGATGATACAACAAAAGCAGCTCCTAAGGCCTGTTTTAGCGCAGGATGTGCAGTACACGTGTGTCGACTTCAGGAAGTCTTTTCAGTCCTGTTTTACACCACACAAGGGAAATGAGGGTAAAACAAGAGTGCAAGATTTTAATTGGCCTCTCTTAATGACAGTTTTTCACAAAGGAAAAGTTGCAAGTCTCTGATAAGCAAAATCAGTCAAGTCTAAGGAGAATGGTTTCTCCATGATCATGTTAACAGGACATACTGTAAATTCAGGCGGAAGTGGAACATTGTATTTCTGTTTTGCACCAATTGTACATAAAATCTTTGAATTGGATTATCTCAGGTATCAAAGAGACACTTGACATCTTTGATGACGGAGAGACAAACATGCTGCATGAAATTGCTTCCAATTTGCTCCCCTCTATAGTTATTTCCTGGAAGGATAAGAGCGACAGTGTGGGAGGGAATGAAAGGATGAGGAGTGAGGTTTTAGATGCACCCACATATGTACGCAAATTAGGCAACAACTTAAGGAGCTGCTTTGCATTTAGCCTGGTAAAATGTGCACTCGTAATTTGCAAGATACAATTAAAGTTTGCTGCAACACTCTGCTTTTTAGGTGTTTCTGCAGCATGAAAAATAATCAAAAAATGCAACTGCTGCATGTGAACTCATCCTATGACCCATCATCACACAAGCTGTGCCTCCCTGTTCATTTCCAAAAAAGCTGATCTGCATGCTTTGTAGTTGCATTACTGTACCTTATATGAGTAATTGAGAGGCCAAGAAGCCTAACCTGTACTCAGTTATTAGAGTTGGTGCTGCTGACTATGGGGACAGAATTCAGTTAATTTACTGATTTTCTCTTTGTCAGTCTGTGAACCCATACATTGTGAAGCTCTCCATTGTGGACGATGAGCCAACACTTAACGTAAGTATGTTGTCACTTACTGTATCTTTTTAAATGCAAATTAAAGAACAGCCAGTTTGATTTAGACGTTGGCCTTCACATCAAGCAATTTATCAAAGACTTGACTGAAAAAACTGTCTGTCTTCTCTCTCAGGGAATGGGTATGGTTGTCCACCAAGCTCTGACAGAATATAACAGGTGAGATCTAAAACTGTCCATGTGTCAGAAAAGGTTTTTGATGATGCATTGCATTGTGTATCGAGTCCACTGGCGTCATCAGTTTAGTTTGACGTCTTCAACAAATATTCTATTTCTGTTCCCCCGAAAAACAGGCCCTTTGTACTTTAGGTTATTTATATCTGACTGCTTTCTTTAGTGTTAGTAATATTTTTTGATGAGACAAGGTTTGGAAATTAAAATGCTGTCTGTGTCTGTCTGTGTGTGAAGACAGACACATCAAAGTGATGGATGACAGCTCCATGCACTTCTTTGTTTTTGAATGACCCTCATATAATAATTTTGCAGTGAGTAGCAGGAGATGCTAAGTAAGTGTTTTAGGTTATAAATACTGTGTCTAAGTGAACATGGCTGCTGCTCTGCAGCCTTTCTTGTGCTCTATTTTTTTTTTTAACATGGAACTCACTTCCTATCTTGTCTTTTTCTTTTTAGACAGTACAAAGATAAAGAGGAAGAGAACCAGGGTGGCTTCTTTTCTACCCTCACTAGTATGGTAGGATCCAATTCCTACTAAGAATTTTTTATAGTAGATATTAAATAGATTGTTATTTTTCCATTTTGATGTTTTTGTTTTTGAAGAGTTTGTTTTGAGACTTTGTAATGGGCCTGTTTGTTGTTAGCTTGATTCTTCTTCTGTCCACAGGTGGGCAGCATGTTTATAGCAGATGCTGATGAGAAACTCTCTGTACAGTAAGTGCAAATTGATTTAAGTTCTTACCTATCAGTCAGACTGAATTGCATTGTTCTATACTCCCTCAGTGACAGAATGTATGACTGCTGCAGTGTTCTTTGCTTTCCCTCGTTTTGTCATTGTGGAAAAGGCTCTGTTTTGAAGTAAAAGTTTAAATGAACATGTTTGCTGTCATATTAGAAACAGTATCAAGCAGTATAAGCTTGTTGGGCAGATCTCAGCAGATGCTTTCTGAGCAGTATGCATATACAGCACATTAAGTGCAGTATTTAGCAGCTGTGCCTTCATCTTGATACCACTAAAACTAAAATTTTCAGTAAAACGCTGCACCTCTGCACACTTTTTCCAGCAGTTGAGTCCTATTTTTAAAGAATACATAAAACACAAAAAAAGATGTAGCTGTTACAGAACAGACTTAGATTTGATTGGCTCAAGGCACAGTCGCATCATTTGTGGGTGGGAACATTTACACATGTTGTTCGTAACCTGTGGCAGTACAAACAAGCTTAATGTTCTAGTTTTCTGGTTCTGTTCTTTAGATTTTATAGTAGATTACTAAGATTGTATGTGATAATATTAAAAAACAACTTATCATTAATTTCTATGATCAAGGATTACTAATATTATACATCTTTAATGTCAACTATCTATCAACAATAAGATTTTTTTTTTAATTTGGAAAAATATGTTTTAGTAGTTAAGCACATTGTGCTGCAGTTAATGATAACAGAAAATGAAAGAAATTATCTACTGATGCATGAAGTGGTTGCTAATAATCCTCCTCAACTTGGTTTTGAATTTGACTGGGCAAAAACATTAATCTTTTTTTTCTGCTTAGCCTAATGTTAAATGAAGATTTTACTCTATTAACCACTGAACTGCCTGATCACTAGCTTCTCTTTCTTCTGTTTTCTCTAGGACAAATGAGGCAATTCTTTTGGCCCTCTATGAGGCTGTGCACCTTAACCGCAACTTCATCACTGTATTAGCACAGGTAAGGTAATACTTGCCTCTATTTACTAGTGTACATTTGTGCTTAGTGTGTTTTTTGATTGTTTTGCCTTAAACACATTTTCAGCATTGCAAAAAGTTTTCTCTTCATTATGCTTTCTTTTGTTCTAATATCAGTGGCATCCTTGGTAGAAGGTGACCACTTAAAACAGTAGATCTATCTAAAAGATAGTGGTTAGAATAGAGGAGGAAACACACACTTTTTTTTCGGACTGATAGATGCATCATGCCCTGCGATGGACTGGCGACCTGTCCAGGGTGTCCCCTGCCTTCGCCCTAAGTCAGCTGGGATAGGCTCCAGCACCCCCCGCGACCCTGCAGAGGATTAAGCGGTATAGAAAATGGATGGATGGATAGATGCATCATTTGATCTGCAGTTCTTGTATGTCAGCAGAAGAGATGAGCTATTTTAATGGTTACCTGTTGTTAGTGCATACTTATTTTGTGAGGTGCACTCAATGTAAAAATCACTCCTCCGTCATTATTCATCTAACTTTGTTTCTTAAACTCAGTAATCTCTGTTGGGGCATTGAAGTTCATTGTGTGAGCTATCCTAGCTCACTAACTGAACAATCAGGATGGGTTAAATGTAGGAACAATGGCAGCCGCTTAACAGTGACCCTGGACTCCTGATTTTTCTAAAAACACTGTGTAGATGTGCTTTTTGCAAATAATGTATTTATAGTATATATTAGCAGCTACTTTTATGACAGTTTTAATATGAATTTCCAGCTCAGACTATTCTGTTGTATGTCTTTGCATTTACAGGACACAAGGGACAGCTATAAACCATTAATAATGCTACACACATACTTTTGATCTTTCAACAGAGCCATCCGGAGATTGACATTGCAACCACATCAACCACCCCTACTCCAACCACACCTACATCACCACTTGGCACAACACCGCCATCTCTAGATGGTAAGTCATACACTTGTTCATGTTCTTATGTACAGAGACAGCTAATGTGTCTGACATCGCTCATTTGTTTCTGAAACGAAGATTCTAAATTTTTCTAAGGGTCTCCTCACTGCCTTCATGTTGGTGTTTGTAAGAAAGTTTTGTGCAGCAGGATGACGCTGAGCTGAAGCTGGATAGCATTGGCTGAATAAATTTGTAGATTTCATCAATTCAGTAGACACTACTGTATGTTTTATCCATAGAAGTGGAGGAATGATTTAAGCAATGTAGGTTAAGTTGCACGTATAAGTATGGATCTCTCAGGTGTTTAGTTGAAAGTTACGATCTCATTTACTTCCCTTTCACCTGAAAATTTTAAATGTCAAAATTGTCAAAACCTAGAAACACAAATTTATGTAGATGTGAAACCTTTTCTTGCTTCTCTAGATAAAAAACAGAGGTTTTTCCTGTTAACTTTAATTATCATGATAGTCTTTTTTGAAAAATCTTCCAGTGGTTGTCATTAAAACATGCAACTCAATGCCTCAGATATTAGCTTAGGTATTCAGTTAGAGTCCTTTTAAAAGCCTTGAAAAACTCAACAGCATACAGGGGACTCTAACAGCTCTAACCTTATCCTGCTAGTTCTGTGTTTACATATGTTTTATGACAAAGACTTACCTATAAAACAGAACTGAATTTAACTAAAAGTGTCAATCCCATTGAAACACCGGTAGGCCTGAAAGTGGAGTCCAGGTTTGGAGTAAGGAACGCCAAAACTTTTTGGCATCGGCGGTCTGTGCTTCTTTGCTTCTTTGTTAAATCTCTCTTTTTTTGACATGTATTTTTTAAAACTTACTTCTGCCCTCTTGCCCCCTCAGACAGACAGAGGCACACATACACCCACATGAGCAGCCTTTTTTAAATATTTAGTAGATTTTGAAGTTTATGTGATATATATGTAATAAGAAAGATGCACATATGCAGTAAATGGCCCTTCTGATACAGGTTTGCTTCATCTTAATAATCAGAGTGTTACACCATTTAAGTTTTTATTATCTCCTTCAACTAATGTGCATGGCTGTCACTTTAGTTTTCATGGAGGGTGAATGTTTTTGCTGAATAAAAAATCAGGTCATTTAGCTTGCACACAGGCTGTAAATGTTAAAAGGTACATGTTTCTATCTCCAGCCAGCTCCCCCAACATTACTTCATACCTAAGAGCCATTTTTCTGTATGAAATATTTAGCTCAAGCTTCAAATAGAGATGAATGTTTCACATGAAGCAGCATGCATTATGACATGTCATGGGACCTCCAGTACTTAGAAGACCCTCCACCCAGATCAGAAGTGATGGCACACATGTGCCTGCAGTCTCATGTTAGAAAAATATCGTCATCTTACTGCAGTCTAGCCCCCTGTGATGATATGTTTCTTGACAGTGTGAAATCTTCCTTTTTGCAGTAATCTGAGAAAAGATGGAAATAACTGAGGGCTTGTGGTTGGTGGAGGGAGATAGCAATGACCAGCTCATTATTTATCCATGAGACAAGCTGTAGTTTTCAGCAAGCAGAGATTTTTAAATGGATGAAGATACTTGTCTAGACAAACAGAAAGCCACTGTAATGGGAAATCTCTTTTTGTAATACTGTCTTTTGCTCGAACGAGCACACCGCCTGCCCAAATGAGACTGACAACTATTTTGTTTCTGCTTTAAGACAGCAGACTCTGATAAAAGGCTCAGGTTTTCAGGACATGAATATTTTGAAATAACTGCCTTGGAATTGACTGCCTTTTTATTACTTTAAGTTTGATTAATCACAAATATAGTATGTTATTCTTTCTGTTTCATCCATATACATGTCTACTTGTGTACATTTGCTGTGTAGTGATGAACAACCCGGAACTGCCTCTGGATCCAAACCTGCAGACTAGTAACCTTCTCATCACCTTCCTCAAGTATGCCTCCATTGTGATGCAGGACACTAAAGGTAAACAGATACCGAAATGCCCTCTTCCTCTTTGTCTCGGTCACTCCACCTCTCTGTGATTCTTCATTCTTTAACTTTTTCATGTCCCACAGTGTCCTCACATTGTTTTAGACAGCAGTGGCAAAGAGATGCTGTTATCACACTTTGTAACATTCATTTGTTTTGTCACCCCATTTCAAGACATCAGAGAAAAGAAAATTAGTAAAGCCTTTAAGCCCTTTAAAAGCCTAATTTTTGTAAACTTCTAGATGAGCATCGTCTCAACAGTGCCAGACTGTGCCTAATCATCCTCACCTGCATAGCAGAGGTAGGTAGCAGCAACACTGCGGCAACATTTATACTTTTTTACAGACTGTCTTGGATCTGACCTCTCTTCTTTATTAATAGGACCAGTATGCTGATGCCTTTCTCCATGACGACAACATAAACTTCAGAGTCAGTCTCCACAGAATGGTGAGTTTCTAGTTGCTGAATGATTATGTACTTACACATTCTTGTCAAAAAGCTGGCAAGACACTCTGTTATCTGCATTCATTGCACAGCAGTCAACATTTGTCTTCCTGGAGAAATCAGGTTTCCTATTTAAACGTTAAAGAAATTAACAGGAGAAAGCTGACCTCCTTTACCAACCCCCCCCACCATGATGTTATGTGTGCTAAATTTGACACTTACTTAAAGATACTGTCTCAGTATTGCCTACCAAAACTGACATCAGCCAAAACTGGTAGTATGTTACACTTCTCCATTCCTACCTTGTGCATTGAAATGTATTCATGTGAATTTAAATTGTTGTTTATTTAATCTTGTTATATTTTTTTTTTCAGCCCATGAGGCACAGAAAAAAAGCAGTGGATAAAAACATTCCTTCACGGCCGCTGGTGTGTGCTGTGTTAGGTATGAGGAACATTTAACTGTTATTAACTAGTGTGTTTAATAAATAATGTGTATGCTGCACTCTGGTTCAGGCTACTCTGAGTTCATGGTGTCATTTGGGCCAGTTTCATGCGGGTCATAGTTTTATAAATAACACTATAATAAAAAGTTAATACATCATTTCTTTGCGAATCTGTAAAGATTCATATTTTTTTGTGCTGATGCCACGTTATTTACCTCTCCACTGATGTTTCATTACTGCAGTCATCAATATTAAAACCTTTTAGTTTGTATCCCTCAGGCAGTTCTTTTTTCTCTTTGTCTGAACCTCTTTTTATAGACCTGATGGTGGAGTTTATTGTCACTCATATGATGAAAGATTTCCCCATGGATTTATACCTGTGAGTATACATGCACACACACACACACACACACACACACACATTTTTTTAGGCTCTCTACCAACCAGCTCTGCTAACACAGTTTTGTTTCCTTTGCAGGCGCTGTGTGCAGATCATTCACAAACTCCTGTGTTACCAAAAGAAGTGTCGAATCAGGTTACACTACACATGGAGAGAGCTCTGGTCAGGTAAAGATAACATTTCATTTCTCATTTTATTTTTTAATCAGAACAGTAGGATCGTCTGGAACTTAACTCAGGGGCTAAAAGCCTTTTGAGGAAGTAGTAAGTAGTAAGTTTAATCTACAGCAACCAGAGACTTTCTCTGAGATAGATCCAAGGTGCAGAAACATAGCAACAGATGGTTCAAACATGGAAACATGTGAACCACTGAATCCACTAAGGAAACCACTGAGTACCGATGTTGGGATGAAAGGTGGACATTTCTCTTTGTTTATTAAGGGTAAAAGTTATGTTATAGTTTGTTGTTGGCTTCTTGACTTAATTTTTTTTAAAAAAGAGAGAGAGAAAGAGGGGTTGGGGAATGAGAAAGGAGGAGTGGTAATGGTCCAGTGTGCTAGAGGGTCACTAAGAGAGGAACTTTTATCGACCGTAATGCAGCATCTATACACTCCAGAGCAGTAGGTGACAGTGTGTCCCTTTACCAATATGTTAAGAAGAAAATGAAAAGTAAAATGATCAGTTATGTCACTCATATCAGCCACGAATAGTTAAAAAAATCCTTCAAATCATTGAGTTTCATGCTGATCTAAACAGCAGAAGGGCTCCAACTGTGGGTAATGTAACATAATTCAGAGGGAAAAACAAACAGGGCTGAACCAGGGACATCTGAATTAGCTCTTTACACTGTGTTTAACTCAAATCTCTACAGTGAAATTCGGCTTCACATAGTCCACATCAAGATATACTGTACAGGGCTTAAAGTATTCTGGCACCGTGCCGGATCTCCGGCGTTTGACTATGATTCAGAAAAAAACCCAAAACCCATCACAAAAAAACCTACAAAAAAAAAAAAAACTTGCCAGGCCCCTCCCTCAAACTGCTACTGTCCAATCCTACGTTAGCAACCGTAACTATGGGTACA
>JAPZDZ010000020.1:19789427-19824701 GCA_029783805.1 Acanthurus tennentii
GCTAGCAGGCGAGCGAGTGGAGCAGCAAACGGAGCAAGAATCTGGCGACAGAGAGAGATAAAGGAGAGAAAGAGAGAGAGAATGACAGGAGAAGGGAAAGAATGGCAGCTGCTGCAACCTCCATCCCGCCGCAACCCGTAGATAAACCAAGTGCTCGAAGTGCTGTATGGAATAACTTCGGCTTTAAAACAAATGAGCACGGTGAAGCCTTTAACGGCCGTGTAACGGTGTTACAAAACATGTCTGGCCAAGGGTGGAAACACGTCCAACTTGGCAAAACACTTAATGACAAGCACACAGACCTGCATAAGGAGTTCAAAGAACGACAGGTAACAACTTATATACCCATGACAAAAAGCCACATTGAATGCTAAAAGCAAGCAACGCCAAAAATTAAAGCTGCATTGCAATTAGCTACCATTTTTTCGGTTTAAATAGCCTATTTATATTATTTTATTTTATATTATAAATATAGATATTATTATTATATATTTACTGCTGCATAGTTATAGTTCTAAGATTTTCTATTAAAATAAAGACAATGACATTTTTTGTGTTCTTTTTTTATTTGGAAAAGTATCGAAAAGTATTGAAATACATGGTGGTATCAGTATCGATACCAAAATGTTGGTATTGTGACAACACTACTGCATATGTTTTCAGTGTTCAGCAAATAGTGACAATATGCCACACTTCGTTTTTCTCCGCCGAGTTAACCTGTAGCGTGAATGTTATCTCCGAGTGGTCTTGAACGCAGCATCCAAGCCGACGGTTGTTTCACCGAAATCAGATCAGAAAAATGGAGAGTAAATTCATGAAGCCAGGGGAAGAAGTACTAATTGACAATGGCCTTAAAAACAAATGGCGCTGGGCATGAATAGAAGAAAGGGGTGGAGACGGCAAGCCTTTTCCTATAACCTAATTTGCTATTGTTTGTTTTGAACAAAAACGATGGAAATGTTGCAATTTAAAATTACAATATTATCTACAGTTCACTGTTGCGCTGTATTGTTCATACATTTTTGTATAAATTGCCCTGTACTGAATGAAATGGTTGCTAAATGAATAGTTCAGATTAATTAGCCTGACTGAGTTTCACATGTCCTTATAACATTATTACCTTTACTTTCTAAAATTCACATTTAAACTGTAGGTCATCTTGTAACCTGCCAAGCACAATGCCGAAAAGTTGTTTGCCAATTTGCCTATAATGTGTATGTGTCGGATCCACTGCACCCCAGCTCCCACGAAAAAAGTTCAGGCTCAGGATTTTTTTTTACTTTAGGCCCTGTACTGTATGTGGTAGTCATAACTAAACCTTTAATGTGAAAACAGAAAAAAAAAAAAAAAGTACAGCCTGAAAAGCTGTGACACTGTGTAACACATAAATAAAAACAAATTTCAAACTTATGCATACAAACTGTGTTTACTGACAACATCAGACATCTAAGCTGTAGTAGAGATTGTTGCATTTTTCACAGTTCCTGTTGATTCATGTGGTCTTGCAAACAAAATGCATTTGATGAATTGTTTGGAGGTTTTATGTGTCTGAAGATGTGTTATGAATTATAATTTTTAATTATGTGTCAGAATACCACTTATTCTCAGTTTAAATCAGATTATTTTTTTATTTGCCACACAACTTCTGCAAACAAAACTAATTTTATTTTAAAGTCATTAGGCCTGTTGTTTGGGAATGTATTGCATCATTGAGATTAGATAATGAGTCTCTAAAGAAGGCACAATCCATCCTGATTGGCTTATTTTCAGCTTGGTCAACACACAATAGGATAACATTTCAGCTTGTAATGGTCCCATTGCACTGTGTTTCATTAGAATACAAATTCCTCTAATCAGACCAATAATCTATTTAATTCCCTGAATGATACCCACCTTCTCCTCCTGCTGCTGGTGATAATTGTGTTCCATGAAATAAGAGTAAAATTAGCCAAATTAATCAAATAGATGTGTTTATCTTTTTTCAGCCTGTCGTCATGCCAGCTTGTGTTGTTGGAGCTTGTTAAAAGCTTTTTTTGGTTCATTTAAGTCTTGTTTTTGTAAAAGCATGTGAAAGGACTTGATTTGGTGTCGAAAAGGTTCTCCCCTCCTGTGTTTCCATTATCTACCTTAATAAAGATGCACACTAAAGAAAGCAAACTGCTGCCATATGCCTCCGCTGGTAGACAAATCTGCAACTTCCAGATTATTTTATTAATGTGTGCATGTCTCCCTCTGCACAGCTCTCATCAACCTGCTGAAGTTTTTGCTGTCAAATGAGACCATTCTGCTGGCCAAGCACAACATTTTTTATCTGGCCTTACTGGTGAGAAACACACACACACACACACACACATACACTCAAAACATGCACACGGGACCTTGACAGAACAATTCACTGTGGAAATTAGTTTCAAGAGAATGTGTGTCTGCTTCCAGATGCCGTTTCGGTGGTGTCGCTTGTAGCTCAGCTGTGCATGTGACTGAAATCACAAACATGAGTCTTAACTCCTTTCATTAGTTTGTCAGAGAAGTCTTGAGAGCCCAAACAGGCAGAACATGCCGGAATGGATGCATTATCAATTTGATTTCCCTTTAGAAAATCTATTTTTAGTTTGCTTCTCTTCTCTCATATCTCTTGTTGGGTTCTTTTTATTTACAAGGATACAAGGAAGTTTATTTGTCATTGTACAACAGGTTGTATAATGAAATTAAAATGTGGTTCCCTCTTGATTGATTAATTGATTGTATAAAAAATAAAATAAAATTATTAAACATGGAGGAGTGCAGATGGTGCATTAAGTAGTCTCACAGCCTGAAGGAAGAAGCTGCTTTGTAGTCTGGTGGTACGGCAGTAGATACTTCTGTATCTTTTGCTTGACGGCAGCAGGGTGAACAAGTTGTGGCTGGGGTGGGTGTTGTCTTTTGGTATCCTTTTGGCTCTGTGCAGGCACCTCACCTCACTTATATCACTGATCATTTGAGAATGAATGTGTTGCTCAACTAATGTGGGACTTCTTATTCAGATAGTGAACCTGTTCAACATGTTTATAACATATGGAGACACGTTCCTGCCCACCTCCAACAGCTATGACGAGCTGTACTATGAAATTGTACGAATGCACCAGGTCTTCGACAATCTCTACTGTATGGGTATGTTACTGAAAACTGAAGTGTTTAAGCTGAATATACCTGTTGCTATTACTGTAAAAAATAAAATATCTATAAGCTGTTTTAAATGGTGATATCAATAACTACCATAAACAAATAAAAGCAGTGAAAAAAAAAATCTGAGGGACCAGAGTTATCTGCAGCCTCCAACAGAAGATAACATGTTGAATTTAGCATTTTGCATTGGTTAAAAAAGAGTCATGTCATACTCCTCACTCTACTGCTTTAGTTTCTCTGTACAATAGAAATACTAGTTTATTTTACTTTGCAGTTTTTCTCAATTAATGTTAAGCTAGTCAATTGAACCTTCAACCTTTCCTTTTTGTTTCTAATTAATCATTGAAAGCAGTTGCTCTCTCCACAAAAAGATAATGCAGTTCTGTGACAGTAATGACCTATCTTTATGCTGGCTTTTCTTTTTTACACCAGGTCAAAACGCTGGTGCTGGTGATTTTTGGTATTTAGCATGCTGGTGTGTAACATAACAGCATCGCTGTCTAGAGTGATGTTTTACTTAAATAACCCACAGCACCTTCTAAAAGGGTTAGGGGCTCCTGGAGTTTGTTTCCTCTCCAAGACCTTTTACTTCTGCCAGAGCAGAGAGCAGAAAGTGATGACTGAGAATGTCATTACTCTGTTTTGATGATAGTTTAATCCTTAAATGATTTTTCAAGTGAAGCATCAAGCATTCTCTGATTCCAGCTTCTTCATTGTAAGGATTTGCTGCATACAAGGTGTTAACTTGACAAGATTAGATTTTGAATTGTTGGTTGGACAAAGCAAGTCATTTGATGATATCACACTGGGCTCTAGAAAATTTTGGTTTAATTTTTGTAATAAACAGATAATATTTTATTTATTTTTTGCAATTTTAATAGACTCAATGATTGACAAGTTAATTGAAAAAATAAATCCTAAAAATATAGTCAGATATTCAAGTTGAGTTTTTAATTGTTATTATCTGCCTTCCAGTTCTGCGAGTATCAACCAACACGGGCCAGTGGAAAGAGGCAGCCAGCAAGGTCACACATGCTCTTGTGAATGTTCGGTAAAGACACACACATACATACACACATACACACACACACAAACAAACTCTAAAGGTGTGTTCAGACAGTGATTAACGTGATGCTATTGCAAGTAACGCTAGTTTCTTGTTAAATTTGGATCATATTTGGTTCATCGCGTCAATCACGTCATTGCTCCAATCACTCCAATCTTATTGGAAATCACGACACAGTGCCATGAGATGTTGCCCGAAAAAGTCCCAATATTTTCACTTTTAAGCGATGAAGCAATGGAAGCAATGGACGCCTTGAGCGCCTCATTGTGTGATGCATGTTGCCGAAAGAGTTATCGTGTTCATTGCTTTCGGTCTTAACACACTTAAAGAGGTAGAAAAGAGTCATATTGGATGGAAGAGAATTGCCAATGAGAAGATGGTGGAGAAATAAAATTAAGGTCTTAATTTGGGTTCTTTCTCTCACTCCTGCTTTTTCTCATTGCCCTTTACTTCCTTCCGCAAGCCCCTCTATTGGATCATTTTTAAGCCTTGATCTCCTTCACCCTAAACCTACTTAATTTGACCCACATGCTGTACTTTGTCTTCCCTCCACCATTTTCCCCCTGTAATCTCTCTTTCCTCCTCCTTCTCCTACATTTACTCTGAGGAGATGATCCTCTGAGGTCACCCTGACTCAGAGGCCCCTGAGGGCACCAGTTTGAGCAGGATATCCCTGCAGGATCCACCTTCTCGTCTTAGCTCCTGATGTAGCAGACTGTGCTGCTTAAATAGGCAATCACATAGGATGAATGAAAAGCGGAGGGGAAGAAGATTGAAAGAACTAATATTTGAAAGAATAGATGAATAAAGGCAGACGGGTGTAAAGAACCCACAGAGACTATTGGAATTAACTTGAATGAAGACACCAGTTCCATTTTACTCCCATCAGTTCATTCCTCAACACACCAGCTTCCCCAATGGAAATGACAAAAGAATTACCAATATGGAGAATTTTCTCATTCATGTCACCATAATTTATTTGATATATGACGTTCTCTTAGCCTGTACAGAATAAGCAATTTCATCTCATAGCTTAGCTTTTTACATCAGCTTATATATGAGCTATTGCACAGAAATATAGTGTATGCTAATACTGGAAAAGGTAATCTTAGAATTTACATAATGGAAATAAATGGAAGCTCCTCGGTGGCAGGGCCCTGGGGGTGGATGAGATCCGCCCGGATTTCCTCAAGGCCCTGGATGTTGTGGGACTGTCGTGGTTGACACGGCTCTGCAACATCATGTGGACATTGGGGGCAGTGCCTCTTGATTGGCAGACCAGGGTGGTGGTCCCTCTTTTTAAGAAGGGGGACTGGAGGGTGTGTTCCAACTACAGGGGGATCACACTCCTCAGCCTCCCTGATAAGGTCTATTCGGGGGTACTGGAGAGGAGGGTTCGCCGGATAGTCGAACCTCAGTTTCAGGAGGAGCAATGCGGTTTTCGTCTTGGTCGTGGAACTGTGGACCAGCTTTACACCCTCGGCAGGGTCCTCGAGGGTGCATGGGAGTTCGCCCAACCAGTCCACATGTGTTTTAATAATGTGGTCCTGTTCACCAGGCCGTGACCTTCAACTCTCGCTGGATCGGTTCGCAGCCGAGTGTGAAGCAACTGGGGTGAGAATCAGCACCTCCAAATCTGAGTCCATGGTTCTCAGCCAGACAAGGGTGCAATCTCCTCCACTTGGGTCGGGGATGAGATCCTGCCCCAAGTGGAGGTGGTCAAGTACCTCGGGGTCTTGTTCATGAGTGAGGGAAGGATGGAGTGGGAGATCGACAGGCGGATTGGTACAGGGTCTGCAGTAATGTGAACTCTGCATAAATCCTTCGTGGTGAAGAGGGGGATGAGCCGAAAGACAAAGCTCTCTGTTTACCGGTCAATCTTCGTTCCTACCCTCACATATGGTCATGAGCTTTGGGTGGTGACCAAAAGAACAAGATCGTGGGTACAAGCGGCTGAAATGAGCTTCCTCTGTAGGGTGGCTGGGCTCTCCCTTAGAGATAGGGTGAGAAGCTTGGTCATTCAGGAGGATCTCAGAGTAGAGCCGCTGCTCCTTCGCGTTGAGAGGAGCGTTGAGTGGCTTGGGCATCTAATTAGAGTGCCTCCCGGACACCTCCCTGGTGAGGTGTTCAGGACACGCTGGAGGGACTATATCTCAGCTGGCCTGGGAAGTCTCAGGATCCCCCGGAAAGAGCTGGAAGAAGTAGCTGGGGTGAGGAAAGTCTGGGTTTCCCTGCTTAGGCTGCTGCCCCCGCAGCCCAACCCCGGATAAGCGATAGAAGATGGATGGATGGAAATAAATGGAAATAAGTTTTGGTGTTTGGTAGATTACCAGTGTTGTTTCAAACTTTGATTATCAAATCCTTTGTCAAAATTCCAAAATGCAAAACCTTCACACCTTGAATATTAGTGTATTATTACTCTGCACCTTAACAGGAAATAAATACCCCTGTCACCACATATGTTTTTTTGCATTTTGTCCAAGGATCCTGTATATAGTTTGGACTTGGGCCCTTAGATTTAATTTAATAAAATCGATCCAACAGTCCAGAATAAATGTATCCTCACCAAATCATCTAATTCTTATTTATAGATTGTTGTGTTTCTGTTGATAGAGAGAAACACAACAGAGTATGAAATAAGGATGTGATAGCAGCTCATAAATAGTTCAAGTTAATCACACAGCCACTCCTAAGCTGCTTGGCTGCAGTGCTGATCATTATTTTATGACTGAGGCGTTGTCTGACAAATACACATTAATAATAACCACCATTGTGCTGTAAAAGTCAGAGGCTGTCAAAGACTGTCTGTTTACTCCAACACGCCTTCTGGCACCTTGACTGGGCAGCCTAAAGTCATCACTTTACTGCTCTGTCTTTCTTTGTCACACTAAACCACCAAGCAAGCACATTATTTTTTGGAGCCTCTTTTTCAGGTTAACTGCCCTGCCAGCATCTCAAGTATAAACCTGCTTCTCAGACCTGCAGGTCTGTGAATGTACTCAGGAGTCATTCAGAGATGTATGAGTGGCCTTTTTTTTTAAAAAACTTATACCTGAAACCTGTTTATATGTATTTTCTTCTGTTTTAAATTCGCAGCATCACAGATGCTCAGGTCCGCATGACCAAGTGTTACAATTTAGAAAGAAAGAGTGTATGTAAGGCTCTTCTGCAGCCAGCAGCTGATAACCTGTAACTGCTCCAGCTCACTTCATACCATGACCCACACACAATCTCCTCTGAGTTTGCCTGTGGTTGTGTTTTAGAAGGAGTGCCAAAATTAAGTGATTGTGTCAGGTTTCCCAGACTGGTGAGCCAGTTACCACTTGTAATGTGCATTTCCATCAACTGCTGTTGTTCAAATATAAGAAGCTTTTTTGCGATAAACACTTGATGATGCTAATTTTCCAGTGACACTAAACCATTGCAAAAGGAGTTGAAATAAGATGTAGTGACTAAAAGAACTTCATTCAGACCTGAAACAAAGGAAAATGTTTATAGCAGACATGTGCAAATTTAAAAAATGTACCTAAATGCTGGTGGATGGAAAGCCATGAAGTTACGATGGGAAATTGAATGCATCTTTGAATAAAGATGCCTCACTCTGGACAGAGTTGTGTGTTCCTTAATTTGTTGCATCCTTGGACTTCTGAGAAAATGTTGATTCTGCTTCATTTCAAGAGGGGTTTTTTTTGTCTTTAAGGGCCATCATCAACCATTTTAACCCCAAGATTGAGTCGTATGCTGCTGTGAATCACATCTCCCAGCTGTCAGAAGAACAGGTAATACAACTTTTCCTCATCTTACTCTCTTACTAAAAGTTACTTGTAAAATCAAATTAATTTCAGCAACACCACAGAGCCAGAACTTCACAGAAACATCAAAAGGTAATCTTGATGAGTTTTTTAATAGAATAAGAAAACACCTGGTCCTAAGCGTTTGCTGCATTGTATGTGAAAGAATGTCTATTTATCAGAAAGTATTTAGAGCTGCATGGCAGAGATGGATGAGTCAAACAGCGCTTATTGTGATGAGACACCTAGAAGTGCAGTTGTTGTCACACATCAGTGAGCTTAAAACTCATCAGAGCTGATTCACTGCACACAGTTCAGGCAGGTGGGAGGATGATGAACACAACAAATATAAAGCTTTCACACTGTACATGACAGATGGTGACATGCACATTTCGTAGTTGCCATTTCAGGACAAAGTGAACTGATGACAACATAATGTTCTTCTACATACACAACATAAGCAGTTTTCTCCTCTGACTGTACTTTCAAAGGCAAAAATCGCCCCAAAATGAACTTAAGTTGATCCTATAAATACAGAGAGAGAGTATTTAGTTGATTGGATGCTGGATACACTTCTAGTCAAAAGTTTGGACACACCTTCTCATTCAATGTTTTTCCTTTATTTTCATGACTATTTACATTGTAGATTCTCACTGAAGGCATCAAAACTATGAATTAACACATATGGAATTATGTATTAAACAAAAAAGTGTGAAATAACTCAAAAAATTTTTTATAGTTTAGATTCTTCAAAATAGCCACCCTTTGCTTTGATTACTGTTTTGCACACTCTTGGCATTCTTTCGATGAGCTTCATGAAGTAGTCACCTGAAATGGTTTTCCAACAGTCTTGAAGGAGTTCCCAGAGATGCTGAGCACTTGTTGGCCCTTTTGCTTTCACTCTGCGGTCCATCTCATCCCAAACCATCTTAATTGGGTTTAGGTCAGGTGACTGTGGAGGCCAGGTCATGTGGCGCAGCACTCCATCACTCTCCTTCTTGTTCAAATAGCCCTTACACAGCCTGGAGGTGTGTTTGGTCATTGCCCTGTTGAAAAATAAATGATGGTCCAACTAAACGCAAACCGGATGGGATGGCATGTCGCTGCAGGATGCTGTGGTAGCCATGCTGGTTCAGTGTGCCTTCAATTTTGAATAAATCCCCAACAGTGTCACCAGCAAAGCCATCAACCATCACACCTCCTCCTCCATGCTTCACGGTGGGAACCATGCATGTAGAAACCATCAGTTCACCTTTTCTGTGTCACCAAGAGAAACGGTGAGTGGAACCAAAGATCTCAAATTTGGACTCATCAGACCAAAAAACGGTTTCCACTGGTCTAATGTCCATTCCTTGTGTTTCTTGGCCCAAACAAATCTCTTCTGCTTCTGCTTCTTCTTTTCCTTAGTAGTAGTTTCCTAGCAGCTATTTGACCATAAAGGCCTGATTTGTGCAGTCTCCTCTGAACAGTTGATGTAGAGATGTGTCTACTACAAGAACTCTGTGTGGCATTTATCTTGGCTCTAATCTGAGGTGCCGTAAACTTGTCATTTCTGAGGCTGGTGACTCGGATGAACTTATCCTCAGCAGCAGAGGTGACTCTTGGGGCTCTATTTTCATCGACCAGGCGCAGGCACCGCACCAATGGGGTGTGGCCAGTGCATTTTGCAATTTTCATGCACGGTGCAGTTTGGCACAGTGTGGCACACCCACACCTCCGTCCCTCCCACCGGGGCAAGTGGCAAAGAGGGAGGAGAGAAGGCGTGAGTGGGTTTCACACAGCTGAATGTAATCTTCACCAATCAAATGAACGCCTCTCCTTGCCTTCAAATGCATTGCGGGTGAGGCAGTTCCAATTTCACCTCGCCACCACCATGGACGAAGACAGCAGCAGCTCAAGGCGGCCAAACTTCTCCCAGGAGAAAAATGATGTGCTGGTGCGGGAGGTCCAAGCTCGCAGTACCAGAATATATGGTAATGCAAACAGACCTCCACAGGCTGATGATGCAGAAACAGCCTGGGAGGAAGTTGCTAATATTGTCAATCAAGTTTACCCAGATATTTTGAGAACCGCTGCCCAATGTAAAAAACGGTTCAATGATGTAAGGAGAAGTGCCAAAAAAAAGTTGTCAGAGCAAAGAAGGCACACGGTGGCCACCGGGGGCGGCTCCTCCACCAGCCTCAGGTAGAGTTGCCACCCGTCCCGTTTTTCCAGGAATTGTTCTCTTTTTTTCACCAGCTGTCCCGGGGAAATAAAAATCTCTCCTGGGACACAATTTGTCCTGTTTTTTGGGAAAATACAAAAACCTCATTTGATTTCCTTCGTTCTGTAGTATAGAAAGGTCCCCCTTGCTTCCGTGGCTATTTGTCTCTGTTTTCTTCCTGTTTATGCGTACATCACACGCGCGCCCTATCGCTCAAAGCAGCTCTAGGGAGGGGAACTTGACCTAAGTCCGCGCTTAGGTCTTCTTTTCACCATTTGAAATGAGAGGAGAGAGGACTAATGAGTAAGGAGATGGAGCAAATACATGCAAGCCACCAGCACAAAAAACGATATAATAGTTACAATTAGGGTTGCCACCTTTGATTTGTGAAAAAACGGGGCACTCGAACAAATGTTTGGAGCGGAGGGCTTGGCCAATATTACCAGTTCAGAGTGTCGCCCAGTCAGGATTGTTACTAGTTTATTGTTTTTTTCGTGCTGGTGGCTTGCATGTATTTGCTCCATCTCCTTCCTCGTCAGTTGTCTCTCCTCCCATAAATTATAATAAATTACCCAACGGCGGGCATGCTTTGCCTGCGCCAAGAATAGACCAGGCCGGAGCTGGCGAGCTTTCAGCACCTTCGGCGCAGTGTTTTGTCACGAAATTGTCACTGCGCCAAGCTGAATCAGTCAACTCCTCCCCCTGGTGCGCCGCCACACCCATCTCGGCGCAGCCCAGTCTACCAAATTGGCTGCGCATGGTGGTGTGCCGGATGAAATTACCACTGCGCGGGGTGCGCTACGAACCACCCTGCCATGCGCTACAAAATTAGAGCCCTAGGTCTTCCATTCCTGGGGCGGTCCTCATATGAGCCAGTTTTGCTTGATGGTTTTTGCGACTGCATTTGAGGACACATTCAAAGTTTTTGCAATTTTCCGGACTGACTGACCTTCAGTTCTTGAAGTAATGATGGACCGTCGTTTCTCTTTACTTAGCTAATTGGTTCTTGCCATAATATGAATTCTAACAGTTGTCAAATAGGGCTGTCAGCCGTGCACCAACCTGACTGCTGCACAACACAACTGATGGCCCCAACCCCATTAAGAAGGCAAGAAATTCCGCAAATGAACCCTGACAAGGCACACCTGTGGAGTGAAAACCATTTCAGGTGACTACCTCATGAAACTCATTGAGAGAAGGCCAAGGGTTTGCAGTGCTGTCAACAAAGCAAAGGGTGGCTACTTTGAGGAATCTAAAATATCAAACATAGTTAGAGTTATTTAACACTTTTTTCTTTGCTACATAATTCCATATATCCTGCTTCATATATTTGATGCCTTCAGTATGTATCTATGATGTAGAAAGTAGTAAAATAGAGAAAAAACATTAAATGAGAAGGTGTGTCCAATCTTTTGACTGGTAGTGTATGTTTTAAGACACTGAGTTAAACCTCAATAACTAGTGAATAAATTTGAGTCTGGAAAGAACCCGAATTTCACCGATAGAAGTATTGTGATTTCAGTTTAAGAGTTTTATCATCAATGTTCAACCAGTGAGCATAGGAAAACAGTTGGAAGAGTCCTTTTTTTTTAACAGGCTGATAAGAAAGTGATGGATTTGGTCATTATCCTCCCCAATTACCTTTCTGCTTTCTCTGCTTTATCTGCTAGATTTGTTCACAACAGCTACCAGTGGTTTTATGTGCCGTTCCACATGGATATTAACACTCTTTTCATAAAATAACTGTTATTTATTATGATATATAGTTTTTTTAAGTAGTAGTGCTGCTTATCATCTTAAAGGAGTTTGCAGTCATAAATGACAATTTTGGATCAGCAGATGCAGAGCAGCATTCATTTGTTTCTGCCCAGCTGTTTTTTCCCTTATAATCTCTGTTTTTGATCCCCCCAACTCCTGAGGGAAATATCTGGCTCTTAGCTGCTAAATGTTCAACTATGAACACCAGCTAGTGATTTACTGGATTTTCAGAGCTTTTTTCTCTCAAAACAGCAGCCTGCTACAGCTGAATAGGATGCTGTGAAAGCAGTGAGAGTAAACTGTTACAGTAAGAGTGAAATGGACAGCTGAAACCAGAGGGATCTAAACATTTAAGTGATGATACTCCATTTGTTCAACACTGATGTTCTTCTGTCTCACGGCATTGTTATTTTTGATTTTATCACAATCACAAATGTATCACTAGTAGCTGTTAAAACCGAAATGTGGATTTTAATTCATTTTGCAAGCTTGGTAGTAGTGATATTGGGATTTTATGAAGCTAATCTTGGGTAGTGGCTGTATAAAATTGGATCCATTTCTAATTATGTCTGTTGCATAAGGTTGAGGTAAGAAAGGGAATATATCAATATTGTCTTGAATATATAATAGAGGAACAGTACTGGGTTAATGCAATTCTGCCGAGTAATTGTTGAATGCTGAACTTGCGCTGACCTTAGGTTTAATTATTTGATATGTGATTGACATACATCCCATTTCCTATAGACATCAGAGTTATATCGTCATTAAAATATTGATAATGATTTGAACCATGTTATTGCTCAGCCCTCAATGCACACTCTTAGCAATATGAGTGAACTGCAAAGCCCCATGAACGCAATAACAGTGACCGGTAAATAGAATAAAGTCTTTTCTGAATGTGATGTTTGTTTGATCACAATAGTTATATTTAATTGATAAATACAGATATAAAAAAATATAATCTATGGTCAATATTATACGGCTCAGATGAAGGAGAAAACCTTGATAAGGACATCCATTATGTAAAGTTCTTATCACCAACGTTTCTGTGGGGGGTTAGTTTGTTCTGATGTTGCATTTAGAAAAAGAAGGAGGATTATAGAATTGGCTCCAAAACCTTCACATGGAGTTCTTTATTTTGCTCTACTCTCATGTCGACTTTATTTTTTATGATTATAAATGATGAAATACAGTCCTTGGTGGTCCAGGGTTTTAAGCTTCAGGTCATGAACAGCAACGTCACTGTTTGTGTCCAGCTGGGGATCTTTTGGTTTCACATAGTCCCTGGTTCTCTCTCCTCTCATTTACCGTTATTTCCCTGCTGTCATCTGCTTCAAAGAGGACTTTACTTTTTTTGCCATTTTTGGGGCGCTGTTCATTTAACAGACAATGTACTTTTTGGGTCTCAGAATTCATAAAATGTAGGTCAGACTTTGAAAAGAGGCAGGAGAGAACTTGAGTGAACCACAGCAAGAGCTTTTATGTGAATAAAAGACAAGTTCCATCTTACCTTAGGCTGAACAAAACAAAAAAAATAGACACAAAAGGCTTGAGCAAATTCATCCCTAAAAGAATAAAAATCAGCCTGTTGCTTCTTAAATCTTACTGAGGAATGTTGATTTAACCAGACTGGCTCTCCAGTAGGCACTGTGGACACATACCTGCATTATCAGGAGAAGACAGATAAAAAGAAGACAAAGAAAGCAAATTAATGATGGATTAGACTTTTGCTCTCTTATTCAGTCTGTCACTTCTTCAAACTCAGCTTTTAATTTCCCCACTTCTCTCTCTCTCACCTTTATTTAAATGAAATGAGAAACCTGCATTTTCTTCCCTCTTTGTACAAAACTTCTCAACAAACATACAGTTACCACCTTCACTACATTCCCCTGGTGTGTCTTCGTTCCCCACAGTGACACTTGATGATGGATGGCCCCCAGAAACACACAGCAGTAAATCAAGCTGCTGTGGTCTCTGTCTGTATGCCTGTCACTCACACACAATTCAGTATTAGAGTCAAAACACTCTCCAGCACACACACGCTGCTTTTGGATCCATGCATTAAAAACGACAACTGCTGCAAGCATGCAATCATGTTCTGCTCAGTGATGCAGAACGTTGCTCAGCTGAGTCGACTGCAGAGGAGTAAAACTTAACATCTCTTCTGTCTCTTAAATTCTTCAAACCCCCCCCCCAACCAGTTGGTCATGGCTCCTGCTTTGTCCTTTTTCATCCTTTTGATTTGCTGCTATGAGGAAGAAAAACCTAAACACACTGAGATTGAGATAACCATTCAAACCTCCCTCCACACTTTAACAGAGGAGAGAGGGTGATGGAGAGCTGTGAGGAAGATGGAGCAGTGAGAGAGAAATATGAGTATGAATTTTTAATCAGTGAACCATCAGAGGTTGAAATAAAAAAAAACAAAACACTTTTTTTCAATAAGCACAGCTGTACATTTATCAGGAAAAAATGCAAGAGGAATGTTCTATTTCTCCTTAACCTGTTTTAATGAATTTCAACATGACAATTCAGCAGTTCTGGAGATGCTCTATCAGGGCTGAAGGAAATAATGTACACGCTGCGAGTGCATTACCGTTAAAAGACCCTCAGTGTTTGTAGGTCAGCTTCTCTATGTTTATCTGGATAAAAGCTGGGCTTGTTTCAGGGACGTGTGTGTGTGTTCATGAGCTTTGAGGAAGCATGTCGAAGCATGGCTCATTGTGAATGTTTCATGCTGTGCAGAGTGTTGTAGGGACATCAATAAAACAAAGGAAGAGGTCAGACTAGGTGCTTTTTCACGGCTGAATAGGGGGATGGCAGGGGTGAAAGTGTGGAGAATCTCTGTGTAATTAGCTGTGATTTGAGCTCACCTTATCTCAGCTGAACTTTCCTTCAGGCAAGTGAGTCCTGTGCACCTTTAACCACAACACACACACACTACCTATACTGGACTTACTGGACTGAATTTGTACTCTGACCTCAAAGTGATGCATTTAGTCCTCTCAATGCAAAAAAGACTGTATTGTGAAAGTGTTTGTCATACCTTATCTCAGATATCATGAAGAGCAGCTAGATGTGATGTTACAGTATTGCTACCTGCTACTTGAGCACTCATGTTTATTCATGTTGTAATAAAGTATTTAACACCAATTAGCATTTGCTGTATGATACATTAATAGCTCTATTCTGGACCTGTGTTTATGTGTCTCTCATCTGTCCCCCTGTCAGGTGTTAGAGGTGGTTCGATCCAACTATGACACTCTGACACTCAAACTGCAGGATGGTTTGGACCAGTTTGAGAGATACTCTGAGCAGCCCAAGGAGGCTGCTTTCTTCAAGGAGCTGGTAAGAGACAGAGCGAAGCTTAACACTGTTTGTTAAGTTTGGGGTTCATTTTGGAACTTAAGCCCACCTTTACTGCTGTGTCACCTTGCAAAAGCTGACATACACACAACTGTGAGGACACTCTACAATTCCTTCAATTACAAGGACTTTTTTGGAAAGGAACACATTTTTTTTCACCCAAATTTAATGTCCCTACACACTCAGTGGTTTCCCTAAAAAGTTGTTTCCTGCTGCAAATTAAGTCTAATTACTGCTGTTTAAAGGTCTTTATGCTAAATAGGGCTGTGCCAGATGTCATTTTTTTACATTTGAAGCTTCCACTGAGGTTTTCAAATAATAGAGAGGGGAGATAAATCCACATTTTAATCCAGAAAGATTAAAAAAACTCTTTGAGCACTCCTTCTGCCATTAAACGGCTTCAGATTAGAGCAGAATCCAGTTTGACTTTGGGTGTTTATTTCTGCAAAAGCTCTGGTCTGCCTGCAGCTCTCAGCAGCTGTCTGTTGACATGCACGCCTTACAAAACACTCTGCAATATGTGAAATACCCCAGTTCATTTAGGCACTGATTTTAAATTCGCCAACAAGTTTATAAATGAATATTAACTGTTTCAAGTAACAGGATTTAACACTTAATGCAAAATTAACTGCTTTGTCCAAAAAAAAGTGAACAGAAATGAGCTGATGAAATTGCAGCAGTCTATCTGACAAAGTTAAGAAAGTTTAACTAAAGTATCTGCATTACAATTTATGTGAATAGATCTGGGTCTTAGTGTTATAAATTATCAGTGTTTATTATTATAGCTTTATTTAAAATAAAAAACAATTTTAGACTTGAACACAGAAATATACAGAGGTGAAGAGTGTGTACGTGTTTGATGGAAATAAATCATAGTCTCTGTGTATGAGTTTATTAAAAGATTGGCTTTGATGAGTCTCCCTCCCTCCCTGTCTGTCTGCCTGTTTTTCTGTCTTCCTGCCTGCAGGTGCGCTCCATCAGTCTGAATGTGCGGAAGAATGTCTCTCTGAACACGCTGAGTCAGGACGTCCTGCTCAAAGAGTTTTCCACCATCTCTTGAGACACACACGCACACGCACACACACACACACACACGCGTGCACACACTCACGCGCACACACACACACACACACACACACACACACACACACACACACGCGCGTGCACACACACACACAAGCATACACAGCCTCCTGCCCTCAGATGGGCATACACTGTACTCTTTGTGTGTGTGGACATGTGCGCATACTTTCACACATACTGTACAATACAAACAGCAAACCTGTACAATCCTCCGTCATGCTCTCTGTGGTTTGTCCTGTTTCTTCTGTCCCTCCTGTG
This sequence comes from Acanthurus tennentii, assembly GCA_029783805.1. Lineage (NCBI taxonomy): Eukaryota > Metazoa > Chordata > Actinopteri > Acanthuriformes > Acanthuridae > Acanthurus > Acanthurus tennentii. Next base: position 19,806,118 of record JAPZDZ010000020.1, read on the forward strand.
AATGATGGAAACTTCTCAGACACACTGACAGACTGGACTAACCTCAAGACCTGAAAACTGAAGAAAAAACTCTGTGGATGGGCTCCTTCTGTAATTGTTCAAAAGAGTGTTTGATTATCCCATGTTGCACTGGTTCCTCATGTGCAATCTGCAGTATTGGCCGGACTGTTAACTGACACATGAAAGTTGAAAGTTTGGATTTTGGATAGTTTATTAAATTGATTTTTAACCCTGACCTTCATCTCCTCCTTGTCTGCCACTGACCATGATGCTGATGTAGGTAGCTTCTGCTGTCAGACTGATCTCACTTTATGATTTTATCTCCGGTGATTATCTCAGAAAATTTAGGTTTTGAGTGAAACATTATGCCCTTTCTATAAAAACTGGTAAATGTGACCCTTGACCTTTTTTTGTTTTTGTTTTTTTTTCCTGGGTTTGAATCTTCAGGTGAGTCTTCTTTGATTAGAGCATTAACACTTTCTTTGTGGCTGCTTGTCATGTTAACTTATTTCTCTACATTTTTTAAACAAACTTACAAGTATTTTGTGTTAATGTCTGCTGAAGGTGGGACATTTAAGCAGTGATGAAGGTGAGAATTCTCCAAAGTGATAAAATTATTTTTATTGTTGCAAATCTTTGCTTTTTGAACAAGGCCATGCCATTTACTGCTGTACATCCCACAAGTCTTTTCTTCATCAGTTGGGGTCAGCTTTGAAGGAAAAAAGATCAGACGCTGGTTAAGCGTGAGGATTCATTGAAGTTTGATTATTGCTTGTGTCTCTCTGCCACATGAGGTCAGTTTAGAGAAGAAAAACATTTAACCAGCAGTTTGATCTCATCCCTTTCTCATTGAGAGCACTTGAAATTTTTATTTTTTGACTGGATGCTGATTGAGTGCAATTTCTCCAAAGTTTGGGGTCTTGTTTCCTTCATCCACAACTCTTGTAGGTACATTTGTTTCTTTTTTAAAATAAAGGTTGGTTTCCTACTACTTAACCAGTGTTTCCTCTTTTGACCATTAAAACACAAAGAAAAACACTCTGATATCTATTTTGCAACTTCTGAACAAATTTTCTCAGTGGCTCAATGGGAGACTTAATTTCTTATTTCCACTCGTTCCGGTGATGGAAGATGACTTTTCATCCTGAGATATGATATGGTAACATGGTCTTTAATAATAGTTGCATTTGTCTCTGATCATTTTTTACTTTTCTGCTGTCAGGCACACATTTAACAGTTAAGTAAAAAGTCAGGCAGCTTCATCTCCGTTGATTTGAGTTTGAATGGGTGAGTTTTTATGTTTATCCTCAAAGTGAATGAATGGGAAGTGTTAGGTTATGGTTGTCATGATATCGCTGGTGAGAAAGAATCACTATCCTCTTCCCTTCCTCTAAGCCTTGCTTCCTTTCATCTAATCCCCCTTTTCCCTCCTTTTGTGAAACTAATTAGCCCATATGCCTGATAACTTTGTTCTGGAGCTACTTCCTAATGAACTCTGCACCCTAAGGCTCACACAGATAAAACCAACTGAATCTTTTGTTTGTCAGAACTAGCTTGAAATGATGAGCAGAGGTCAAAATTGTTATGATGTAGTGAGCAAAGGGCTGTATTAACAGTGGTTTGGCCAAATTTTATTCCATATTTCTGGAAGCTTCACATTAGACAACAGCAACAAAAAAAACCAAAGCTCATACTGCAATGACTGAGACATGTTTGGGGAAAATGGAGATTTCTGATTGGCTTCCATTTTTCCCAACCAAACAGTGGGTTTGAGTTGCAGATAAGTTCAAATGGTGTGCATATTGGTGGCATAAAGGAGCTGTTAATGCACCTTAAGTATCTATGATGATAATAAGTGTTAAAAAAAGATCTAAGCTTTGTGACACTCCTTAGATTTTAAGTAAATTAGCATCAGAGGCATCATTTTGCTTAAAGTTGTGCTTTAGTGGTGATATATTTAAATACAAATTTGCAATCAGCTGAAATTTTTACATGTATGGGCGTAAATTGGTACCAATGTACTGTGCCGTTTGATCAAAGCTTTGCATGTACTCAACTACAGTTGTAGTTGACGTCCATCTTGTTTTCCCCTTGTGTGTGTTTTGGTTTGGCCAAACCAGTATAAATGTTCCCTCATGTCTCATTATGTTAGGTCAGTTTGTTCAGTTAACTTCTTGTTTCGTGGCCGTTTGAGTACAGTTCTATTTTGTTGACCTCTTTTACAGGCCTAGTTATTAAGCTCCTGGTTTTGTAGTGTTTTGTGCTTTGTTGGGTAAATAAAAAATCCCCATTTTTCAAACAAACCTCCTGTTTTCCTCATGCTTCACTGCTTGGTCCCTGACAGAGGGGGAGTGTGCTTATGGTTTTTTGGGGATCATTTAATACAGTGTCTTTAATACGCTGAATCTCAATCCCTGATGTGAGTATGTTTCCAAATCTTTGAATTTGGTTGGCTAAATCGTTTACTGGGCAGTATATCAACTCTCTGATATAATCTATAAAGTGTGTGTGTGTGTGCACTGATGACAGCTTAGATGCTCGGACAGAGCCAAGCCTGTGCATTTTGCCATGACAACACATAAAAGCTGCTATGCATTTGTAGCATATAATCTGAGCGAATCAGCATTCTCATTAAACATTTGTTTAGGGGAGATCCTCTGCTTTGTCTCAACCCCCCTACCTCATCATCCTGACATTTCTTAATCTGTGTCCTCACCCAAATAAGTCTCTAGAAAAATAAGAAAAAACTAAATAAACTCGAAATTGACCTGAGGAGGAAGCTATTTTTATGTTTTCTACTGAGTATTATCATCTGTTTAGCTCCAAACATCCGGTGCCAGCTCACCTGTTTATGTGCACTTCTACTGTATCTATAAGCTTGTGTATGTGTGTTATGTTTCACCTTTATCGTTGCTGCATGGCAGCATAACTTCAGGCATCAATCAGAGCTCATTATTGGTTATCTGTAAACTTCACTTTTCAGCCTGCAGTGATGCTAAACTTCTCTGTAAACCCATGTGGGAGATAAACACCATCAATACTACAAGATTTAACCGTCCCAAGGCACATAATATATTCAAATACCTCTGCACTGTCTTCCCTCTGTCTTCTTCTGTTTCTCTTTGAGCTTTTTTCCTTCTCTCTGTCACAGACTTACCGCTTACCTGTTTCTCTCTTTTTATGTGCCCCCTTTCCTTTTCCTTTTCTCTGTCCTGCTCTTCCCCCAGCATCTGATAGAGATTTTCTCTCCTCCCATCAGTCTTCTGAAGACGGACATCATAATCCCTCACCCACATGCCTGTTGTTAAAGAAGCTTTAGCACACTGTTTATCAAAAACAAGCATCATATAGCTTTTCTTTGAAATGTGACTCTTCTCCACTTACATTTTTCTATGTAATGGTTTGAGGCAGGCTGAGGAACTTTAACTCTACGGATAACAAGTTGATCACCACTTTGGTCCTGACTGACATATCTCAACAACTATTGGATGGACTGACATGAGACTTTCTCCACACATTCACATTTTCCATAAGATGGATCCTACTGACTTTGACAAGCCCCTGGCTCTTCTTTAGCAACTCCATGAGGCCGATGTCTTTGTTTTACATATACCACAACTATTGGATGGATTGGATATGGTGCTGCAAGCAGGTTAAAGGCTAAAGTTGTTCCTGGGAAATACCTCAACATCGGTACAGATTGATCAGTAATTAGGTAAAGACATTTATGGTCCCAGATAATAAATCCTAATGACTCTGATGATACTCTGACTTGTGCTCCAGTGACACCATCACATAGACTTTTGTGGGTTTGAATGAAATATCTTTACAGCTGTTCCATAGCTTGTCTTGAGACTTGGTTCACACATAATGAATATGCTAACACTTTATCTACTGGATGCTAGCAATAGCATGGCCATTACTTTAGCCTTTAGCTCAAAGCTGCTGTCTGGTACAGGCATACTGAGCAACAATTCATTAAAATGTGTTCTTTTCGTAGGTCTGTTAAAGTCATTCAGGCTTTCAGTTCCATGTGGTTTTCCCTTTTTTTAGACTAAAAACAATTGTTTAATGCTTATAAAGTGAAGATAAAAGGTAATCTTGATCAATTTTCATTAGGAGAAAAGTCAAAGGGAAAACCTGGAGATGCTCAGTCATAAAGTTTGTTTTTCTTTTGGGTCCTGACTGTGAAGAAAACATCCAACCAAAAATGAACACTGTAAAAAATGAGGTTTAAACTACAACTGGACTGACCTCCTGATGGTTCTGTAACAATGAGACTGTTTGCAGGAGGTTAAAAAGGATGCAAATAAGTAAAAAACATTGAGTTTCAACTTTATTTAAAACTTCGTAATGTCCCTGAAAAGCTCAAAGTATTACTAGTTAGAGTGTCTAAAACAGAAATTTCTGATGGGAAACAAAGCTGCAGAAATCTTCAAGTTTATCCTATAAATCAGCACAAGGCCTTCTCTGTCTCCATCCAGCTTAAGGTGTGTATTTATGGATTTAATATTCAAATGTGTTTTATTAATCACAACCTTGCTGCTTGCGTATTCTGAAATATGAGAGTCATCTGTTAACTCTCCTCAACCAGCTCAAGGACGTGGAGCTGGCAGGGTATTGATCCGCAAGTATTACTGCTCCCTGCTGAGCCAAGGTGAGACCATCCATCAGTGAGGCGTAGATCAGCAGATATATGCTCCCACATCCCTCTGTCTGTCTGTCTGACTCCCTGTCTGTCTGTGGCTGTCTGTATCTTGCTCCATTTCTCCTCTTCCTTTCTCCAGATGGCAGAAATTCTTAAATTACATTAAATTACATTTAAAAGGTACTCTGGTACATACAGGCCCTGCATTTAATATGTTACTAAAATAAAAGTGTGTTATTTTACATTTAGGTTATTATTACACATACATATTCATTTAAAAATCAGGAGTTTACTGTTGCAGCTGGCTGCGGTGGAGCTCTTTTTAAACTGTTTTGTATACTTAGAAATATGTAAATTTGACAATATGATTTGTTAGTGATGGTTTACTCTAAAAAAGGTGAGAGATGTCATCACAAATTAGTCAAAATGACAATGTTTGCTTTATTCAACAAACCAAAGGCACAAAGTCTTTCAGTGATAGGATATTATTAAAAAATATTAAAGCAAATCTTCACAGGGTCACATATGAGCAACTAAAACTAGTTAACTTGTCCACTGATTTACTAAAAACCTGTCTCAGTCACATGTTTAGGATATACTGTTGGTAGTTTAATTTGTAAGTAAACATTTCACATAATTTGTGATGTAACCAGTTACTTCAGCTGTCAGATTAGATTAGATTAACGTAGGAACATTATCTCTCTGAGATGTAAAGTACTTGTGGCAAAGTGACATCAAAGGAAAAAACAAGTTTGCTACTTCAGATTTGTACCTTAATTCCAATGTACGGAGTTGAGTACATGTACTTGGTTACATTCCACCACTGACCATTCTCCTCTCGTTCTCTCTGTTGGACAGATGTAGTTGATGCAGACAGACAGACAGACAGACTCTTCTGTCATTTCTGATGTTTAAACCTCAGCAAAATCACCACATTCTCCCAGAGGCTCCTTTATCTCCACGTTATGTTGGCGGTTGAGAGCTCTCAGAGCTCCTGTGGATGTGCGCGCGCACTGATGCTGACCGGGAGGAGCCGCTCAGAGTTCAGTCTGTTTAGAGGCCAGTGGAGACGCACCGAGGGACGCACGGTAGAGAGCTCTGTGCGGACTTCTTCACCTCCATCCCTTGATAGTCTGCAGCCTGCACGGGATGATACTTGCGGAAAAGTAGCATCTAAAACAGGCATGAAGTCGCAGAGGTCGTAGATGAGCCGCGGCTCCGACGCACGCAGAGATCGGGCAGGTGCAGCGCGGCGGTCCGGTAAGAACTAAAACAAACATGAAGTCCAGGAATCAGGACCAGAGTTTGTCTGACTCCAGAGAGCTGGACAGATCTTACGACCCGCTCACAGGTAGGTCTGTCTTTTCCTGTCATCCTTTTTTAAAGAAAAAAAAATCATGGGAAGCTGTGCTGTTTGCTGACCTGGCTTACCTGTGCGCTCATGCAAGTTTGCTTTGGTTCTTTAACTGTCAAAAATACACAAAACGAGCTTCAAAAACGCACCAATCCTGTCTCATCATGGTGTCCAGCTGCTGCTGTGCATCAACGTGGATGCTTTACATTACAGCTGCAGCCTCATTTACATTTGTGAATTTGACAGTTATGTGGTATTTTTAAACCAAGATGGCCTTTTCATTGCTTGAGCCTGTTGACTGTCACAAAAATTCAGAAAAAAATTAGGAAACGCCGATCGTGCCATAACGGGCTGCATCATGCAGGTCATGTCAACAGGAAATAAACATGTTTGATGATGGATGATTCCTTTTTTCCGATGCTGCAGAGAACAAGTGTAGGCTATTTTACTCATAAGAATATGATCAAAGTGGGGTGTGTTTTAGGTATAAACTAAAAAAGCTTTTCATGGCTTTCAACACTTAATATTTGTGAGTAAAGTGAAAGGGAAGCAGGGAATGTTCCGATAATGCAAGCAGCGCCATTCTGTAACATCATGCATGTAAAGTCTGTAAAGCCTGAAAATCGATCACATAACAGTTTCTTTGTGGAGAAATGTATTAACGTTCATGCTGATATAAAAACTCTGATAAATTAGCCGGTCAGCGAACATTTGAAAGTGAACCAATTTTTTTAGTTCCAGACTCTAAAAATTTAATATGTTCGCCTCCTATCTTTTTTTTTTTTGTAATGCTTTGGGCTTGTTAGGTTTGGTTGGTCAGACAAACAAGCATTTTGAGGTTTCCCTTTGGATTTTAAGCAAATCTTGACATTTGTCATCATTTTCTCACATTTGAGACACAAAGTGATTAATAAATGGATCGATTAACAAAATAAGGTGCAGCTATAACCAGGATTTTGGCTTTTTTGAACTAAAAGAGTTGGTACTTGTGACCATACGCGCTGTGGTGATAAGTGCTATTGCAGTGGTAAATGTTCTCAACCAAACGTTTAAAATGAAGCTTAATGTGCTTTTAAATCAATGTGAGAGTGACTTTGTGTCTTGACAGAAAGTCATTAAGATTCACATCAGTTGTGACAATACTATCTTCTGGTTTTCACAGAAAAAACACTCTTAGGAGAGATGAGAGAATAAACAGAAGAAAAATAAGAAAAGAGGAGCCTCATCTGTTTCCTGTCATGTTAAATTATACCTGTCATTGTATGTGTGTGTGTGTGTGCGCGTGTGTTTATAGTCTAATTAGATCAGTGAGCTTCCTCTCGTTGTCAGACTTTCAATTGTTTTAATTTCCACAGGAGTGCCTGCAAGGACGAGCCTTTTTAGAGATCAGTAAACACCAATATACCTCTCTTTCTCTCTCTCTCTCTCTCTCACACACACACACACACACAAACACATATACATGCTTTGTGCTTTGAAAGGCTCTGACAATCTTGTAACAACTTCCTGAAATACTCTTTCCTTTAAACACGGCTCAGTAAGTGTACAAAAATAACTGCTCTGTGTGAGTTTTCATTTTAAGTTTGCAGGGCTGTCTTTAAAACAGACAGATGGCGTGAAGATGACGGTGTGTTTAATGGTCGATGGTTGTTGTTGGCAGAATAGCTGGTGTGATATCCATTCAGCAGCAGGTTAACCAAACAGTGAACAGGTGCACGGCCACAGAGGCTTTAGGCTGCGTTCAGGAGACACAAACAAACCTTTTTATTAAAAACTAAGCACAGAGGAGTTGTGATGCTCAACAGCCTGAGGCACAAACCAACGTAACTGTAGCTTTTACTGTTCAACTCAATGATATCTGTCGAGTAAACAGCCAACAGTTACACTTTATGTATTAATAAAGGAATCAACACCAGCTTGTGGAAAGGTGTGTTAAAAAAAGGGATTTTAAAGATTGATCAGCTCTGTTTAAAAACTATTCAAACTAAGCAGAAAATGGTCTCAATGTGCAGCTGCTGAAACCTCATGTTGTTTACTCCTGACTGTGTTTATGCATTATTGATAAACTGGATGTTTTTTTTTTCAAGTCATCACTTTCTCCACCACAGTTGTTGTAACAGTTCATGTTACAGTGACGCTGACTGACTGCTACTGCGCTGCCACTGAACTTCCAGGACAACTATTTCTTTGTGGTTTTTAAAGTGACAATTTGACAAATGAGAAAATTTACTTATTACATATCATATCTGTAAAGTGTAGAGAAAGTTGCCCTAAGCAACCTGTTAGCTTAGCTTAGCATAAACAATGTAAACTGAGGGAAACAGCTAACCTGGCTCTGTCGTGTGGAAACTCTCAGCAACTCTGATGCTCACAATTTAACACTTTGCATCAAGTATGTTTATTGTGAGTGAAAATCAAGCTGCCGAACAGAACTTCATGGTATTACTAGTATTACTAAGTGTTGCACTAATTCTTCGATCTTTGATTGCATTTTGATTTTTAAGCGTATTAAACAGACAGAGGGTAAAATGTTTGGCTATTTAGTGAGCTTTACTCTTACGCCCAACTGGTCACAGAGAGATACTTGATCAGGTTTGGTTTGGTTTAGTAAAATACCTTTTGCTTTTGATTTCCTTTTGCTTTCTCAAGGGAGTCAAACCTCAATCTCCTGGTTCACGGTCCTGTCCCACCACTTCACCCAAACCTCCAGCCTTTGAGGGCTGGTCATCTCATATTTCATAACAAGTAGTATCTGTGAATGTTCTCATTCATCCAGGTCATAGTTATTTCTGGGCAAGACATAACAAGTAGTAAAACAATTGTTTTTTTTGGAAAACTGCAGAGCTGCACCCAGAAACTAAAGAGGTTGCCAGGGTGGACAGAGCCAGACCAGCTGTCTCCTCTGTTTCAGTGTTTCAGTCTGCGTGCTAAGCTAAGCTAAGCTGAGCTAAGCTGAGCTAACTCGCTGCTGGCTAAAACTATATTTTCAGCTTTGAATATCTTGATTCGATTGATGGAAAACTCCGTGTTCATAACAGTTGCTACATCATGTCTAGCACAGTTGCATTAATAAATGAACAAACCTGCTTTTACCTCTCTCTCTATATCTGTGTGTGTGTGTGTGTGTGTGTGTGTGTGTTTGCACTTTCTTGTTATGCATGAGATTTCTGTAGAGAGCTCAAGGGAGTTTTTCTTAATGCATCCCAAAACTCTGATAACACAAAAGGCCTGCTACATTTATGTAACACAGTTGCATGACTGAAGCCCCTCAGAGCCTCATAGTTTTGATGTTTTAGGTGCCAAACTGAATCGGCTGCAGTCTGAATGGATAAAAGTATTACATTAAGATCAATGTTGTGTAGCAAATAATCAAAGCCGATCCTCCGTAACCGATGAGGTGTCATCTGCCTCTGTGTGAGGGTACATGAGGTAAAATGAACTGATACAAACCTCTGGAACAATCACTGAAGAGCTGTAGAGACTGTATGAATTTAAATGTGCCTGTGTGTGTGTGTTTGTGTGTATGGTTTGGAAAAGATAATCTGAACCATGTCCTTTGGAGGATTATGGGAAGCACGGAGGCTGTTGACTGGGCAACATTAGCTAACAAACATTCATTTAGCGCTGCATGACCCTACTTAAGCTGCCATGACCTCCCAAGTAAACACAAATACTAGGGAGTAATCTGCTGCACTCGTTCTCTTCTTATATAGACTTGATTTTTCTTTCTTAGCTTGTAGCCAAAAAGGAAAATTACCTTTTGCTCATTATGCAGGGACTTAGAGGACAGTGTTGTTGTTTTTTTTTCTACAGAGTTAAGAGTTTTTGAGAGAAATGTGGCTGAAAAAATGAATGAAACTAATGAAATCAAACGTAATCTGGTTGGGTCATTTTTTAACTCCCTGATCCAGCAGACTGAAAGCCCACCAATTAGACCACCAACTCCAGACCCAAAAGGCAAATTTGCTGCAGCTCCAAGAACTGTTTGGGATTGTTGGGATCTCACCATGCGATAGGACAAAGGAAGGCCCTGCAGATCACACCTCAGTGGGAAATCTGGCCTGAATCTGAGACCCTCAGGAACTCAGATAAGGGGCAGTAAACTCAACCTCCCAGAGTCCCCAGATTTTACACTAGGTGTGAACACAGACTATAAAAACCACCTCTGCCCCTGCATCTGCCTCTCTTCTTCTCTCTTTGCTCTTCCTCCTCTTCTTGCCTCCTCTCCAGAGGAGCTCGGCTCTCCCCTCCTCTGAAGCCCTACAGGGCCGAGGACTCAGACAACTTCTCAAGCAGTCCTGCTCAATGCAGATTGCTGCTGCCCCTCCTCAACGAGAGCAGCGACGCGAGAGCCTGCCAAAAGATCAACCAGGAGTCAGCAAGCTAAATCAACACCAGCGGCCAGGACGCAAGGTCTGCCAGCTGAGACTTAGAAGCAATGGGAATCACCAACCAGAGTTAGCCACTAGCTGCTAACTTGGAACAAAGGAGCAACCAGTGATCTTCAGAGACCCAGGGTTCACAGGGCCAGACCAGCCTGTGACCCATCAGGAAGCCTCACCAGCTTATTGGACTCAACTTCATCAAGCCCGCAGCTTCATGGACTTAACACAGCAATGCACCGGAAAGGACATCTTTCCCTTTAAAAGACTGGGTAACGTAACTGGGCATAACCTAGCATAAGACAGCACAGCTAAGCAAAGAATTATTCAGATGTTTCATTGTTGCAGTGATTTTATTGAATGTGTTCTTGAGTTTTATGTCTAGGCCTAGTTATCGTTAGGTTAGTTACACATTTCACACACATAAAACTGGAGGCACATCCAGTAACTTGCATATGGGTAACCTGTGTGAAACTAACCCCCCTTCTCTTAAACTGGCACCTTTTAGCTTCCATGCATTGAGCCTCACAAAGAAACCTGTAACCTCCTCCACTAGCCGTGTGGTGTTGGCTGTAATCTTCCGTTCGGCCATCTTTGTTTCAGATTCCTTTGCTTATGCTTAAACCTTGCAGTCCTAACCACCATTTTGAGTCAGCCATCTTGTCTTTGTCTGCCCATCAGACATGCACGCACGCACGCACGCACGCACGCACGCACGCACGCGCGCACACACACACACACACACACACACACACACAAAAAAACACACAAAAAAGCATATGCACTATTATCGCGCGTGTGAATAGTGTATATGCTTTTAGTTTAGATATTGTGTGTTTTGATAGGTATTTGTTAAATAAATGCTTTTGACACAAGTCATTTTGTTTGTCTGTTTAATCCGTACAAAAGTGAATGTTGCCAACCTCTACACTGCAGAACTCCAAATACTTCAACTTTTTACTGATGATTGATTCGACTTTGATTGTAATTTTCAAATTAATTAATTATCATAGTTCCAAATTGATAGTTGGTACTTTTATGAGACTGGTTAAATGATTGGCTATCATTTCCCTTTCTAAGGGTGGTGCCCCGAGGTAGGTTTAATGTATATTAAATCCTATTACTAACTTTACTATTATTTACTTTCGATAGCCAATCCCAAATTATTAAGCCCAACATAGTTGGAGCCCCATGTGACCCAACAACATCATAAATTTCCATAACTTTTATATTCACACACTGCTAATAAAGAGCAGAACAAACCATAAATTTAAAATCTACTAGTTTTATCATAAAAATGTTACAGAAATGAGATGATGTGAGTAGTGTTAAACAGAATCTAAGTTGAATAGATAAAAGAAGTTAAACGAATGTTTATTTTTTAGATTTTATAAAATACAATAAATACATTTCATAGCACTGTTAAGTCTCATGCTCTGCTAATTGGAGACCCAAAAAAATGGCTCAGTTACCCATCTTCAGTCCCAAAACCTAAGTTTTTGGAAGTTTGAAGTCAGCTAATGGCAGCAAATATAGTCTGATCAGTCTGACCTCAAAAGGCACCGAAATGCAGCAATTTATGGTGCATTGTCATCTCCTGAATGTGCTAAAAGGTTCCCGAACTTTAAAGAATAACCTATAAACTCCTCAGAAGTTTAACTTGTTAGAAAGATGTTCCAGAAGTTGATGACTCCTCTTTAACCCCTTTGAACTTCTTTATTTCTCTCACAGTCTATGAGTCAACTTGAGCTATCTGCTGCAGTGGATAGAAGAGAAGTCTTTAAATGTGTTGATAACTGCAAGGAGGAGGAGGAGGATATTGATCTGCCTCAGAGGGCTGAATGTGTTGAAACTGATGCACACAATCAAAGTCACCCTGAGGGTCTCCAGAACTAAAGAGAGACTGCTGGCTGATTTCAGCCCTCACTGAAATATTTGCTGAGTCTGTCTTAAACATCAGTCGAACCCTTGAGATGTTTGAGGTTTATTTTGTGCTGTAGGAAACTTAAAAGGTTTAGTTTTACAGTGAGTTTAGGAGTTGACACGTGTTGCATTTGCTCCTTTATTGGCATCATGAACAGCAGGAATAGTTATTTATTCTGGCCACAGAAGTTTAAGAAGTTTTTATATATAACTCACAGAAGCAGCTGGAATAAAGCTTCAGCTTAGTCAGATGTTTAAAAGCTGTGATGTATTTCTAAGAGCAACGTTCTTCTTTGTTTTTGTCACATTATAGTGCACATGTCACATCAAGAAAGTATTACAGTAACTTACCTGACAACATAAATGTGATCAATATGTGCACTCCTGAAAATATCAGCTACAGGAAGAGAAAACAGGAGGGAAGTTTTTTCAAAAATCTCTACAAAATTTCTTCTTTAGTCAGAAAAATAATAAAAACAAATTGCAGGTTTAGTGTTCTGTATGAAAAAGCTGAGATGTTTGTGTGTGTGTGTGTTTGTGTGTTAGTGTGCACGTGTGTGCTTGTGGGATGCGTGGTGTGTGTGTGTGTGAGAGAGAGAAAGAGAGAGGCCTTATAAAGCTTTGTTTGTTTTTCCACAGTGCTTCAGCTGCTGTATTTGATAGTTTGATTGACTTATTGTACATAAAGGCAGCAACTGGCTTGTTCCCACAGAATCAATTTCCAGTCACAGTTCATTCCTATTGGCAGAATCTGGCAGGTTTCACCATTTTTTGACTGTTCTTCCTGTGGTATAACGCTGAGGAGTAAAAGTGAGGCCTGTTTATTCAATAATTGCTTCTACTGTGCTCTTGAGCAAAAATGGAATCCTGTGTTTCAGCTTTTTTTTTTTTAAATGAAAGTGTTAGTTTCACTGAATGCTTTAACTTGTACTGCTGCTGTGTGTGTATTACTGTAGGTTAATCCTTGTTTACTTGATATGACTGATGAGCATTTTCTTAACACATTGACTTCTTTTAGAAAATGAAGACAAGTCTGATTTGAAATGAGATCAAGAAGGCCAATGGCCATAAACACTGCTTCTCCATGATAATTCTCCATATCTGACTTAGAGGCTTTCTGTAGCCCAACACTGTCCTCTAGTGGCTCTTTGGACGCACCACTGTTTGGGGACCTACCTTATATTGTCCATAATAATACACTCTCTCAGCTAAATTTAGATCAGTGCATACCATCATTTAAAAAGATGCATTTTAGGATTAACTTTAAATCCCTTTCCTTTCTCAACCTGTTGAATGTTTGTGTTTGGTTGCAAAAGAGCAGATTTAAAGATAAAAGTAGAGGGAGATGTCAAAACTTATAGACTCCACTTTGAGGAAGTTTTCCTGCAATGTGAGCTCATGACTGAGTGAAGGAGAGCCACAGGCTTAATGTGAGCTCAGGTTCAAAAGAAATAAATCAACAGTTGTTTGTGTGAGCTGATGTCAGCTGAGTTTTTTTGCTATCTAACTCCTTACATCGGCTGCATCACTTTGATCTTGTGTTGTTTTTGGTCAATATGAAGTCTCTGTGTCTGGCTTTGGATGAGAGAGGCTATAAAACAAGATGCTATTAGCAACAAGTGAGAGTCTCAGACAGCAACAAGAGAACTTAGAAGCAGGTGAAGCTGCAGAGCAGAGGAGATGATGGATGAAGAGGAAGTCTGTGTTTAGTTGTTGCATGTTTGTAAACCTTCTGATGCTCCTACAGAAGGAGTAAAAGGAGGGAGGAGGTGAGCTGGGGTGGCGAGGAGAAGACATGCGTGTTTTGTTCAGTGATCAGCTTGTTAAAACAAGTTATCAGCTGGTGACATCCAGAGAGAACGACTCTGGATTCAAAACGGGTGGAAGGCTGACATACAAAAGAAAGAAGTGTGCTACAGCTGGTCAGTAAGAGAAGAAGTGACAGAAAACCTCTGAACATCCTCTTTAAGGACAAAATATCTCCAGACTTTTGCAGAGGAAGAGTTTGATCAGATGCACTTCAAAGACATCTGAAAACTGACCCCAGAGCCCTCCAGGAGAGCCAGAAATGACCCTGAAACACATTCAGCATGGAGCGGAGAAAGAGGAAACACCAGAGTCTGTTGAAGATGGTCAGAGAGTTTTACAGCTGGCTGACTGGAAAATTGCTAACAGGTACTGTTGAGTTATAAGACAATAGAAAATAGATGGAGAAAAACTGGTGCCATCTGATTCTGTTTGATGTAGATGTTCAGATATCTGCACATTATTCTTTTGACTGATGAAACGCAGTGTCTCTGTAACCAAGGTTATGATTTAAATATCACAGAGGGAGAAGTCATGTATAATGCATGATATCAATGGGTGAAGGTTAGATAAATAATTGAGTGTGAGCATGTTAATTAGTTAATCACTGATCATGGAGTCCTCATGTTTTCCTGTTCAGTATGATAAGTGGTTCTCTCTCAGTTTCACCCATACTGAGTGTGCTGGTTGCTGGTTGGCTGTGTTAGCTGGTTAACTGTGTTGTGTTTTGGTGCCCAGTGAGCCATGCTGGTGTCCTTTTGCTGTATTATTCTGGCAAAGAGTAAACACACTCTTCATATGTGTGAATGTGTTTGTATATCTTTATCAGCTGTCATGTCCAAGTAACATTCTTACTTAAATCACTTTCAACCTCACTGGTTGGGTGAGTCATTAGAGGACAAACATTTGTTTGAAAAAAAAAATTAAAACCAAAACAAGTTTGATGCTTTTTAATTAGCTGTCACTCCTGCAGACAGAACTTAAAACCCGAATAATATCTGACATGTCTATCACAGTCTGTATGACCTCTGTATCCACTCAGCGCCCCCATGCTGGATGCTCTCCCACCAGCTTTGATCTGATGGGTCATGCTGGTTCAAAGCCAGGTCAGCAAACTAATGTGGCACACTGAGTTGCATGGAAAAGTCATTCAAAGTATTTGAGGGTAGTTTGCCCAGTTTTTTTTATCCATTTAACATGCTGTTTCCCTATGTGGGTCACTCTATCTGCCTCTAATCTCTCCTGTGATTGGTTGTTTCCAGGTAATCCCCCATCCAAACCCAATAAAAAGAGCATAAAGCAACGCTTCCTCAAGCTGCTCCCCTGCTATCATTCTGGCTCCAGCTTGTCATCTAATCAAAGCAAGTGTCAGGACACACACGTCCATCATCCCTCAGATTCCTCTGTAGCTTAATATTAAGTCACAGGGAAAATTAAACTCTGATACTTTTGCACATCAGCCTCTTGGTTTGTAACTCTCACATTTTCTTGTCTCTATTTTTACCACTTTCTCCAGTGCTTTTTTCAGCATAAATCATCTGTCTTTGTGTGTGTGTTCTTATGGAAAAACTCTTTTTTATGTCTCTCTTCCTCCCTATATGCAGGAAATACATCTGATGATACCGAGCTGTCGACAGTGTGCTATAGACCCGAGGGGCTCGACCATCTCGTCCAGCAAACAAAGTTCAGCAAGAAAGAGCTGCAGGTCCTCTACCGGGGATTCAAAAATGTCAGTCCAAGTTTTTACTCTTTTGAATGACCTTTAACATAATTATGGCACGATTATACACAATATGGATTTTTTGTTTGTGTTATTCATTGACATAAGTTTGTGTTCTCCCATTCCTCCAGGAGTGTCCAAGCGGTGTGGTTAATGAAGAGACTTTTAAAGGCATCTACTCCCAGTTCTTCCCACAAGGAGGTCTGTAAGGCCTTCTTTCGTCATTCCATCTTTAAGTCTTTATTTCACTTTAATGTTATCAAAACCTCACCTGCAAAGAGATTTAAAGAGATGCTGTTCTCTAAACTGGTGGGGGCTTTGCATTAGGCAAGATCATGCATCTTCCATCTTCAGCATGTTCAAACCCAGAGGCAGGTGATCATGTAAATGATGAATAAACTGCATTTATGTAGAGCTTTTTTAAACCCAAAGCACTTCACAATACAAGTCAGTATTCTTCCATTCACACACACATTCACATACTAAAGGCAGGTACCTCCATCAGGAACTCATACCCACACATTTGCATAAAGATGGAGCCATCAGTAGCAGTTTAGTTAAGTTCATCAGTGCAGTTCAGTTTCTTGACTGAAGACACTTGGACATGCAGGCTGGAGGAGCCAGGGATGGAAACAACAACCATCTTACAAGCAGATGGACTGTGTGTGTCATGTTTGTTTTAATCAACTGTATTTTAATTGTTTACAGAAACCCTCTCAAATTTAAGTCTGCAAATGTGAAAACTGTGTGAAAATCCCTTGACTTAAATAATTTTGTAATTTTAGATTTCTTCACAAATCCATCTGACACTTCAGCACCATGGACAGGCACAGAAATTTATCGATACACAGCAGAGGAGAGGAGGTCGAGGCCATAGATTCTGTCACAAACCTCAGTCAGACAAATGATCAGTGTGCATTTTGATCAATATTTTTAGCAATACCAACAAACAGGATGCCCCCCCCCCCAATCACTTTCTGGGTGATAAGAAACCACAGGCTTTAAGATAATTTCTTAACATGATTTCTCAAACTTCGAGGTAACGAAAAAATTGAGATTTCCTTAAAAAATGTTTGACCATTGAAGGATTTGAATGGTAACTTGATTTTTTTTTCACAGATTCAAGTATGTATGCACATTTCCTGTTTGAAGCTTTCGACACCAACAACAGTGGATCAGTCAGCTTTGAGGTGACTTTCCCATCAGTTAGCAGCAGTCAGATTTATTTCCCTCTCTAATGTACTTAACATGTACGTTTTTTTGCTTGATGCTGTGCAGCAGCAACCCTGTTCTTTTACAGGACAGACAGCACAAGGCACAAATAAAAAAATATTCCTGCTGTTACTCTGCTGATTTATTGTAAAGCTCTATGTACCTTTCACTGGCTGTTGAAATATTTCTCACAACTCTAGAGCAGCATTTGTCTGTCTATGTAATGTTGATTTATTTATGTACATTAACACGCAAACAGAGTATTTTCATATAAATTTTCTAGCTCAGGACACACACACAAAGTCATATTTAGAAGGTAATCCTCCTGTCCTGAAATTACTTAAATGTGTTCAACTTGACTGTCTTAACCTCAGAGTAAATGAAAACATACTGAGACCAAGAAAAGTTTCCTCTCTCTTAGCCTTCAGTTTGTATCTGTTCTAACAATGTCAAATCCCAACATGTTCCTCTTGCTCTCACCTTTAGCTCTTGATTCTTTCTGATATTGCTTTAGTCTTCCTGATCTCAGTCATTCCCGGGTTTCTTTGTTCTTCTTGTAGGATTTTGTCATTAGTCTGTCCATCATCTTGAGGGGCTCCATCACTGATAAACTCAATTGGGCCTTTAATCTTTACGACCTCAACAAAGATGGCTGCATCACCAGAGAGGTACTGGAGCCATTCGCTCTCTGTGTTCGTATGAATGATATCTCCAGTGTTATTTTAGCAGCTGTTGGTGACATGATTTTTCCTTGTTTTATTTATTTATTTTTAAATTTCATTTATTTTTCCACCTGTCCGTCTCTCTGCCTGTCTTTCCAGGAGATGACAGATATCATGCACTCTATTTATGACATGATGGGGAAGTACACCTACCCTAATATGAGGGACAGCGCTCCCAAAGAGCACGTTGACAGCTTTTTCCAGGTAACCCATAAATCCTCAAACCCATACGTGTCTTCCAACATTCAACTAAAAGTGAGTCGCCTGCTCGGTCAACTAGAGGCCACGACACACAGGTTCAACACACAGTGGGGACTTGGAGCACTCTTCAATTCAATTCAATTCAATTCAATTTTATTTTTATAGCATCAAATCACAACATAGTTGTCTCAAGACACTTTACATGTTGAGCATGTCAAGACCACACTCTATAAATACATTTGTATTTTAGATCTATAGGAACCCAACAATTGAAATCAATTCCCACATGAGCAAGCACTTGGCGACAGTGGCGTGGAAAAGCTGCCTTTTAATAGGCAGAAACCTCAGACAGATCCAGACTCAGAGGTGGGTGGGATCTGACGGCACCAGTTAGGTTGAGGGAGAGAGAAGGGGGGGGGGGGCAAGAGGGGGAGGGGAAGAGATAGATAGAAAGGGGTGAGAAAGCAAGGCCAAAAGCTAGAATAAATCTGTATGTTAAACTATATGTAAGTTATATGTAAGTGTTTTAATAGTGATATTGTTAATAATACTATTAACAATACCAATAATACTAATGATAGCAATAATAATAATAATAATAATAATAATAATAATA
>JAPZDZ010000020.1:19824801-19848959 GCA_029783805.1 Acanthurus tennentii
GATAGGATATGCCTGATTTTTGCTATGTTACGGAGGTGAAAGAAGGCAGTCCTTGAGATTTGTTTAATATGAGAGTTCAAGGACACATCCTGGTCAAAAATAACTTCCAAATTGCTAACGGTGGTACTGGAGGCTAATGTTGCTATGTTGTTTAGGGTCAAACACTATGACTTCAGTCTTATCTGAGCTTAGTAGTAGAAAATTACAGGTCATCCAGGTCTTAACGTCCTTAAGACAGGCTTGAAGTTTAGCTAATTGATTTGTTTCTTCAGCAGTCAGTTTTTCTCTGTACGTTGCTGTGGCTGCTAAAAGGCACCATGTAGAGTTTTTGACCACAAGAAGCGCTGTTAAGCAGTGTTTCATGAGCAGGTCCCTCATTTGTGGACTCAACAGTGGACAGAGCCATCATCACCTGTTGTTTTTATTGGGCAGTTTTCAGCTTTAAATGTGCCTTCATGACTGATGCCATCTTGGTTTTTTGAGCCACATTTGGATGAGAGGGTGGAGCTGGAGAGAATAAGCATTGACACATAGAAAGAAGGCTGCTGGACTCAAAAATGAATTAGCCCTTAAGTATGCATAACTTTAAGCCTCAATATCACTTAAATGATTGGGTTGAATACAAAGTTAAATCCCCATTCATTTGTTATTAATCGCGAAATTACCTAAAGAGACATAAAAAACAACTTTTTGTAGCAACTTTAAACATACTGTTTCCACTCTAAAGTTGGGTATTTTATCATTGGGCTCTGTTGGGTTTGACTTGCTTTTGGAAGTAGCCTTCAAATGACTATTTTGGGAACTGCAGTTTTTATCACTTTTACATTAGCCTTATTTTTCAGCCCTGGAGGCGTCTGTACAAACATATGCTCACATGTTTGGCAACAACTTTCCTGTCGACAATTTCTGTTTGCTCCACTGATAATCAGTCACTGGTGCTAAGAAACATAGCATTTAGCCAACAAAAGGCAATCAAGAGGACTCATAGCCATCAAATGTGAATGTAAGACATGTAGATTGGAAAAAAAATTTGCAATCAGAAAGAAAAGTGAATGTAAACATGATAGAAAACTCTAAATGGTGTGCTAAAGCTACCCTTTGAAACATCTGTGCCTGTGTGACACCTTTTCCAGAAAATGGACAGGAACAATGATGGAGTGGTCACTATTGAAGAGTTCTTGGAGACATGTCAAAAGGTCTTTTACATTTAGTGATTTTAACAATTTCACTCACACATTTTGTGATAAAACCTGCTTTTTCATCTGCAGCTTTCTCAATTCTTTCACCCCTCCTCCCTTGTTTCTCCTTCCAGGATGAAAACATCATGCAGTCCATGCACATGTTTGACACTGTGATCTAAGTCTTTAGTGGGCATGTACATGCCTGGAGCTCATCTACAGTTCATCTACAGAGTGGATGGTGTTTCTGGGTGAAGCAGGGTCCAAATAGAGATGAACCTGAGGATATCTAACCCTGAAACCTTGTGAATGAAACCTATGGGAATTTTTAAAATGTATTTATTTAAAGTATGTAGAAAGGCATCAAGAGGGTGATACAGGTGTTTGAAGACCTTGTGTCATGACTAAATGATCCGTGAAGGCCGATTTGAACAATCATATTTAATGCTGAAGCAAAAATGAGCAGGAGGTTGGGCAACAGACAGCTGCCATGGTGTCTTCACTCGAACATGATGTTTGTTATCATATTTTCTCTGTTGCATGTATGAATGCATAAACACATGGAAATGTTATAGAATTTTACACTCTTTCTGTACTCACAGTCACACTGTAGTGAGAAAACAAGCAATAACCTTGAAGAAACACATTATCAAATCTCCTCTGTCCTCCTCTCACATTTATTTGTAATAACGTTCTCTGTGTCTGCATGTTTCTATTCTAACTGGCCACTGAAATGTTCAAGAAAAGTGTTTATATATTTTCTATAGGGACATGATGATGATGAAATTAAATAAAACCACAGTCACTATGCAAAAATGCATATTTGTTTTATAACTGACCAGCTGGAATATTACAGACTTCATCTTGTTACGGGTTCTTTAAGCCTCAGGTTCAGAAGCCATTATGCAATTTGATATTTTAAAATAATGAACAATCCTCACAAAGTTTTGGTTGTGCAGAAAAAAAAAAATTAACAGAAAATCTATTTTCTTAGTGGGTATCAAGGAGAAAATTAAAAACTAGCTGTGAGAGCTTTGAAAGTTTTATCATTAATTTGTTCATTGATTTGTGCCTCACATTGAATCCTTTATTTTTTTAAAATGTTTAACCAAATTTTGACCTCCTTTAGAGAAAAAAAAACTTTTGTCAATTCTTAAAAAATGTTGAATGAATGAAAGAAAAGAGAAAGATGCTAGAAAGAACTAAAAAATGGAAAAATAACAATTGATATTTAATAAAAATCCAGCAGTCTCTAAAATCTAATGCAGTGGCAGCAACAATTGCACCAAGTCATGTATTTCAACAAGAGACCAATAAAGTAACATGGTTAAAATAAGGATTGGAGAAATGAAGGATATGGAGCCTCAGCAGAGACAGAAAAAGGTATGAGGAAAGCAAGTAGGAAATACCGAACAAATCTAAATGTCGATTTTCAGCCTTCACAACTGTTGTAATGAATTGTGAAAACAGCTGATGCATTTGACAAAACTCAATAAATACAGACACCAAAATAAGTTTAATATATCCTTTATTTTTATTTAACAAAATTTCAGTAAAAACTCTTAAAAGTAGAAAGACAAATTTCCCTGTCAGTAGTTTGTTCCAGCTGTAGGGCCGTCCCCAACTTTATGATCTCCTGTGTTGAACATGTCTGTAAAAACCACACTGTTGTTCTCCTGCACATGACTACAGCCACACACACCATCTTCTTAAATTCAGGTCAAAAGGAAAGTCATCTTTTATTACTATTCTTATAATGCCGGATAATGTGAACCTTTCCCAGTGAATAACTTATAAAAGATGCAGAACTATTCCTAAAAACAAACATATACACTCCAAAAAAAAAAGTCATCTACATGTTTGAAGAGTTGAAGAGGGGGTGAAGCAGCCCTACGCCGCTCTCTCAAAGGTCTCATTGGTTCGCTGCTACTGAATTAGTGCCACTGACTCATTAGTGTTGCATCACAGCGGGAGAAAAGCTGACAGTATAAAGTCACAGCTACAGTATAGACAGCAGTGTCTGTTATGAAGGCGTTAAGAAAGAGTGGTGAGCAGGTGCACCATGCACGGTCAGCCACCGGTGGCAGTGTTTTACAACTATTATCTTTTTTTATTATTTTTTCTTTAAAAAAAAAAAAAAGGAAAGCTACATGATTATCATCACAAAATAAAATCTCTTTGGCATAGAATACCCACCCAAAAGCATTGACACACACATACATACACACACACCACACACACACACAGACACACACTCACATGCACACACGCTCACTTAAAAGGTTCTCTAACAGAAACCTTCAAGCATTGTCACTGTCAGAATAATAATCAGCAAAAATTATGCTATAAAACAAAAGTTGAGCCCTGTTAAGATTATGAGTCCCATACTCAAGTGATAATTGCATATATTACATGAGGCTGAGGGCAGAGGGAATAATCTCTACTGACAACTATATTCTTTTCTCTGTCCTGTTACGTCCCATTTCAGCCCCCCAGCTTCCTTTTCCACCTTTCTTTCTCCTCTGGATCTACAAGAGGAGAACAAAAGCATGATTAGAAAAAACAAAATCCTCTTCTTGCTTTTTCACAGACAAGTTATTTAAAAGAAGTTCAAAGCATAGAAGTTTCTGTTTCTGAATACTACATAAAATGTAGCCAGTGAGTTTAAAAAAAAAAAAAAAAATCAATTTATTTTAAATATTCATGTAATTTCAATGTTACTAATACACAATTTGAAGCCTTTAAGTTTTGCTAAAAAAATTGTAGTTGTGTTGTTTGCCAAGCTGTTTAAAACTAAATACACACCGTCCTAATGTGCAAATGATCAACTGAATTCTTAATGTTAAACACTTAAAGTTATTTTGTTTAAATTTATATCCCTTATATTTCATTCATTTATGTTTGAAAGTAAATAGAAAGCAGATTTTACTTTTTGTAACTGACACTTCCTGATTGGTTGAGGTGATATTTGCTTTTTCTCACCTTCAGGCGTAGTCAAACGCTTGTCTTTCATAGGCCATGTTGCCTGCATAATCGTCCTGCATCATTGGTCCATCCATTCCATCCATGGGCATGTCACCTGGATACCCGTATGGCTGGTAACCAGCATCAAGCTCTGCAAGAGATCACAACATTGTTTTTTTTTATTACTAGTTACACACAGACTGTATCTCATTTAACTTCCTTGTACTTGCTTTATTCACTTCTGCCGTCATGACATCGGCAACAGCAGGAAAGGAAGAAAATGAACAAATGTGTGGAAATCATTCAGCATTTTAAGCACAGTTTTGGATCATGGGGATCTAAGAGAAGGGAGACACTAATCTGTTTTCCTCTAGAGTCTCTCAACTCTGAGAAGAGGCAGAAAATACCACTGCCATACAAGGAGAAAAGTCAGGAGCAGAAAAGGACAGGAATTAAAAGAAAGATTCAAACACAGATAAGGAAACACCGGGACAGAGACTGATTGGGAAAAGAAACCTTTACGCTTGGCAATAAGAAGAGAAGACCAATAAATAAACAAAGATGGGGCAAAAAGTGAAGGAAATGACATTAGATTAAAGCTCTAAGGTGACATGTTTCATTGTAGAAGAGGACAGAGAGGAAGAAATCAATCAGTTAGAGTAAGGCGTTGTTTCAGATTACTTGTTGATAAAGAAAAACTTTTTATTTTGCTACCAAATGGTGATTAATGGATTCTGTAGGCTGCAGCAGGGAGGCTTTTTAACACTGAGGTTTCTCCCCGTGGTGGAGTGAACGGGTGCGAAGGAATGTGCTGTGTGTGCACATTTCAGTCATAGTTACTCACCATCTGGATAAGGTGCCTCCATGGGGATGCTGTTGTGAGCCTGCAGAAAGGTCATAAAAGGGCAAAGGCCAAATAGAGTCAACACTTTTATACTTTAATACAGCTCAAAAAGTTATTTAAGAATGATCAAAGAACATAATAAAGGTTCCTAAACAGCATTTGCTTTCTAGATTGTAATTTTTAACAGCTATCACTTTTGTTAAAGTGCTTGGATGAGTATTATGTAAACTGAGAGAGCTGGAGGGAATTAAAAAAAAAAAAAGGCCAAAATCTACTTTCTCAGTTGTCATCTCCTGGCAGTGGGGGGTGCCAGACACTCACCATCTCCCATGCAGCGGCGTCGTGCTTGAACAAAGAGTGTGTGAGCTCAACAGACACTCGCTTCTTGTAGTCTGAGTTCTTATCCTCTGAGATGCGGAAGAGTACAGCTGCAGCATAAGTAGCTGAGGGGAAAAACAACAAGGAAACATTCAGTATTTCTTGTATTATAGAACTCCCTGAGGCAGTATGGGTGAAGTGCATTAACAGCATCATTAATAAAGTTGAACAGATATAAAAGTGGTATAAATTTTCTCCTCAAACTCTTGGCCAGAAACTAACAACATCATGACGGAGAGAAGCATAAAATAAAACAATATAAGAAGAAAAAACACATTCCTTCTTTAAAATTGTACTTCAAAATTGTACATAAATTACTTTTATGTACCATCACAGCATCTTTAAGTTACTCTAATACCAAGCAAGATTTGCTGTAAATGTCAAGCTAAATTAAGTTAAATTATCACTGTGTTAACATATACTATGTATTTGAATATTGTATGCATTTAAACTGCTTACATGGGTGGTTTAAACTACAACTCTGCACCCCATTTCATGGCTATATTAAATGTAGTTTAAAAGCTTTATCTTGAAATGCAGCAGAGTTTAACGGTTTCACAAAATGCATAAGGTCATGCAGAACAAAGTACTGGAAACTGCACTTAGAGCAAGCACAGCACTTGAGTAAATTGACTTTGTTGCTTTCCACCTATGACTAAATGTTACATTACAGTAAGCTAATCTCAGTGCATTATCCGGGTGTCCTACCAATGCCCTCGTTGTTGGAGTGCAGCAGTTCCATCAGTGGAGCCGATGCTCCCTCACTGTCAATGAGCTCAGCCGATTGTTTGTCCAGGGCCAGCTCACACAGGACGCCGGCTGCCACACGCTTCACGTTGTCCACTGGAGAGTAGAGGAGCTAGAGGGGGGGAGGAGGAAAATGAGTAAGCAGAGGGAAGTAAACTATCAATACAAGGAAGTGTGGGAGCTTCAGTTTCCTCCCTTACCTGAACAAACAGAGGAATAGTCTGCAGGTTGGCGATCTCTGCTCTGTTGACTGGATCTCTTGCCAGGATGTGCAAAGCTCCAGTGCAGCCCTCCACAATCTCCTCCATCCTCACTCCATCCTGATGAGCAAAATGAAAAGAATACAGATTATTGTTTATAAATAACTCACAACTAATCATTTACAAAATGATCTTAAAGTATCCTCCAAAGTAGCCCCTTATGTACTTGGTACGTCTGCTGGGCAGATGATCCGTGTTTCTGGGCGTCCTGGTGGGCTTTGAGCAGCAGGTTGACCAGTCGGGGGATCACTCCAGCGTCCTTCAGTGGGGCCTGGTTCTCAGGGCACAGGGCCAGGTTGCGGATCAGGCCAACCACAGCCTTTAGGCAGGGAGGAGAGGCAAAGACACTGTCACAATGCTGCTCACTGTCATTGGTCAACAAGTAAGACAAGCATGACAAACAACTTCAAGTATCTCCATTAGAAAAATGAAGTGATGTTTTTGTGCCCTGTAACAAACTGGTCCTGCTGTCATGGCAATTTCATGCTCTCTAAGACTGATGGGGATTCTGGCCTTCTGCCGGTTTTGCCATCCCCTCCTTCCATCTGTCTACTTCTCCCCATTTTACTCCAATCTCTCTCTTAGGAACAAGCCCATTAATCCTCAGTTTTGTTGGACATTTGTCATATTGTTCTTAACTGATTTTCCCTCAAATCAACTGCTTTCAGACAACCTGTTCTATTGTTTGGAGTCCTTTCCATCATCTTAGGCGAAAAAAACAACTGTTTTTCAATCTACAATAACCTAAGGGCTTAATCAACATAGGTAAGATTCTGAGGATATGAAGTGATGTTGAATATAAGAATGGCTGCTCACTTGTAAAACAGGAGAAAAGAACTGCATTTAAAATTAAGGTGCCTATTGTACGAACATTTTAAAGCTACAAATCTCATTAGTGTTCATTTGAGCCAATACCACAGTATCCGTACATGCATCCTTCCCTCCCTCCCTCCTCTCTACCTTGATGACGGGCCAGTAGTAGGGTTGGTTGAGCAGCTTGACGATGGCCGGGATGCCGTAATGTTTCCTCACAGCGTTCTGAGCGACCTCAGCCTGTTGGTGGCGTGAAGTCAGGTGGCGCAGAGCGCAAACGGCGGGCTCAGTAACATCCTCCTTCTCACCAGCACGCAATATGGCATGGATCAGTGACTCCACCCCATCGCTCTGGGTGACCAGAGTTTTGTTGTGGGCATTGTTGCATGTGAGGTTTGACAAGATGCCTGTGGCGCAAGTGAGCATGTTGAGGTCATCTGAACTAAGCAAACCGACCAACGTCTGCAGCAGGCTGTCCATACCCTCCTGAAGAAAAGAAGGAACTATGTCAGAGAGTTTTTCATGTGTAGAATAATGGGAAATTAATAAATCAGATTTTGTGATCACGCACCTCTTTGGTGGCAGCATCAGACAGGTTCCTGAGCGTCCACAGACAGTTCTGCATCAGACGCTGGCTGGAGCCTGTAAGGTGTTTACCCAGAGCCTGCATCCCACCTGCAGGAAACAAAGATGGTAAATCACTCAGCTCTCAGCAACATCTCATAAACTGAGCCGTCATGTGGCTCTGTGGTTGACAAGACGCCATCAGCCACGCTTCACATAACAAAACGCTGACACACCTGTGCAACTACCTTGTACACACACAGGTGTGTGCTCACAGAAAACATGTATCACATACCAGCCTCTACAATGGCGGGTTTGTTGCTGGGGCAGACAGAGAGGACTTTGAGCACACGGCTTGTGGTCCACAGCAGCTTCTCATAGCTGTAGTTTCTCATGATGTGAACTAAACCCTCAGGACCCCTGTTTGCAAGAATGATGAGCTGAGAGACAAAGAGAGAGAGGCTGAGTGAGTATCAACAGTGCAGGCTGAGTGAAACTTACTTTTATTCCTGAACACTTTTATGGTTTACAGTGAACAACTTGTACAAATCTGTGACCTGTCCAGGCATAATTACACCAGTTAATCTTCAGTCATTTTACTACTCTTACCAAATAACCGCACCCATACCCACATTGTGCCAGCACCTGAACTGCTCTGTTCACATGCCACACCCAAAACAAAACACAAGCTCAACAACTTGAACAATCTCAAATTATAGTTCTTGGCTGATATGAAGTGCACCAGCCATTGTATAATGGGCAGTGAAAATTGCACACACCTTGCTTTCCTGGTTGCCGTAGGAAAGCAGCTGCAGACAGTCTGTGGTGATGGCCAGGAACTTGGGGTTGCTCTTATTCAGCAGGGGAACCATCCTCTGCAGGCCGTCAGCCAGACGAACAGCCATCTTTGCTCCCTCCTGGTGCAGCAGCAGGTTGTGGAGAGTGGTAATGGCATAGAAGAGCACAGACTCCATGGGAGAGCTGAGGGAGACAAACAGGAGGGTTATGTTGCTTTCTTTTTAATGTTATAATTTGTTGGACCTACATCTTTTAGCTGTTTTTTAAGATAGATTTTATGGGTCATACCTACATGACAAGAAAGAATTATTTTTTTCAATACATACAAGCAACTAAGGTTTTAAGTCAGAAGTAACTGAAGTTAAATATCTTTCTCATTCCATGAACTCTTCTTCTGTGTCTTGCGGTACCTGAGCATGCGGACCAAAGCAGGGATGCCTCCAGACTTGAAGATGGCAAGCAGGCCCTCTCTCTGGTGGGACAGGTTGTGTAGGATGCTGGCAGTGGCCCTTGCTGTCTCCATGTCGCTTGTGTTCTGCATCGCCCGCACCACTGCTGCTACCATCTGAGGGGACTGCATCAGGGCACGCCGTGACGCCTCCTTGCGTGTAAGCTGGTTGACAATCTGTGCTGCCTTGCTGACGACCACCTACAAAGAGAGGAAATAATTTCACTTTTTAATGGTAAAAATAATATGTATAAATTGACTCTATCTGGTTTCAGTGCTTATTAATGTTCAAGTTCAAGATTATTACTTCAAATAAACCCTAAATATTGGTTTTATAATAACACAAAACAGAAAATTTGAGAAGGTGGCATTTTTTAAATATATTTCTCAAACTTTTAACAGATGAAATTGTTGCTGATTTAAGTAATAGTACTATGTTTCAGGAAATCTACAATTTTCTACTGCTCAGAGTAAGGAGATGAGAATTTGGATTGTTTCTAAACAGTTAATAAAAAGATACAGCCAGCAGCAAACTAGCTCAGTGTAACATTAAGCTGACAAAATAACCCTTTATAAAAGCACAAAGTGTCATTTTCATGCTTCAATTTTTAAAGACCTAAGCTAATGAAACATTTGGTGTTAATTAGTGATATCTAAAAGTTATGGAAGGTGTATTTTGTTTCAACAAATCAATACATGGACTTCAATGTCAGCCTTTTCATCTCTATACTCAGGCATGTGTCTTCACTCCTCACCTGGTCTTCATCGTTGAGCAGCTTGGTGAGCTCAGGCACAGCGCGTGTGGCCAGCTCAGCATCGTCCTGGTAGTTGATCAGGTGGATGATGGCTGTCTTGAGCATCTGGGAGGGCTCGGCCAGCCGTTGGACATTGGTCATCTGGGACGGGTCTGTCTGAGTTGACAAAATGGTGGTGCCTCCCTCCAGAGTCTCTGGGAACATTGCAGCACGCACCCGCTGGGATCTTGTCAACAGGGTTTCCATGTCTGTTCAGAAATGAGATGAAGACCATGACATAACAGGTTGCATGTAATTACGGTAGAATGTAGTAAATGCACACTGGCCATTGGCTTACCTGGCTGCTCACTTGTGACCGTGGTTGTGGTCACGGTGTACTGCTTGGAGGTGGTGTAATCGCCGTCATCATCTCTGACTGTGGTGGCCCCAGAGTGGATGCCTGAGTCTTCGCTGTACATCGTTTGCTGCCACTCTGCCACCTTCATTGTGCTTCTGTCTGGCTCACCCACTGCCAAGCACAAAGAGGAGAAATGTGGGACGTTAGTGGTGTTAAAGACAGAGTTTGATAAACATGCAATGAATATTCAGGATTTTTTTCTCCCCAGTGAACTAATGTTTTACTTCTACACCACATAAAGGAACCATCCTGTGCAAGCTCATTAGTGTTTGTTGTATTCAGGAAGTGACCTCAGTAGAAATACATTAAAACAATAGTTGGGGGTAGAAAGGTCAAGATAAAAATGTTCAGTAGTCTCCTTTAAAAGTGCTGTAGAATGAGCTGATGAAGACAAAAGTGAAAATGCAAAAGCTAAATCTTAAATTAACATTAATTTAGCACATTATTAAAACAGACTTTGCAGGAAACACAGAGAGGAAATAAAATGTGACCGTTAAATACATTTAGAAGTTTAAAATTGAGAGCTGTATTGTGTTTCACTTACTTTGCATTTCCATCTTTGCCTCCTGCTATCAAAACAACGAAGAAGCAAACCTAAAAAACACAAAGAAAGCCAAGTCAAGAACCAGTCGAACATTTCTTCTGTCATAATCACAATAATAAACGATAATTCATATCTGCCTCTTTTAAGGAATTAACAAATATTTCAGCAAAGGTTTCTTACAAAAAGACTGTTTTTCAGTTTTTTTATGTCTAAGTGTGACAGCCCACAAGATGACCCCTGCCACCTCCCAGCCATGCACGCTGACCTCAGAAAGACAACCCAGAGCAGCAGCAGAGGCTCTTGGGAGAGTGAGGGCGAAGTGAGCAGAGGGACAGCTGTAAGTCAGGAATGCTAGCAAGTTGCAGCTCAGAGTGACCTTTCACCCCAAGCCTCCACCCTAACAGGCGTGGGAGCAGCCTGATGCTGACGCATGGCAAACAGGAACCTGCTCGTCAGGTTTCGATTCCACTGGGTGAGTGTGAATGTGTGAGTGTGTGAGAGAGGATATACAGACAGTGAATATACTCTTACTCACATACAAGCCTAAACCTTTACGAAAACAGCTGTAACTTGACTTTCTGTTTGCCTTTTTTAAAATCCTCTCACATATTATCAATAGCTTACTTGTCCTCACTGAGTGGTGACCAGTAATCCGACAATCTGAGGTAACTTGTGAAGTTTTATTCCAATGTATTGAGTAACTGCCACTGACTTGTTGATGCAAGTTTGTCCCACACCTCATACATGCTTTCCTTATTGAAAAAAAATCCTCTCACCGCGTTTTCATAGGTTTTCATTCCTTACATAGACATGTTACTCTATCTCAGAACGAAGTCATCTTTGTCATACTGGTTTACTGTACTAACATTCATGAATTTAACCATTGAATGCATCCACCTCTGAGTAAAAGTGTCCACTGGGTTTGAAGTTTCCTTCACTACGTGATCTTAACTGTAACCACAAAATAAAACTAAAGTGCACACATTTCTTCTAGACCCTTTTGTTAAAAAGGTTCCACACACCCAACACAACCTTTCACTGTCAGAACGTGGCTTGAATCTCCATGATGCTAAAGCCTGAATGTCATGCATCACAGAAATGCTATTTATCAGAGAAAAAAATGAATTTGCATTCTTAACAGCTGCCTGTCCTTGCATGTGCATATGGCCGATGTAATACAATGCATTCACTGTGCTGTTCCAAGTGTTTTGAGATTGTTCACTGTTACTGACATTGCAGGGGTGCACTATGTTTTTTGTTTATGTGTCTGTGTACTACACTTGTAAGATTGTGTTTGAAAATATCTGCAGATGCCTGAAGATACCAGGGGATGGGGGGTCTCCGCACGGCAAAATCAACAAACAATGGCTTTAACAGTTATAAAACAGATAACAAATATTGCCATCCTTTATATGACAGCTGGTTATGGCTTACAACATTATACCTGCAACTAAGAAACTATGCTTATCTTCCATCTTTACTGCTAGTAAAACAAGTCAGGGCTTAAAGCCACGAAGTCAGGCTGCTGAGTTGGCACAAACTGAACTATAAACCCCTCAATTACCACCTTTCCCTTTGCTCACATTCAGATTCATAGGAGACATTCATTAAAAAACAATTTAACAATGTGTGAGTACAGTAATCAGAGTCAATCTCTGGGTTCGAAGGAAAGGAATTTGTACAAGATGAATTGCCTCGTCTCTGCTGCTCTACACTGGAACTGTTCATGATATATTAGCAGAAGCACCACTCCCTCATCATTCTGCCCTCTGGCTTTGCATAGGGATGTGTCGTGCTGTGTTTCAGTCCCTCAGAGGACCCAACCCACTCCCTCTCCCCCAAGCATTTTAATGTGTACGCGTCACCGTAGCTTCTGCAGGGCGCCTTTGTTTTCCCTGGCAGTTTATACTAAGAAGAAGAAACTGACAATAGCATGCGTGCAAAGGCTAAATGTGTGAGGCGCATGTTCCTCATTAGTGCCTGTCCAGAGTTTTCTCTTTGGCATATAGACAGAGACCCAAATCAACTGCAAGTCATTGCATCTGCTAGTTTTCTGTCAATGCTCATTTTTCAAAAAACCCCAAAACACCTGAACATGATGTTCTTTAAGGGCCCAAAATGTCCCATTATGTGACTCACTTTCTGAAGGGAGCAGCAACTTGATGAGTTTAAGCTGTACTCAGTCTGGCACAAGAATCCTGCAGGACCAGGCCCCAGAGGACTGCCTGTGCTTGCAGCTACATGCTATCTAACTGATAATGCATGAGTCATAAGGGCACAGGCAGAAACTCTGCTTGTAATCACAGTGTATTCCTACCTTTCTGAATAAAGGTGTGGTCTCTTTTTAAACACAAGCACGAAGGCTTGTTCACAGGGGTGGGGTAGTCGTTTTGAAAAGGAGGGGGGTGGGATGTATACACTGCAATTCCCACCTTCGCTCCCCGTTTCTACTCTCCACAAAGTGCCAAATTGAAATTTACTTCTTCACCACCATATGAAAATAATATTGTTAGCAGGATGCATGCTCCCCTGAGAAAATGACGTATTCAAGCATTTTGAAAGTAGCCATCAGTAACCAACAGCCAACATCAATTTCCTAAGAAATAATATCAGCGCCAACAAACAGATAAAAATTAGACAAGAATAAATACAGGATCAGTCACACGGCCAATTTTTATATTACTCTTTTTTCAGTTCAGCTTCCAACCGCACTGATGTTAATTTTGATATCAAATAAATTGAGCAGAGAAGCTCAACTTTAAGTATCTTTGAGGTTTTGTCTAAAATCACCACAATCACAAGTGCTTTGATACTCATCACTGAAGCTCCTTCAAACAATGGGCCAGAAAGGAAAAGTTACACGACACAACCATATGAAAAATAAGTGTATAAAATATACAGAATAAGTGGTTTTAGCTTAATTTTTATAATGTTTGAGTTGCATCAAAGTCTAAAGGAAATGCATTAAAATAAAAAAAAGATACCACAATGTTTTCATTAAAAATGAAAGAACAAGACTGTAAATGCAACTCATGTGCAGTGAAATTAAAAGTATTTTTTTTCCATAAACTGGAACCAAGTAGGTAAATCGGTTTGTCACTTTAATCTTCACTGTTACAGGTTTTTTTTTTGCCAAATTAAAAAAGGCTCACTCTATAACCCCAGTGTTCTCACCAGCAGCTACGGATCTAGCACAGAAGCTATCTCACAACTAATATACAACACATTACAAGACAAATAACTGAAGAAGATTCTACCTTACTAGTTAAGCAATTTGTCATCACAGCCACGAAGTGACAGAAGCCCTGTTTCGAAACGCATGCACAAACCTTTTTCAACTGTTAACTGTTTTCTGGCCTGGTGGGTTGGCAAAATGGCTCTTATTTGCTGAAAGGCCACTTAATCAGTATGCCTGAACCAACAGGTTCTCATGTATGAGGAATTTATTCTTTCATAATCTGTTTTTACAGATTATTGTGCTTATTCCTCAGTGACTCTCTCAGGAATCATGCTTTTGTGACGGTTCAAGTGTCAAAACCCTGATAAAACCCATGGCTGCGATGTTCCTGTCTGTTTCAATGAGACTTCAGTTGATTGTCTAATAGCAGATCGACATGACATCGGAGGAAAGTTGACATTACCAGACAATTCAAATCATTTTACTGCTGATACAAAAGAAAGCTTTCAACTTATTTTTTGTTTTTGAGCAGAACTGCACAGAGAACTTCCTGTTTTCTGTAAATCAGGGCCAGTGTTTGTTTAGTCTTTGTTTTCCTGGGCGAGGCAGCGGGTTCAGCCAACTGTTGAAATGCTGCGACACGCCCAATGTATTGCCTAGGTAACCCAAAGGCACTGTACTGTGGGGGCTTTATCTGCTGACCCATCTGATGTCTAAAGCCATGCCCACTTATTTGCTGGTAAGTGCTACTGTCTCTTGGGTTTCCTCATAATTTCTTTTCTTTTTCTTTTGCAACTGTGATGAGAGTCAAAAAAACATATATAAACATGCAAAGATTTAATGTAGAACACAAACACAGAAAATTAAAAACCAAAGCCGGGTGAAACTTTTTAAAAGAGCAACACATAACACGTTTCTTTTGGTGTATTAC
Source organism: Acanthurus tennentii (assembly GCA_029783805.1). NCBI lineage: Eukaryota > Metazoa > Chordata > Actinopteri > Acanthuriformes > Acanthuridae > Acanthurus > Acanthurus tennentii. Next base: position 19,839,601 of record JAPZDZ010000020.1, read on the forward strand.
GATGATTAAAGTGAAAGCAAGAGTATAGAGGCTTATCTAGTGATCCCTACCCTATTGTTCAGTGCTGACTAAAAGTTGTTGGTTGTATTGTGTACATGTGACTGGACTTTGCTCTCTTCCAGTTAATGAGTGATGCATCGCTCCACTCTCAATGCACCTTACTCTATCATCATCATTATTACCAAAAATCCAACCACCCACACAAACACGCAGTAACATAGAAGCCACACTCTTTGCTCAGGAAAACACACATATCTCACACCCATCAGCTCCCACTACTTTGTTAAGTAACAGCCTCTAAAGATGACTTCAGGGGGCTTCTTCCAAAAGAAAAAATGCACAGTGAAACCAGGAATGTAAATCAGTAAAAGCCGCCAGTAAACGAGTTGCGACATAAAAAAAGAGGTTGGATCTTGTTCAGCACCCGAATATCTGGTGTGACATTCCACATGAACTCAGTATTTTCAATCTGTCCAGAGTCTATTTGTAAATCATTTTCCCTCTTCTACACATCTCACTGACTCACTTACATTGCTCAAAAAAACAGATACTGAGGACTTAACTACTGTGAGAAAAGATGAGTAACTTTTGTTTTCAATCAAGACACTGACAGGCATCTCAGACAGGGAGTGTCCTCCCCAGCAGTGACAGGCACTCGACAAGGGTGTGGTAGCAGTTTGTGTGTGTGAGTGAACTGGGTGAGGCCAGGAGCTGAAGGGGCTAAACTGTAGATCTGACACCTTTCATTCTCCACATTAACCCTCCCAATAATTAAAGAAGCTGCGCAGCTAAAAACTCAGTGGAGACATAGGTATAAAAAAACAAAAAAACAAAAAAAACACATTCCAGCAGGCTAGATTTTGACTTTGCTAGCTTCAGCTCTTCTTTGTGTCACAGCAGGAATGAATCAGGTCGGGAAAGAGGCCCAGGGGGCTGGAAATGCACTCTGGTTGTACTCCAGATTGGCTCCTAACGTGTATCACAGAGTTTGTAGTGATTTGTTACTTAGCCACATGCTTGTTTGACAGGCAGGAGTGTTAACAACATGTCACAAGGCTTGGATAGGTTTTAAAATGCCTGCCTAAGAAGATTAACCTAGCAATATTAGAATCAAGTGTACAAGTAAAATTTGGAGAATATGTGTATTTGCCTTCCAGCAATGAGTTAGATAAGGAGATTGATTACACTCTAATTTCTGTCTGTTTAATATGAAGCTATAAAAAGCAGGCACTTAGCTTAGCATAAAGACTAGAAACAGGAGGAAAAACCTAACATGGCTTTGTTAAAAAATACACCAATGAGCAGCTATAACAAAAATAAATATGATATGCCTCGCCTTTTTAAGCAAAACCCAAAAAGTAAAAACTGGTAGGAAAAAGTCCTACACATAACCCTCACAGAATATGTTGAACACTAAGCTATGCTAAGCGCACACCTGCCTTCATTTTATTATATTTATTATTTTCTTTGCATCCAATTCCCAGCAAGAAAATTACAAGCTTTTCCTTAAACTCCCATAGAAAAAAAATAACAAATGAAACCAGGCCACATTTTTGCAGCATGAATTTCTGATTAATTTTGTTAGGTTAAGATTTGCATTGTTTTGAGAACATTGTGCCTCTGATGTGGAAATTTAATGTTATCTACTGGTCTATGATTTCTAATAGGCTTGCTATGTCATGTTTGGGCTGACAGTTAAATAAAGCAGATTATGTTACCGCACATCTGTAAAGCTTCCTGCACCATCTGCACAGATCAGCTATTTGACATATAGCCCACCTCCCCCAACCACACACACACCCTGTCATATATATGCCCCTTAACATGCAACACACACTTCCCTTACAATAAACTCCTCTTTAATAAAACACCCTGAACTCACACTCACAGAAAAAAAAAATGGCCAGTGCAGCCAACTGAGCCTCCAGAGCAGTCAGGCTGCAGCTGACAGCCCTCTCTGCATCTCTTTTACACAGTCAGGGTCCCAATGAGATGCAGACTAACATTAACCTTCGAGGTCCCCTAACCACACATCCCTTACCCTCCACTCATCCAACAGCAGCCATCATGGCACTGTAATGGAGGCAGCTGGGGCTAACTGCATAGCTGTTTGTTACAAAATCAATAAAGAGGATTTGAAGTGGTGCACAGTTAATGGATTTATTGTGGTGGGTGACAGGAAGTGGTGGTCAACATTATCTGACTCTGCTGGGCTGTCCGGTCAAAGAGGGGAAGTTTATTAAGAGTAGCTGAGTCTTTCACAACTGCCACTACATACTATGGACACAAAAACTGTGGTGTTAAACTTCTGCATGCTATATCACACCATGCTGAAGTCCAGGAAGAACACAGTTTGAAGTTCACATCTTGTAAAAATCGCTCACTCTTGGCCACAGAGCATTCGTAAATTGACTGTAACAGGCAGTTGATAAAATCCAGACCGTAGCAACGCCACCATGCCAAGAGCTCACAGAGAAAAAACAGACAAGATACTGCTGCTGTGCACTTAAGCAACACAAACTGAATTTGTCTAAACGTGGCAGACGCAGCACAGCGTGCTCCCCCTCCTTGCCTGATTTTGAAAATATTTCCAACAACACAGTCAAACCACAGTGAGCATGCCGATGAATAAAATAGGCGTCAGAATGGATAATGGCCCTTGATCTGTCAGTTGACTCACTGCAGCTACTTTAATGAGTTGAATTAAGCCAGCGGATGCCGTGTAGTGGCTGTAAACTGGTGTGCAGTTGTTTACTCCCTTTGGGACCTCGCTGTGAATCAAAGGAAATGTGAGCTGTCTCAGAGGAGGTGCCTGAGTGCAGAACAGGATCATATGACACAAAACTGATAAAGAGGGAGGGCAGGAGTAAATGGGGTCTTACCAAGTGTGGTAAAAAAAAAAAAAAAACCTTCATAACAAAGTGACAAAGTGAAAAAATAGTCCATTACCAAAAGATATTGTAAGAGAAAAAATGTCCAAAAAAGTTAGAACAACACATCGTGACGATAAAAGAAATTTCATTTTACTTTTTGAAATATTTGATCCAGCAATTTGAACAGCTGACAGCCAGTTATTTGGTTGAGGATAGTGTTTTCAAGGCAATAATTTTGTCTCCACAGTCAGTGGGATGATGTTCCTCTCTCCATGTTGTTTGATTTACGGTAGGAAGAGGATGAACTAAGTCTCTGATACAGCACAGAGGGCCTCTGTATTACTTTGTTTGGGATAGAGAGGAAAAGAGTAGCAGCATTGTCCCATTGACTGCTGTCCCACTGAAAAGGAAACCGGGTCTCAAGAGTCCCTACTGGACCAAACCAAAAAGGCTAAAGCACATCAAGATGGCTCTGTGTGTTCACTGGCCAAGTTTGGTGATCAACGCTGCATTCAAAGCCCTGTTTAAAGAAGCCTAACAGGGAGTTATTTCTTGGACTGCCACCGCTACGCATCGGTGTGCGGCTGAGCACTGAGGCGATGTGACAGATGATTAATTTTTCAGGGAGATTAGAGGCAAGAGGGAGAGGGAGGGGGTGCTTTGGAGAGCAGGGCTGAAGTCTGAAGGGACCCAAAAGAGTACAGAGCTTCTCTGGATCCAGCTCATGTTGGGGCTGGGCGACACGGTCAAAATCACAATATCCTGTTATTTTTGACAAAATACTTTGATATCAGTATTTTGCAATATTGTGAGGATGACTACTGATGCTTTTACAAAGTTTAACCAGATAAATTATCATCAGAAATGAGGTTAGAATAAATAAGATGATAAAAGCAAATATTAAGATACCTAGAGCAGCCTGATATTTTGAGAAAAATACAATAACTTTACAGCCTTTAAAACCAGGAAAAACATCACCTTTGCTATGTAAGATGATATCAAGTCTCATATCACAATATTAAAATAATAATGATGTAATAAACAGCTCTGATTTAAGTTCACAGAAAGGCTGGGCAGTATGGACAGAATCACCCCGGCACGTTTAGACTGAGCAACAATAACATGAAATTTAGTAAGTATTTTCAACAAAGTGAACTAAATATTCAGTCAAACCAACATTTCAGATCTCTAAGTTGGTTCTTCTTCACAACCAAAACAAACAAAAAACAAACAAAAAAAGGAACATAATCTAAATATCTGAGGAGAGAACACCAGTATAACCAAAAACAGGTGACATTTTAATATTTTAACAGTTATGCTGTTTGGTTCATATACTGATGACATCAGTGCTAAAGATTACCTTCAAAATGTTGACTTTTAGAGACACAAGCAGGGAAACAAAAAAGAACAACAAAAAAAAGCAGCCATTACATTTTAAAAAGCCCATGCATTTTTCAGTTTATCCAGTGTTTTGTAAAGTATTCACAGGCCCCAGGGTTGCACAACTTTCTCAGCCCATGAGAGCGTGAAGTCCCTCAAGAACAGCGAAACAGAAAACAACTAAAAAATGAGTTATGGTATTTTCATTCAACAGTGACGATATGCAAAATTAACTTCCTTGTGAGATGTTGAAGTTCTTCATGCTTAGCATCTTTCAAGTCATGCTTCCCTGGTGACTTTCTTTCCGTTTCAGCCACACCCTCACTACCCTCACTTTCCTCAATTTCTCAGTGAAGTGTAATTAAGGGACAGGGTGGAGGAGGAGGATAGCAGCCACTGAACAACTCATCAGAGTCACTATGCTGAGAAGCACAACTCAGCCAAATCATCCAACTGTGAAAACTTTATCTTTTGAGTCAGTGCCGGTATCTAGTTCACCCCCTGCCCGCTTGGATATGCTGTCAGTAATTAAAAAAATATCAATGGTAATGTATTCATGAAGAAAACAGTGGGATTTCCAGCATGCTTACAGACTGATGCACGGGTGTTTTGGACAGAGTTTTTATAGGAGTTGACTTGAAATGACCAACCTGGCAGACATTCACACAGCTTTTAGTATGGGTGATGGAAAAAAAGCCATTAGGCCACTGACATTTTAAGTAAGGGACATTTTCTTGTCCTCGTTGAGCCAACCAAGAGAACTGCCCAAGGTGAATAATTCACATCGGTGACTGTCATGGGTAGAGTTCAGCTGGGCAGTGCCAGCTTCACTTGCTCAGCATTATGCTGCTGAGCTCTGCTAGAAGCTTCGGATTTGATCTTTTGTGAGTGACAGTAGAAATCTTCCACATGAGTGAATGTTTCGGACGATCCTGCCAATAATTTAATTACTGTATTCATTCTAAACAAAGACACTTGAAAATTATTTGGCTTGATTTAATTAACCCCTTCCCTTGTAAACAAGCCCTTAATTGTACTTGTCTCATTTACCTAGCTAAAAATACATTACCCATTGTGATTTCTGGCTGATATTTCTTTGTCAAAGATTATTATATTATTGGAGCACTGGGTGTCTGGGAGGCTATGGGGGGAACATATCTGCTTAAGTTTGATGACAAAATTTCATAAAAAAAGTGTCCTCTAAAGCCTCTGGAAGTTTACCCAGTTGAAACGTTGATACTGTCACACCATTTCCTTAAGACTTCAACCACAGAAGACCCTTATCGAAGCTGATGGGAAACCTTATCTCTCTTTGTCCTGTTGTCCATGGGAACAGTCTAACACAAAGGCAGGGTGATATGCAAACACGGAGCAGGTCACACGTGTGTGCTGCGTGGCTGTAACTGAGCCCCTGACAGCACTGGGTAAAGCATCACTGAGCCGTGACAGAGACAAGGTAAGACGGTGAATCCAGAGGAAAAAAAATCCTTCAAGCTAAACAAAGAGGTCAGGGTATATGCCATACAGTAATCCCCTTTGCAAAGTGAAGACCTATTTATAAACTGAAGGATCTCCTGGCCTCTTGCTCTGCTAATGTAGGACAGTATCACGGAATTAAGCAGGAGGGGGGAGATTATCACTGTGCCACCACAGCTGTAGCTGCAAAATATACAGTAAGTCATCCCACCCCTCCCCTTGCAACCATCCCACCAACCATCCATCCGCCCTCCCTGAGGACAGATATGAAGAGCTTTCTGACCACTGTGCTATCTGCTGCTGGGTTACTTGATGGCACATACCCGGGGCGAGCTCAGTGAAGGCCTGGTTGGCAGGAAAAAAATTGGCACCCCATTCTGTTCAACCTGACACACATTCAACAGACTTAGTTGGATGTATTAGTCCAGTAACAAGTTGGATGCAACTTACTTGCTCAGAGATGTTCTTGGTGCTTTGTGAAGGTGTAACTTGTTAAAAAAATTAAACAAAAGAAAAACAGGTAATGTAATATAGTGTTCAAGCAGTCCAAGAGCTAGCAGCTCAGTTTGGAGGAAAAGCTGTTTAACTTCTAATTCCAGTGTGACCTGTGTTAAATTTGACTTAAACAGATATTGAAGTGGGCAGTGGAGGACACCCCGCAAATGACTTAATCGGATCAGAAAAAAGCAGATAAGTTAAAAAAGTAATTTAAAATGGATGCTGACTTAAGTGGATTTATTGTTGAAATTAAGTAAAATAAATTTGTGCTCGGTGGTCATGAAGCAAAATGCAAGAAAACAAAATGAACAACAACAAAAAAACTGCTGTCCTGTCAGGTCTGGAGCATGTGCAAACTAAGGTGAAGACGTCATGGATGATTTCGCAACAACTCAACATCATTGCTGGCACGGACAGCTGTGTGGGAATGGATGGGAGCTTTAGCAACAGCAACACATTTTATAGAAATGATTCATTATTCACAGCCGTACATTACAGACATGTGTGAAAAGGAACTTTCTCTCCCGACCGGTGCACTGTATTATTTACAATTGCTTCAGTGAAACCATTGAATCAGTTGGATTTGTTAACTTCTTGATTAGCTTCTGTCTCTATGAGTGATGTCAGTAAACTATGTGAGTGACAACTTTAAATTGCTTGTTTTGTCCAACAAACAACATAAAACTCACACACATATATATATATAATCATAGTGGACAATAAATACAAAGAAAACCTTATATTTAAGAACTTTAAGTTGGAGCATAATATTTAAGCTCTTTTATTTTTCAAAATGACTCAAACTATAATCTACTCTAACAATTGCTGACCATTTATTTTCTTTGGATTGCGTCATCGATTAATGATTAATCGCTTCAGCTGTATTTGAGTTTATGTTTATGAGTTTGCTGGAACCATTAATGCTTTGCCTTGTCTTGCCAACATGTTATGTGTCATTAAATGCCATAGCTTGTTGCTATGCTACGAATTTTATAATCTCTTTATTTCGGTCTTTCAAAAAGGAAAGTATTCTCTATTAGCAAAATATTTTATAACAGCCCGTTTCTTTTCACCTGCCTCTCTCACGCGAGCGCACACGCGCGCATACTTGGACCTCACTACGGGACTATTGACAAGTGACGTCAAGCTAGATGGTCGATAATGGGTGACAAAAACGTCGTTGTGTTACGACAGAAAGAGCGTTTTCATACTTTGAACGTGAAGAACAATGAGTTTGACGTTAAAAAAGCAAAGTTTTGGAGGAGTGGAGCGCTCGCGTTCGACTCCGGAACAGCAGTGGGCAGTTTGAGGCATGCGGAAATACAGAAAGGGCTACAAGAATGGATTCGTATCCAGGTAGGCAAAATATGGAAAGTTTAACCAAATACTACCTACCGCACTCAAACATACACACCGAGGAAGCAGGTTTGGACCAGGCTACTTCACCGCAAAAACAATATAATGCATTTAAAAACCCACATACGTCAGTGGTAAGACACTGTGAGCATTTCAAAAACAGTCAGAAAAAGTGTACACGTATTCAGTGAATCTTACCTGTCTAATTACGCGGAAGAGATTTAGTGAATTCCAGCTCAGAGTTGTTTTATCTCGGGACGGGACACTTCTCTGTGTTTTCCCGAATTCACTCTCTCCAACGCGGCGGCTGCTGCTGACGGTGGCCGACAGTCCTCTGAACAAAAATGAGTAAAAGAAGCGTCACCTCAGCCGAGACTCCGCCTTCATCGGCCCGACCCCACCCTGCCACAACTCCACACACTGGGAGAGGCGTCACAACTGCTTCTGTATTGAAAGTAATCAGTGTGCAATAAAAGATTAGATGAACAAAACGCTCACGTTTACTTCTTAAAAAATGCCCTCAGGCAAACTCGCTAATTGTGACAACGTAGCAGCCAAAACTTTCAACGGATTATGACAGCAAAACCTGAAAGGACCTTGCTACTAGGTTTATCCTAGATGTTTGCCCTCTAGAAAAATGGAAATATCAGGTTAAAGCTTTAGGCCTAACACACAAATCTACTGTATAGATATCTAACAAAGTGTAATGCTTACTGCAAATACAGTATATGAGTAAAGAAGAGAATCTGTCTAGCCCATAACAGTAGCCTAGAAGAGCCATTGGCACACCGGTTGAAATTATTTAACAACTTCTGTGTGTTTTAAGCTCGCTATGTCATTTTTTAAAAACATTTATGTTCGTGTTTTCTTTGGCTTCAGACGGGACAAGGACGCCTCTAGATAACAGCCATTTCGTGTACCTGTATGACGACTCACAGCAGCGACCACACCTTGATTACAACACGAAACCAGACGCCAAAATGAGTCACTGCGAACGATGCGCTATCAGAGGGTCTGCTGATGCTATTTACACAGAAACAGATACGATCAGTTACATGTTTGTTTCATGTGTGGGACACAATCTTTCATTCACGTTCTGGTTTGACAACACTTTCTTTAAAATTGACGGGGAACAGAATGAAAGAGATGTTTTCCCCGTCAATTTGTATTGTTTTTTGCTTGTTATGATAGATTAGTTTCCGTTGATATGCTTTAACAAGTATGCAGTCATCCTGGATAATTTTACTTTTAAGATTTGAGCAGCATAGTAGTTTAAATGTTTGGTTTACATGAAATAATTCATGTTCTGTAACGTTATTAGTTACAGTAACATCTTTAAAAGTGGACTGTGAAATCAGTAAAATCACAAAAATAAAAACTGACAAGGACTGAGACTCACATGATGTCAGAAAATAATGAAAAATACTTATTGCTTTTTCCTAAGCCAAAGTTGACTTATTCAAAAGGCTTGCTTTTGCTTTGTACTATTCACAGTAGCTACAGGACCCAACAATGAGTTTGTGTCTGTTAACACAGGAGCTGGAATCAGGAAATTTTGGCTGAAAAAGGGAAAATTAATCAACTTATTATTAAACTTACCTTTACTCAATTTTTTGTCAATAGATTGATCAGTCAATTTACTATGCATTTCAGCAATGTAACTGAAATTCTCCTTAAATGTTTAAAAATATGACTGGCTAGATGAATTTCAAGAATTTTTACACATCCGTTGAAAAATCCCCATGATTTGTCTGTTACACTCACACTCACTATATA
>JAPZDZ010000020.1:19863836-19877291 GCA_029783805.1 Acanthurus tennentii
CCCACTGATCAGAAGGTTTTGGTTCGAGCCTTAACTCCTCTGCATGTTGATGTATCCTTGGGCAAGATACTGAATGTAAAATTGCTCCTGATAGCAGTTCCACTGCTGTGTGAAAGTGTATGTATGAGCTCCTGATGACTAGGTTGGCACTTTGTGGAAAGGCACTTGTCATTAATGTTTGAATGCTGTAAATGTTGTAAAGCAGTCTGGGCAGTCAAATGACTAAAATAATAATAAGTTTAAATGAGCCTTTAATAAATTGAAAAAGGAAAATCTGACATTTTTTGACATTTTATAGAGAGAACAATGAAATATAAGGTTGTCAGATTAACTGATAATGGAAACAGTAGGTGAAGCCCAAGTCTCTACATTTCTTAATGGTTTTCTTAATCAGAAGAAACTCTCTTTTTTGTTCTCATATTTTGTACAGAAATGAAAATGAGCTTAAGTCTTTGTGTTTGTTTTGACTGGAGTGTGTGAAGCCTAATCCCCCCCCACCCCCACATCCCCCAATGCACTCAGATTCACGGATGTCAGATGTCACCAAGCTGATTAACCTGCAGTCACTTGGCCTCCTTAGCGGTTTCCGCTGAAGTGCTGCATAATCCAGCATCCACCCTGACATCATAATGACACTGTTGGCAATTCAGTTGCCACAGCAACCCAGGAAGGATTCATGATGAGACTTGCGATGTAATGGCAGTTTATTAACACCTATCCAAGAAAATGGAAGAGAGCCTCACTTCAGAGCAGTTTGATATTTGTGACGCAAAGCGAGTAAATCAATGGTTTGTTGAACATGAAACACACACTGTAAATGTACAAATATCTGTTATATTTACTTTGCTATAATATCTGACATGGTTAAGAAACTTATCTCTGCTGTTACTATGTGCTTTGTAACAGAGACTTTATTCTAATATATTCCTTTACTCCTGGTGACTTTGCCTTAAAGTGGTAGGATTGCATGAGATTGTATGGCTGCATCCTCATAATGCCACATAGGCTGAACCCAGCAAGTGCCAAGCCTCTTGTTCCTTTCAGGACCAGGACAGACTAACCTGGTCGGCATTGACTGAGCCATTCTGCAGTATCACACTCCGTTTGGCAGGTGGCATATGGTGTTGTTTGTTTTTAGTGTTCTTTGCTTGAGCTTACTGCTTCCTTCCCAGTTCAATCTGTATGTCTTTCACTTCCATGCGTCTTTTTATTTATTTAAAGAATAGTTTGCTGTCCTTTCTGAGTTTTGGCACACAGTCCAATCGATTGTTAAAGCTGCAAATAATCAATGTTTTGTAATAACAATACATCAAATCACTATGATTAATATTATATATAGGGGGCTCATAGTGATGAACCCAACACTGCACTCCACAGAGTGATTAAACACCTTTCTGGTGATTGTTTTGGTTTTGCAACTCAACCATTGTTCATGGGAGCAGTCTTACTGCTCCCATGAACCTTGTTTTCAGCGAGCAGTTGTTTTTTTCAGTGAAAGCTTTGACAAGCACACTAAATGTTACTTTTTCAGCACCAAACAGCACAGGCGCAGAGTCAGTGACTAGCTAGTTTGAATAGTTTGAATAGTTGCACACAGGCAGATAAATTTCAGTAAACAACAGTAGAAATCGTTTGTCTTACAAAGCATGGGAAACAGTTTTAAAACCTTATATAATTACAGTTTGAAGGGATCTAACCACAGATCACATTTTATTGAATTACACTACAGGTATTGCAAGGAAACATTTGAGAATATTTTTAAGTCACCTCGAATAACAGTAATGACACCCACAACAGCAGATCATGGTAAATACTCTTAGGTAAATACCTAAGAGGGCAGTTTAGCAGAGGGAGCTCACTTGTCGGGTTCAATTGTAAACTTTGTCTGCAGCTTGTATTATTCTTGTAGTTGGGAGTTGGCATACTGCAGTCAGAATATGTCTGAATAAATACTTATTCTTTTTTACATATTTGATCTGTGCACAAACACAATGCGATGTATTGCTGTTTTTTCTGCACACATTGTGTACCAAACCAATGGGGCAGATGACCTTTCAGTGAGTTTCTCAGAAAAGGAATGAACAGTGGACTCACTGCCAGCGATCTGATAAGGGGCTTATTATATCCTCATCATATTTTGAGTTACAGTTGTGGCTTGGGTTTATATTTTATTCATGTGACTTTATCGCTTTTGTTATTGTACAACTTGCTCCTCTTGAATTTGTTAATAGTTAGTTTTTATAGTTAGTATATAGTTCTTATCAGTCATCCTGGTGATATAAACTCTTGAGGAGGCTGAATCATAGCACTGGACTGAAGTGGGGATTTTATTGCTAGGACGTGACTCACAGATAAAAGCTCTACATGTTTCTGCTTGTTATTGTGGACAAAGTTTTTGGACATTACTTCCTTATAACCTGTGTTCCCCTGCAGCATTCTTAGTTATATTGTTGACTTCAGTCAATTGAACAATTGCTGTCAGAGCTGATATTGTAGGATTTCCATTTAACCCATGAATTGTTCGTTTCGATGTGCTGCCCTAACAAAGTTTATTCTGCAGGGACTAAAAAATGCTTGTAAGCTCGCTTCTCGCTTCTTCTTTGTGTATGAAACATTAAAAAGGAGGTTAATATTTGATTGCAAAAAGCAAAAAAAACCCTGCTGCGTCCAGCACAGCAACTGCAAAGGCATAGGACAGAGAGAGACAAGGCACTTGGAGTGTCACAGCACAATGGAGTACACTGAAACATTCTATGGAAATTCAAATAGAATTTAAAAAAATGTAAGATGAAAAGTAATCCCTAATAATGTAGATCATGTAACTCTACTCTTAAAGTAAAACACCAAGGAAATCATAATTCTCTTATATGTAAAGATAGATGGAATTAAAGATAACATCAATTTTTTTATTATGGTTTTATCTCAATAATTTTGGTCAAAACACATAACATTATTAAATATATTCACTCTCTTGCTTCATTGGGACCCCTGTAAAGTGGGTGTGGCTCTGTCTGCACCAGTGTGATGCAGAGCTTTCATTTATCTGCTGTTACGTATGTGTGCAGAGCAGGAACAGCAGTGGCAGGGGCGGAACCTACCATCTCCCTCAATTTCACAGGGGTGAGTGGGCTTAATGCAGCATCCTTTTATACAGCATCAGTTTTCCTATCCCATTCTTTTCTCAATTATATCCACATGATAATAATCTTTTTTGCGCTTTGAAATGGTCAGCAGGATCATTATTTGCTATTATTAGTTGTGGCTTGTGGGTTAGATTTTTTTCTTCCTCCTTCAGCCCTCCTCCCCTTCCTCCCCTCTTCTCTTAGCCGGTAGTCCAACGTGGCCAGGTGAAGGAAGGCAGGCATGACGACAGATGGCCCTTACAGTCTGAGGGATTATATATTAACACCAAGCAGCTCAGATTCTTTTGCACACACAAACACAGGTGTATACACCCACTCACGTAGGCAAGTGGATATTGTTTTCACCAACACACAGATCAGCAGAATGATGCCTGGGACACAACTGGTGTGTCATAGCCCAGCCAGCACACAATAGGGTTGGAAGAAGAGGGATTTTACCAATGGAAGGAGAGACAGAGGGCAGTTTTTCTTCAGTCACCATGGAGGTATGGAGCTCATCGGCATCTGAGGAGGAGGAAGAAGAGAGTAGCACTCCAAGCCTTCTTGATGAAATTGTGATGGAAGAGGAGAAATGCCATAACAGCAACAACAATAACAATAACAACAACAAGGACAGCCTTTGCCAGGAAGTAACACAAGGTGAGATGAGTGGTTTTGGAATGAGGCAGAGGATAGACGGAGACGTGCACCTTAAAGATCTAGAGAGAGCCATGCTTGAAGTGAAAAGTTAAGAAAAATTGTATATAATGCTCGTAGTCTGAGGTGTCATGGCTGTGGTTATTCTAAAGTCTGATATTGCAGCCTGTCATGTTTTTGTTGTGCGTTGCATTGTTAATGTCTTGGTTATTAAGGTGCTGTAATACTTTAAAGGGCACTGAATGTACTGCCGTGATGTCACTAAAGGTACATCCATGCAAATAATTACTACCATTCAACCAAATGCTTCTTTTTTTGCATCTCTTTTTACAAGACCCTGTTAGTTCAACGTAAAAAAAAAGCCTTTAAACGTAAAAAGTTTGGTGAATATATTCAGATTGAACATATCATCAGTGTTCTGAAGGTCACTGTGTGTGTGTGTGTGTTCACACATGCTGCAGCAGCTCAGTCGAGTTCAAACTACATGTCATTGCTGGCATGTGAATTTGTTTTTTCTCTTGTTTTGTTGATGATATATTGAGGGAGCTGTAAAATTAGGAAATCGTATCAAAATTTCCTTTTAATTTTAGACTTTTACCTTTTTTATCATGTGACTCTGGTTGTAATTTTGCTTTTGTAAACAATAAGAACTAATATATTCAGATGAGACTGAGGAATGACCTGAATGCTTCTCCTAATAAGTGACTCCTCTTGAATGTTGCTAGACTGTCGACATTGTGGTCTGCGGTTCAGACCAACGTAGACTGCAGGTAAAATAACTGTGCTACTGCCCTACTTTCATTCCAGCATTGTTAGGTGTCTTTTTTTCTGTAACACAATGTTAGACTTCTGATAATTTTCAACTAATATGTGCCAAAAATAAGGTTTTTATAAAAGATCTGGCTTATAGTGTAGAACAGTTTGTACTGGCATAATTTAATCTTGTGACAGTATTTATTAAATAGGTGTATGTGTTTGTCGTGAGAAACAGATGATATTAACAGGGACTCTCCTTCATTCCTCCTTTGTATGGGACGTTCTTTGTCTAAACGGGCATGTGGCTGGCACAAGTACCAATACTGCGACACGGGCACCTCTCCAGAGAAACGGCATGCTCTGGACAAATATATGGTCCATTTGTTATGCACTTCAGTTATTTTGTGTTTTATATTGCATAAGCTGTGTATTGTGAGGATACATCTGTACTACCAGGACTTTAGGCTCACATCTATCAGTGATGGATCAGACCCTGATAATAGTATGTATACCTATGTAATATATATACCTTTACAATTGTTCCCTGTGCTCTAAAAAAAAAAGCTATTGACAGATTTGCAGTAAGAAGCTCTGTGAGTCTAATTTTAGCTCCTGCCAATCTTGTCAAGTCTGCACCTTCAGAACAATCGAGATCATAGGGGATCAATGTGAATCTTATTCTTAGAGCTCATGCCTGTCTGATCCCTGCAATATTACAGACGTCATAAGTAAACCTAAGTCAGCCAGGTTCGTCTACGGGGACAGAATAATGCTAGTAGTTTTGGTAGCTTCCTAGATTTAGCTCACCCCAAACCCTATGTCATCTCCCCTCTTGATCTCCTCCGCATTCTGGCAGTCATGTTGAGAGGAAATAGATCAAGTATTTCGGCTGGAGAGACTTAGTGGATCTACAGTTTAGGTGTGTGTGCAAGGGAGCAAGTGCAATTTGTCATTCCAGGTACTAAGAATTAAATGACTCAGAGTTACAACAGCATAATCTTAGTAAAAAAATAAACAGCAGTAGTACGTCTCTATAATATTCCAGCGGAAGACATGAATGAATGAATGAATAGATAATTAAAGTATTGCACTGTAGATGGAAATGATACTGTAAGCTTATTTTAAGATTTTTAGTCACTGAACTTTTGCATTTTTTCAATTCATCTGTACACACACACACTCTCTGAAACTCACTGACAGTCCTGCTTCTGACTTTATAGCACAAGCGCTGCAATCCACTGTAAATACAATAAGATTTTAGGAAATACAATTATTCTTTTATTAACAATCTGTTAATTTGCAGTGTATGTATTTCGGCAATAAAAGTCACAATCAGCATAGGTATATGAAGGCAATCATGTGGGCTTTGGTCTGTAGTTGGTTGTAAATGACAGAGCTTCAGCACATGGAGTTAGCCAGGTTTGTGGAACTGTAAATGATTAAACGCCTGTTTCTCTGAACACTTTGAGGATCTGTCGCCCAGGTATGCTTTAATATAAAGATTTAGAATTAAAGATACAATGTGATTTCTCATGTGGCTTTTTAGATTCATGTTATAATTCAGAGTCTCATCATTTGTCAATTGTCATGTTAGTTTCCCGGTTTCAACTTTTGCAGCAGTGAGTGTGGCACATAATGCTCATGACTGTTTGCCTCTCTCCTCTCATTTGTCTGGCAGAATTGGATTAACATGTTTAAACTACTACACTTTTGTTCTGTGTTCCTCTTAAATCTTCTTAGTAAAGATGGAAACATGACCTCTGTGTTACAGTTAATACCTCACAGTGCTATAGACATGATTTAATGTTATATAATTCATAGGCAGCAGCAGTTTTCTTTACAGAGCTGCAGCTCAGCTCAAGGTTAGGTTCTTTCCATTAGGCTGATTAGACACTGATACAGCTACCCATTGGCTGTGTTTCCAGGCCAAATTCAAGGGCCTCAGACCAATTACTTTGCTGTCATCCATCTCTGTAGTCCAGCTAAGCTTTTACCAAAGTAAGATTACACAACAGATTTTAGAGAAATGCAGTCAGCCGTTTAGAATTGTATTCATATCCAGGCAATTTTTTGCATTCTTAAACAGAGATGAGTTGATGTCACTTGATCAAAAAGCTACAATTGCAGGTATTAGAAAAGCGACACAAATCAAAATGATTTGTTATTTATTATTACCAAGTCTTTGGTAAACAAAATAATAACCTTTGAAACTCAGATAAAATATGGGTAATTAAGAAAGTACAATGTTTACTTTTACTTTTATTTCTTTACTTTTTTACAGTGCTTATGAATAGTTCTTAAATTGCTCCGATAAAGAACCACCATAATACAAGGTTCATCTTATCTTAGAAAATGACTTCTGCACCTCTTTATCCTTATTGACTTTAAGCAGACACAAACAAATCATTCCCCAGGATGTAAACAAAGCTGCAGATCGGCAGTCTGTCAGTCTATGTTCTGCTGGTGTGAACACCTTGTCGGTTTAGACCTGGCAGTCTCTCCCATCAAGCTATATTGGTGCCGGGGAGAACAAGGTCTTAATCAGTGTCTTATCTGGGCTAAAAAGGCTCAGGCTAAGAGGATCAGTATCTGACTGACCACATGGAGATGTTGTGGTCTGAAGCTGTGGAAACTTTAAGTGGGAATAAGATCTACCGAAGCACTCTGTAATACTGTGAATACTGTGTGTTGTTGATGTTTTGACTGTCTAATTTTGAATAATGATTATGTGACAAAGGGATGCTTTGATGGCAGCCTCTCTCTCTTCACTTGTTTGAATTAAAAGGTAATCTGTTAATTATAATTAAATTTTAAATATTTCCATCTCTTTCTGTTAAAGCAGCACATTTCGAAATGCAACAGAAAAGCTCTGTAACACTTAAAACAAAAGGAAGGAAACTTATCAGCACTGGACACATGATTTGATTGCCAAGTGTGATGCATTAACCGCTCAGAAAGTAACATAATTGCCTTTATAAATGAAGTAAAAGTTAATAAAGTACGAGTGGATATCAGCCGTATTTAAGTTCATTCTGTCCTACAAGTAAAAGCTGTTTTCTAAAATCATTTCCTGTTGTAGTAATACTGACTTTTTAAACAGATGGTGAAAAAAACAGACCTGTCAGAATCAAAACAGCTCTGCCACAAGTTTGTTATCAGTGCTCACAGTCCCATATTAATCTCATGATAAACAGTCAGTCAGTCAGTCTGTGTTGTTTTGATAGAGTTTGTGTGCATCCTGCAGCTCTGCCTCTTCCTTTATTCATTATATCTCTCTCTCCCTCCTCCCTCAGTGCTGTGCTCAGACAGAGTTGGCCAGGTCACTAAAACGTATCATGACATCAAGGCAGTCACCCACCTGCTGGAGGAGGTAAGAGAGAGACACACAGCAGATGAACGGGATTATGGGAGATTAAATTTATCTGCCTCACTGACCGTCGTCGTTGGTCACACTTTTCTGAGGAAAGTCAGTTAAACAAGGCTAAAAAAATATAACTGTACCTATAGTTTTTTACTAAAATGGCAATCCATCTGCCAAAAGGGGCCATATTATTATGTATCATTTAGAGAAATAAATGCAATATCCGCTTATCACTTTGCAGAAAGAACGAGATCTGGAGTTAGCAGCACGGATCGGTCAGTCCCTTCTGAAGCAGAACCAAGAGCTCACGGCTCGCAATGAAATGCTGGATGAACAGCTTGAAATTGCGAAGGAAGAGGTATAAACAAACTTCATGATGCACGCTTAAGCAGTTACACCGGAGTACACGATTTATGCTAATTCAGCCTGCTGAGCTCAAGTGGTAGTTTTTTTTTTTCTTTCTAGATTGCTCAACTTCGCCATGAACTATCGATGCGAGACGACCTCCTTCAGTTCTATGCCAGCACTGAGGAGATTGAGAATGCTGAAGCACATTCACCGTGAGTTTATACTTTTTATTACATGTTTTGTCCCCTTCAAACCATAAAGAGCAATCTCTTAAATTTCCTCAAACAGTGTAATTGCTTTTAATTATATAAAAGATGAAAAGCAGTCATTTGTGCTGCAATTTAACACAGATTCTACCCAAAAGTAATGAGCATGTCTATGATCCCCAGCGCATTGAGTTTGTGTATAAACATCAACGTCACAATATCTCCACTGATCCTATCAAAGTTTCCAGCTAAGCTTTGTGCTAAAGTCTTTCCTATCAGCAGTTAATGATTATCTCCTTTCATTATTGTTCTATTGTACCCTAGTAGTGACTAACCACTCAGTAATTTTGCTATTATTATTCTTAATGAATTTGAAATCATTTCAAATCCATTTGTATCTAAGATTTGCTATAAATCCTTGAAGTTTTAAGGTAAAATCACTTCTTTCTTATACCAGAATTAGTCCCACACATTGAGTTAATTATTTTATAATTTTTAACAAAAGCACCTGTGGAAATCTAGTTTCATTTGATCACAGGTTTAAAAGTATTAATGAATAATACTACCATATAAACTTGAGTAATTAATATTTAATAGAAATTCCAATGTCTTTTTATGGCTCCATGACCATAAGTTTCCATACATTTCAACCTTCAACCTTTCAACCTTTGTTTCTGTTCGAGGTATCTCATAACATTTGAGGGTTTATCGTAGATATAACCATGTAAAATAAGAGTTTTCATCTCTCCAGTTGATAAGTACTTCCACTTCTGCTTGCTGAGTTTTTCTAGCTCTATTATATTGGAAGCTTAAAAATGGCTAATGCAAATGTTTCTTTTTCTGTTGTAGAATAAAAAGGAATGAATCATGCAGTTCCCTCAACAACTTTGTCCACTATGACTTCTTGCAGCAGAAACTTAAGGGTTTAGAGGACGAGAACCGCAAACTGAGATTAGAGGTAAACACGGCTTAGTGTCACACACAAGAGAGGAATAAAAGGAAAGTCCCTCATGCGTACGGGATCATATAGAACAAGTTTTGACGAATTTGTTTATCATTTGTAGGTTCATGTCTGTATTATCATTTACTTGCAGAAGCAAGTAGGAAATACCATAAATGCAATATACAGTCTCAGCATAAATTGCACAAGCATAACTCATTTCTAACTGTTAAAAGGAGTTTAGTCAATATTTGAGGACCTAACACCAATGCTTCTTTATATGTATAAGCTTTAAGGTTGAATCAGTTGTACTGTTTATTGTGCTGCTTAAACAAATACATTAAATATATCTAGTAAAAATGAAGTAAAAATCTTCAACAGAAAAAAAGACATTTAAAACCTTTCTGCAGGCAAATGAGCTCACACAAGAGACAACCAACTACGAGGAGCAAGAACAGGAGCTGATGATGGTGTGTGTGGAAGAACTCTGTAAGTGGGTCTTGCTAAACTTTGAAAAATAAACACAGACCATTAGTTTTTGATGATTTACAGGATTTTATGTGTTTTAGCTTCTGTCAATAAACAGGTGGTGGATCTGTCAGAGGAGCTAGCAAAGAAAGTAGAGGACTCTCTCCGACAGCAGGAAGAGATCAGCTCGCTGCTCGCTCAGATTGTTGACCTGCAGGCCCGTTGCAAAGGGGTGAGAAAAGCAAACATACACAGAAACACTAAAATTGTCTAGATAAGGTGCCCTCAAGGAGCTACACACAACAATTAAACAACTGACTTTGAGTTATGTAATAAATCACTTTGAACTCATATCTTTGCAGTCAAATGTTTGCATGTTCTGTGTGAGTAGACTTGCGTCATATCACACTAAAATCCTTTTAACTTTCTTCACTCTGTGCCTCCAGCTCACCCATGAGAATGAAGAGCTGAACCAACACCTGAGTGCCTCCCGTGAGAGCCAGCTGAAACTCACATCAGAGGCAAGAGTCTTAAAATCACTTCAACAAAGTGTGCTCACAGTTACATAAGAATCCTCTCACATTCTTACTGGAGCCCAGTTTAATGTACCTTTCGCAATGGCTACAATCAGAAAGTGGACTTGAGCAAACTATTGGGTTTTAAAGTGTGCAAACATGCACAGGTGTCATATGTAAACATTTACAGAGCTAGAGTTCTTTAATTGATTGTAATTGTGGGCATTTACCAAGCCACAAAGCTCAAAAACAAATAAGAATTACAGTAAAACAGGAAAAAATAAAACAAATAGTCCGACTGCATTTTCATGTCGAACGTCAGCTCAGCTCAAGTGCTACTGGATGACAGTCCCCACTCAACCAGTCATGGCATACAGTAATCAGACCTGCAGAGCACTTGTCAGTCTTTTGGGGACTTCAAGAAAATCCAGATTCAGTTGACTGTCAGTAGTCTTCCTGTGCAGTGTAGTTAAAAGCTTGTTGCTAATTTTAAATCTGCCTCTGAATTTCTAAGATCACATGTAGCTCATTTTTAATTTCCACATCAGTTACTTCACAGGGTTACCCAAAAACACCCTTTCTGCACCACTGACCTCTGGACACCTTTGCAGAAGCATGTGTGAGATAATGCTGATATGCAGTTCCCGCATGAAACAATGTATTCCTGTTATACTGCATTGGACAAATAAATATCTCTTTCTGTGTGCAGCTTAAGGACATGCAGGAAAAATACTCTGAGTGTGAGGACATGCTCCGTGAGGCTCGAGAGGACATGAAGAACTTGCGGAACAAAAGCTTGCCGAACAGCACGGTGCAGCGGTACACTGCACTGGCCTCTGTTCTCCCCATGGACTCACTGGCCGCCGAGATAGAGGGCACTTTCCGCAAAGGCCTGGACACCCCAGCATCCTCAGAGTACAAGTGAGTCTGTGCTGTTGTGTGAATGCCCTCAAATATACAAGGTTTAACTTAAATTTCTCTTTTTAGCCAGATAAATCCAGGCTTTTTACTTCAACTGATTCAAGTAGGCTTATTTGATGCCTGTAGCATTAATTCAGTGCAGGAGCTCATACAGGAAAGAGCAGAGTTTTTGTCTCATGCTGAGCATACTGAAAGACTGGTTTGAGAAGTTTTCAGTAGTGTTTAATCGCTTTCCTTTCCATTGAAATTTCCCAATGTTGAAATCTATTGTAACTGGCCTGAATCCAAGCTGACTAAAGCTGCTTTTATCTGCAAGGGAAAAAAAGCTTTAAAGTCAACAGAGGATAACCATTTGACTTAACTAACCAGACTTTAAGATAATAATACAGAAACACACTGTAAAATGTCTGCAGTAACATTTGACAGGTCATGTGTTGTGGCAGCAGACTGGCATCTTTAACTCTCAAATTACAATGTGTGTAGTACAGAGATTTAAAACATGTCTAAAAACAAGATGTCTTGTTCATTATTTGTTGGTTGGTAGTGGTTTGTTTCAGTATAATTTTCAAGGAAAAAGTCTTAAAATTCTGCTGTATTTAAGACAGAAAAATTGAAGCATCTATGATTTCCAGAAACATTGTAAGGAATGTCTGACCATACTACTGTGTTTTACCTATGTATATTAATTTTAATGCTACTATCACCAAATGTTAGAGAGATCCTGTGATTTTCTATATTTTACTACATTACTCATTAATCCAGCAGCTGTAGCTAAAACAAAATATATTTGTTAATAAAACAGTTTAAAAGACACTGTTTTCATAGATCAGATTATTTGTTTTTAAATTTTTCTGGCTTATTGTATTTAAGGTGTCCATAAATGATGATACATGCCTTGTTTCTTTCCTTTTTGTGGCTCCACTGTTATCCTCTGCTTTGACTTCATTCAAGTTGTCAGTAAAGGCAGTTTGAAGCTCCTCATCATGGCTCCTCCTGAAAGGGTTGTTGGTTTCAGTGTCCTTCAAAATCCTTTCTAACTTTATGTTTTTAGAAGGTGTGTTTGCATACCTTACCTTTGCCAGTGCTGGATGAGAAATCCCCACAGGCCCTCAAACCTGTCTTCTTAATTAGCGTCTTAGTGTTAATGATGGGCTCCTACATGTACACATGATTTAGTTAGAACCATTTTGGTTAAAGGCATTATTTGAATACTAGAAGTGTAAGACAGTTTTTGAGTTTGTTGTTTATGTTGCCAAAATGTCAATCATATCTGATCAACCACACCTATATAACACAGTCCTAATGAATTTCTGGAACTTAAATCTTAATGAGGCTGTTCTTTTCCATACTTAAGCTTTGATTTTTGCTAAGTTTCATTTTTATTGTTGTAGAGAATTACTTTTGAAAATGTGTCTTTAATGTGATGCAGACCTACAGAGTTTTATTAGGACTGGAACAGATCATATGCACTTAAGTGGCCCTTTTTCCTTTAGTGCACACCTAAAGTAGCAACAGTTTTCAAATACAATCAAACTGTCTCTATTTAAAATTACATGAGGAATTTGAATACATCGTAATAAATCACTGGAGGTTGGGAAGACATGTTAACTGTGGCTAGTGGATTTCATCTAACTGCAACGTGCAATTAACCAGTGTTAATTTCGTTGACGAAGACTATGACGAAAAATATTCACAAACGAACCTTTTTCATGGATGAAAACTAAATAAAAACGGAATAAAAAGTCAGATATAATGACGAAGACTGTGACGAAATATAACTGACACTTTAGTCAGCGAATAAAAATGAGACGAAAATGTTAGGTAGGGACAAACGGAGAAGAGATCTGGTCAAAACTATCCCTTTTGTGGGACAAGTTAGGAAAAAATCCAACAGTTAAACGCAGCAGCAGTTACGCACTCACAGGAGGAGGTCAAAGATGAGTTTGCAGAACTCTGCACAGTATCAAAGATGTTTTCACGACAGTAAGGTTGTTTACCTACATTATATTTAGTTGTGTTTAGTTGCACAGTCTTAGTTACACAGCTGTGGTTGATTTCATAGTTATATTATTTTTGATAATTGCACTTTATTTTTCTTAATGTTTTTGATTTTGCACAGACAGTAGAAGACAATAAGTTCAGAGTTAGGTGGTTATCTATT
>JAPZDZ010000020.1:19877391-19900757 GCA_029783805.1 Acanthurus tennentii
CTAAAAGATTTCAGATGACTAAAATATGACTAAAACTAAATGGTGTGTTATTCAAAAGACTAAGACTAAATCAGAATATGCTGTCAAAATTAACACTGCAATTAACTAAGAACCAATTTAGTTTGAGGGAGTGTGTGCCCCACCGCTTTAATCAAGTGTGACATCTCTGCACAGTACAGCAAAGAGCATCCCCCTCCCATCAACACTTCAGCTATACAGATCTGCAACTGAACTAAATAATGTGGACTGTGTTTAATCTTTGTATATCCATTTGTGTCTTGTTTCTCCTGGCAGGAACCACCCGTGGCGTGTGTTTGAAACTGTGAAGGTGGCAAACAAGGCCGTGAGGATGCGGTCTAGGTGTCACTCCCCGGGGCTGCCCGGCTCTAGCCCGGTGTCTGCTCGCTCCAGCTGTACCAGCACCCCACGCACCAGCTACTACGGATCAGATAGTGCCAGCCTTACTCTGGAGGACAAGCCCAGCCCCAACAGTGCTCAGAAGGAAGACAACAGGTGTTTTTAAGTGTATTCATGTGCTATTATATCAAAATTCAAGACCTATTTTTGATCATTTTATACAAATAATAAGTAGTTTTAAAAAACACCTCAGGTAGAATTTTAATGAGGCAGTTAAAACATTGTCTCATGTGTTCACCATAGTGGGCCAAAGCGTCTGGGCCAACCAGGCACACCAGGAGGCCAAGACCTGGAAGCTGCCTTGCGCAGCCTGTCAGCTCGCCAGCAGAGCCACTCCTCTGAGCGTCCTTTCTTTGATGTGGAGCGTGAGCGTAAACTCAATGCCTTGGCAGCAAACAGCGAAGAGGGCGAGGGCTCTAGTGGCTTTCTGACACCAAATGACAGCCTGGCCTCCAGCCCAGCGGCATCAACGGGCACCAACTACTCCAATGGCAGCTCACGGCACTCCTGTGGCTCCTCAGGAGGATCCAGGTCCTACCTGCCAGACCGCCTGAAGATTGTCAAGCCTCTGGAAGGTGAAAGCCTTTTTGTTTGATACTGTGGCTTATCAAATTCTTAGAGCTTATGTTGAATCACAGTGTACCATAAGAATGTGTTGGCAAAAGTCTGAACTAGACAAAGAATTGTGATCATTGTTGCCATCACTCTTTGACTCTGATTAAATACCTCAGATGCAGAGCTGCCCTGCTCATAAAAGTCAGAAGCATTTTTTTGAAGCTTAATTACTTCATTGCAAAAGTACATTCACACATGGTATGTAGTAACATTCAATGTTAGCAGCCAGTGGTATCTCTGTACAATTAATTAAAATTGAACAGGTTTTAACTTGATTCCACTGATCACTTGTTGGTTGCAGTGATATGAAAATGCAGCAATCAACAAAAAAAGGGAGGTAGGAGAAAATTGCTATCAAATGTTTTATGAGAAACAAAATTTGTTTGTTGGCATTTAAGCATACACAATACATTTTGGTGAGAAACTCTGAAAATCTTGCCGGTTTGCAAAGAAACACCAATAGGTAGCTTTTAATTGCTCAGCCAACAACATATTAAATACCAAGTGTACATTTTAATAATTGTTTTGCTTTTGTTTTTAGGCCATCAATGACAGTTTTGATCACTTCAAATTTCATAAAGAGTTCAATTTCCATCTTTTTTGTTTTTTTTTAATCCTAGCTGTCTTTCAACTTTCAACTTTCTACTTTATTTATCCTTGAAAAGGAAATTTAGTGTGCAGCAGAGGTAATTTTATTTGTTTTGGTCCAGACTTTGCAATGAGCAAGACTAGTGTGTACAGTTTATAACAGGGTATCTGCAGGTCAAGAAAAGTCTTAAAAAGCATTCATTTCAGTTTCCCTGAAAGGTCTTAAAATGTTTTTATGGGTCTTACATTTATTTGACAAAAAGTCTTGAACAAAAGCGAGACAAAATGTTGCTATCACTGAGCTTATAACATTCAATGAGTAAAACTCTGTCGAAATGGCTTCCATAAAGTTAAACATTCATGTAATGTTGCCCCAACTTTTTAACCTTCCAAAAAATATGTTATAAATAAAGTGCAGTTATTTCAGACGTTAACACAACATGTTCCTGCATCCCATCACAACATTTTCAGCTATTTTCTTCTGATCTTGTCATCGTCAGGCTCGGTGACCCTGCATCAGTGGCAGCAGTTGGCCAAACCAAATCTGGGAGGCATCCTGCATCCACGTCCAGGCGTGCTGACTAAAGACTTCAGGGAGCTCGAGGTTGATATACAGCACGTCTACAGTCTCAATGACTTGGAGGAGGATGAACCAGACCTGTCACACCTCTCTGGAGCACATGGCATGGGTAGGACTCATGCAAACACGCTACACACATGCTTCACAGTTCCACTAGCCTTTTCAGTCCTTTTCATGTCATTAAATACCCTCTTGAACCAATGTTTTCCTGTAGTCACTACTTTCTGTTCACATTTAAATATCACCCATTCATTGTTTAGTGTACAATTAGTGTGAAGCTTCATTGGCTCTTGGAGTTTCTCATTCAATGTAGTTTTCTTTATGTGTAGTTTAACATGCCCTCTCACCTTTCATTACCTCAGTGTCTCCATCCGGTCCCAACCTTCCTCAGACCTCTCCCACACATACCATTACCACCTGCAAAGTCCTCCAACCCTCCCCTCTCGTCCCCCCCTTCTCCACTAGGTAAGATTATACATGCTGTGAACATGCAATTAACTGTATCAGTGTATTTGTTTTCATTGAGCATGTTTTGTTGTCTTTGCCTTTGTGTTTCGTTTTGTTTTGTTTTTATTGAAAAAAAGGTTAGTTTGAACTTGAGCAGGATTTTGTTTCGACCTGATGGACCTGAGTTACTGTAAAACTCTGAACAAGAAACTTAATTTATGTTTATTAATCCTCAATTTTTTGCAGCCTCTCTTTCAGTTAATTCGTGTAGATATTGCAGATTTCCTGTCCTTTATGCTGCTTTACTCGCACTTAACCTGCTCTTTACGCCCCGCAGTGGCAGAAAACGTCTGTCGAGGCTCTTTATACATCTCTAAAAGGGGCCTTCGAGGCAAAGTAAGACTTGGGGACTCTGGACACACCACAAATGCTCAATTTAAATATGTTTGATGGAGGCAAATGCTTATTAACTAAATAACATAAAAGTTCATGATTTTAAAAGCCTTTTTTGCCTAAGTATTTTTGCATAAGTCAGAGCTTGAAATCTTAAATATGCTGTGACAGAAACTAAATGTTTGTGCTGTGTAACTCTGTTGATTACACACCCTATCCCTCCTACTACTTCTACTAACACTCACTGCTGCGAAGCATTTGCATCTGCTCTAACTTGTTTGCCCTCCCCATGTGTTTTTTGGCTTCTTGCACCAAAGGTTTTTATGTCTCTTGACTTTTCTAGTTTTCTTCTTAGCAAACCTCACAGATCCTGTTTCATCACTAACATCCTGTGAATCCATCTTACAGCAACAGCAGACAGAAACTAATAATAAGGAACTAACTGAATCTGTTTCACATTGTTTTCTTTATCATTTTTTTGTAATGAACCTGCATGTTTGTGCAACAAGAAACAACTAAGTTTTATTTTTACTCATTTCTTTTATTTTTTTTCTCCTTTTGGCAGCCTTCACTCTTTCGGCCTGCCATCTTGTCGGAACGGTGAGCTCATGAGCACTTCGTCACCGTCCCCCCACCATCAGCTCTTTGACATGGGAGGCCGGACCACCACCACCAACAGCACCAACCTGACCACTTCATCACTGGGACTCCTGCAGCTGCTGCAAGAACATGGCATCTCGGCATCTCCTCATCCCAGTCAGATCCTGCACCAGAGTACAAAACCGTCACACTCCACAACAAAAAACAAAGCTGGAAGCTCACCTTCTCAAAAAGAGGGAAAAAGGAACATTTTCAGCTTGAACTTGGTGGAAAAGCTTCACAGTCTGGGGTTGCACAGAGTGGCAGCCTGGGGGATGACTGGCCACAAAGGGGCAGAGAGGGAGAAGCAGTGAGACATTCTCCAAAAGTTTGATGAGAGCTGTTCACCACCAGACTCCTCTCTCATTCACCGTAGTGACTTTGCATCCAGCCTCGTGATTCCCACTGTGCCCACTAGAGCCATACTTAGATCTTTAGTAGTGTACAGTAATACTCTTTTCTAAGATGTGTACAGTGGGTATCTGTGTATTGGTGTGTGTGTATGTGAATGACATCTTCATCTCAGGACAGTCACCTGATCACCCTCTTTGACTGCAACCTGCAGAAATCACCTGTTTTTACACAAAAAACAAAAATCTTGAGGAAAAAATATTTTTATACTGTGTTTCATGATTTTCATTTAAAGACAGTTTCCCTGCCATTGTTTTTTTTTTTGTTGTTTTGTTTTTTTTAAGTTTCCAAAGTCAGACATCACTTACAGTTATTGTAATATATTTGTCATTTGGGAAAGTAGATAAAATGTACTATGTGCAGTAATTACTGTTTGTTGAAATCACAAACTGAACCAATGCCGTCACACTGAAGAACTTTCAAATGCACTAAAAAATACTCTGGTCTTCCTGCTTATTAGCTGCTACACTGGGAGAAGCATGTTGTATATGAGATTGTCAAATATATTAAATGAAACACTTGAGGAATTGATGAAGAAGCATTGATGAAGACATCTGACCCCAACCAGGCCAGAGGAGACACTGACTGAACTAAGAAATGTTGATAATGTTGATGTTCTTTTACTTTCTGCCCAGCAGTTCATCACCTGCTTTCACATAGCACATGCTGTCATGACTGCATACTGCGCAGCATCGCCTGCTAGCTGTTAGCTGTTTCTAACCTTGTGGACTCTCCTCCTGAGCCAAATCTCTCACCAAAAAAAACAAAAAACAAAATCAGGTTTGCCATGCTGCATCAAAGACAATGAAGTAAATATGTGTATTTATATTTTGTGTCGACTGAAAATCTCGCTTGTGCAAATCTGCTGTCTTGAGCATCATCAGGAGGTCTGAAACAACCTGGATGTAAACAAATCCAGCTTGTTTTGTGGGCATTCAAATAGATTTCTCCCAGTGTTGGGGGAATCCTTATTTAAAGACAAGCAGAAGAGTAGCTGTAATTATTTAAACAGCATGTTTCTTTGAATTCTTTCTGAACAGTCAAATTTAGCAAAAAGGCATAGGATACTGTGGATTAAAAAGGGAAAAAATCATAAACACAGGTTGTAATAATTTGTGTTCTGACTTAAATCAACCAAACCACTGTTTCTCTGCACCACTGTTTGCTCTGTTCTGTGTTAGCATCACAGCTCTGTACTGTATGTCAATGTGTGTACATTTTACCACCTGTGAATAAAACTCTGTATTTCCATCCACTACAGTTTTCTGTGGCTCCTTAGAGAATACTTGGACTTATACTTAAGTAAAAGTAGCATTATTGGAGTTTTAGAAATACTGTGGTACAAGTTAAAGTCATGCATTAACATTTCTACTCAAGAAAAATAAGCATTAAAATATTCTAAGAGTGCCAAAAGTAGAAGTACTTGTGATAAAGAGAGGCACATGAGAATAATTAATATTTTATTTTTGATGCATTAATGCATGCATGATTTTAATGTTATCAAAATAAGGTAGTTTAAATGTTGCGGAAACATTTCCTTCAGTTTATTTGTGGCCGTTGAATTTCCTCTTAAGAATCAACAAAGATTAATCTTTAATATTATAACATATTTAATTTGTTGTTTCTATTTTACACAATTAAACTAAATCTGTAAAGGAACTCCTGACTGAAATTGTGAAATAAATGTTGGAGTGAATTATATTTTTGAGTATCAGTATAAAGAAGCAGAAAATTGTAATAATCAAGTAAATACAAGTACTTTTAGTAAATGCGCTTACTTTCTACCTTGCTTATTGACAGTGATGAATGAACTCATCTGACTCTAATTATAATTCTGCAAATGAGTTTATTTATAAAGTTGCAGGGAAAGTGAAACATGGAGCTTTGTATAAAATCTGAACAGAAAGTCGTCCCGGCCGTGCTCTTAGGCTGTTGTTGGCGTCTCAATCTGCATCCCGGCGGCCGAAGTCCACCCAGCCCTGGTAGTCCCGGTCTAACATGCATTCAGAGTTCATCATCTCTGTGAACAAACCAGTCCTACATGAACCACACACAGGCATTCAGTAAGATTCTCACTTACTCATTTATCTTTCTTGACACAAGTGAAACAAAACAATTAAGAAATCCTCTCACACCCTGACGCACGCCATACCTGAAATTGCTTGCATTATTTGTTTGGTCATTATCTCTCGTTCATCCTCTGATAGGTGTGCCCGTCTCTCCACCCGTGCAGAGACAGCCTGAGGTGCTGGATCTTGTCTGCCACCCAAGTCTTCCACTTTCTCCCTCTTTGCTAGAAGCTGCTGCAGCACATTAGTGTTTGCAGGGGAGGACACTGCGCTGGACAGCAGCAGAGCCACCAGTAGTGCAAACACCACAAGAACTCTCCCTGACATGTCTGTGTACAACAAGAAAAAAGTGATATTGACACAATGCTTCTATTCAAAAATTAATTAAAGCAGGAATCTGTTACCTGTATGAAGACAGTGTGAAATACAGTGCACAACAAAATCTGATGGGTCTGATGTCTCTGTGCAGGTTGAGCAGATCAGCTCTTTTATACCTCAAGTTGGAGTCAGTAATATGGCCTAAAATCAAAGACAGATAACAGTGTTCACTGATTGATCGTCAGACGGATGCGTTGGGAGGATGTGCGCAGAGGAAACAATGGGCCGCTACCTCCCTCGACCCTTTATTATGCTTTTTTCTT
This sequence comes from Acanthurus tennentii, assembly GCA_029783805.1. Lineage (NCBI taxonomy): Eukaryota > Metazoa > Chordata > Actinopteri > Acanthuriformes > Acanthuridae > Acanthurus > Acanthurus tennentii. The sequence continues at coordinate 19,884,192 of JAPZDZ010000020.1, forward strand.
ACTTAGAAAGGCCTTTTTTGCACTGCAATAACAATAAAACTAGTCAATGTGTTTACACAGGCAATCCAATACTCCTTTAGAAACCAATAGAGAGGAAGTGATACAACACCTAGCTGGGAGAGTTTGTCTTTAGAGGCCAAAAACTGGGAGTTTCTTGTGTTCAAATCAATCAGAATATCTCCCCTGTAAGCGACAGTTACAATGCCAAGAAACAAAAACATCCTTTATTTTCCATTTGTGCCTTAATTTAAGCACTAAGTGGGCTAAAACCATCTGTAAGAAGGCAGAACTGGATGATCAGGGTTGAAAAAAAGCAATGCGTGTATAATGTAATGATTAGTTTGAGGTGATTATTGCCTTCACTGTGTCACGATGTGGCCTGGACTTTCCAGATGACGTCCACTTTGCCCTTTAGTGAAAACACTGCAGAGTAGTGTGAGTACAGCCTGACATCTCTGCTGTTTACACACTGTATAGATTTGCAGCCAGTGCACATAATGTGTGTCCGGTGTCCACTGGCAACATGTGATGTATACGTCCCCAGAGACAGCATGAACCAAGCCTTTATATTGAAATATTTTCTATTATCTGTCAGTTAGATTTACTCTGCCCTCTGCATGTGATACTTTGATTCACACAAAAAAGAGATTCTGGCAGCACAATGGAAAGAAGAAATGCAAATGCACACACTCACCAGCAGAGAATAAGCTCAGAACTTTCTGATTAATCTAAATCTGAACAGCCTTGCAGCAGATTAAAAGCTGCACCAGGAGACGTGATCTTGTTGGAATGTCGGCTTTGTTTGAGTCATTATATTTTTTATGATGCTGTAGTGGAAAGACAATTACAAGCCAAAAGACTTGACATTAATGCACTCACTAGACCGAAGCGACACACACCCATCAGTGAAATGTGACTGACACCAAGTACAGCAGACAGCTCATTTCTTTAACCTGTTTCTCAGGTCAAATCCAGACTGTATCAGGCAAAGCTGCAACAGATACTCATTATTGCCCTTTTGTCTTTTTTCACGCCTTCACTCGCGTTTTCTCAGCCGTGTGTCAACTTAGAGAACTTGCTTCTAATTAAGCTACATTACTTGTGATGGTAGTGAAACTAATCAACCCATGAAACATCTTGCAGCGTGAATAAATTTGTGGCAGTGTAGTCTCACTTGATTTCTCACTTGGTTTCTTCATCATCAGTACTGCTGTAGCTGTTTATCTCTCTCATATTTTGCTCCTGCTCATGTTTCAGTGTCATTCCCAAGAAGCAAACAATTAACAGCAACGCAAAAGTGTTTTCAAAAGGGTTTTTTTAAACTGAAATTTAAATAATTCTGACTCCTGAAAGTAGATGAACACAGACCTGTACAGAAAAGTGATGCTTTTTGGATTATTTAAGGGAAAGGTTAAAATAAATGTGTTAAGTACAGTTTGTTGAGATCATAAAGTCAAAATGGTTACTCATGCCAAGTTAATTATCTATAATGGCCCAATTAATAACACATTGCTGAAATTTTGCTGACAATTACAGCACACATTAAAATAAATTACTCCTTTGAATTCCTTAGATTGTACAATAAAATAAGATAAACTTTAGTGTCCTCAAGGACAACAGTGCTGCACAGAACTGCTTTCTTGTTGAGCTGTGTTGCAGATGTTGGAAGAAAAGATAGTTTAAAATGTTTAAAAAAAAAAAAATTTGCTGGCTCTGTAACTTCCTCCTGAATGTAACTGTTTCATACTGGGGATTTGGGATGTGTGAGGGGTCCTTCAGAGACAGAAACAGTCCTCTAGAGCGCAATGTGAAGGGATGGATATTCACTTTTACAGCTTTTTACTGATATGTAGCCACTGAAAAAAATCATAATCAAATATCAGTAACACAGTATTTTTTATCAGTAACACAGTATTTTTTATCAAAGCATTAGTCTTAAATATAGATTAAAGTAGAAAAAAAATAAAATAAAACAGTGGCGTGCAAAGTCTTATCTGACACTTTCCCCTGAAGGGCGTTGTCAATGCAAGATTCTTGTGACAATCGCAGAAAGTTTTATTCCAACTGCATGTTAGATAAGCTGCCAGTGAAAGGGTGTGACTTTTTTGTTTGTGTGTGTTAGAGTGTGTATTTATCAGATTCACCAATCATGTTTGAAGATACATTTCCTGATTATAAAAGTATGTGAACATGTATTCACTTTTCAGCCAACTCCCTTACCTGGAAAAGGTCATTCACCAGCTATTGAATGACAACAGAAATGATTTAAAAGAACCAGTTTGTGGTTTGACTGAGCTCTGCAGTGCTCTTGATGAAGCTTATGAAGGGCACAGTTGCTGATGATGTGGCAGGATGAGCTGCACAAACTCTGGCTGTAGATGCAAAGTGGTGTTCAAACTGCATCAAAACAAACATTAGTGCTGCTTTTGGTGCACTTGCTTGCATAATAGAGAGCTTAGGTGAACAAAAAATTGCTGTGATGCACTTGTGTAACCTGAGAGTCAGAAAAAGGACAGTGTAGTTGCACTTTTGCAATAACAAAAAAAAAAAGTCTGATGTTAGATAAGTTACTCAGGAATTCCAGTTCCACAGAATAGAAGTTAACATCAGTCACCACAAGCAGTGGAATGTAACTAGGTACCTTTACTCAAAACTCAAGGTACATGCACTTTACTTAAGTGTTTCTACTTTGCAAGTTTATGCTTTTACTTTACTTCATCTCAGAGGAAAATATACTAAGCCTCTACTCCACTATTTGTCCAACAGCTTTAGTTACTTGTAACTTTTTCAGATGAAATTTTTATTCGATTTTTACTGGTGAAAATCACGTATCTACAAACTTTTGTGATTTTGCATTGAAATTCTCCTTCTCTTAAGCTAAAAAAATATTTCTAAAAAGCCCTCCTGAATAAGCTGTGAGATGTGAAGTCAAAGAGCTGAAAACAGGCTGTTTATGGAGATATTTGGTTCTCACATACAAACATATGATGACCACAAAGGATGTGATGTAATGCTATAGATTTAATTACCGTACACAGAGAAAAGAAGAATTCAAGAAATTTATATTACCTCAATTTTATTTACAGAAGTAAAATGCGACACACACAATAATGCAGCAATAATATTAATCCAAAAACATCAGATATAATAGTAAAAAGAACTGAAAGGGAACATTTTACTGCATCTTGAGCGCTTAAATCTTTGATAATAAAGATGAATACTTTATTCACAACTGACCATAACCTGAACTTCATACCAGACTGGTCAAGGCTGTACAGCTGAACTAATAACCATTTTTCTTAAATACATATTTTTTACATTTAAGAGGTAAAACTTTTTTTTTTTAATTTGAGTAACACAGCTTAACTTTCACATACTAGACATAAGCTGTGAGATGTGAAGTGACAAATATCTGAACAGACAATCAATCAGCCCAAGTAATGACTTGACAAAACAGGAAGAAAACACAACTTAATTAAGCTGCCAAACTAGATGTTCGACCTGTCTGCCACAGATCATCATTAATGCCACTGTACACACCTATTGTTTAAGAAATATTATCAGCATACCACACATTGTTGTGGCCTGGTGCCTGACGCCGTCTCCCTCTCTCAGAATCCTATAAAATGCCCGCTCGCCTCCACCAGCAGCACTCCTCGGAGACTCTGCAGCTCTGCTCATCACCGGCAGGTCAGCTTCATCGCTCAGCATGTCTTACTTTCGCCAAAGCACCAACTACAGCGCCAGCAGCAACCGCAGCATCACCAGTGCCAGCAGCATGAGTGGGGGGCTGCAGCTGGTCGGAACCGGCCGCACCCGTATCTCCACCGGCGCCTTCCAGAACCGCGCGCACAGTGAGTATGGGGGCTCGGGGAGCTACAGGACCCGCATCTCCGAGTCAGTCTTCTCCGCCGGGGGAGCGGCTTCGTACAGTGAGAATGCATTGCTCAACAACGAGAAGCTGACCATGCAGAACCTCAACGACCGTCTGGCCGCTTACCTGGAGAAGGTAAACCTTTAATGATGGTGATGGTGAGAATACCTGCAAGTTACTGTTTGCTGCAAACTTTTCAGAGCTTTCTTTACAGTCTGTAGGAAACATAGGGATGCTGAAGTTCTACTAGGTCTCTGCTGTTGTGAAAACAGATTTTTCTAACCTGCATCAAAGGTGACGCAAATACGCAGATTAAATACAAACCTCATATTTGCTTTGAATAAACTTTTGAAAACTTAAAAAAAAAATCCTATGTGCAATTTTTGGCGGAATAAAAGTATTTTTCTTCTTTTAATACTTGTGCATGTTGTTAATTATGAATAAAGGATTAAAACAGCCTGCGTCTTTAAATGACAAAGAATCAGGTCAGACAGGGTGCAGTCATGGACTTTAGGATGCTGTAAATAAAACGCATGTGTGCCAGACACAGCTACAACAAAAGAAAGTTTGGCCTTTGTGCATTAATCCAACAGGCAGATATAGAGATGATTTTACCTACCAGTCACTTACAATATGACCAAAATCTCTTAAAGTGAAAGCTTCAGCAGCCTTAACTTTCAGTTTTTACCCACTAACAGGGCTGTCAAGGTAAGCCGGAGCGTCAGAAAAACAAATGACATTGTAAATAAGCGGGACTTGCCTCCGAGTGGCAGAACTAATGAGCATTTCAAATGGCCCCATCACTCACCTGTCACTGCTTGATGTCACCTTCAGGTGCGCTCCTTGGAGGCAGCCAACAGGAAGTTAGAGCTGCAGATCAGAGAGTACTGCGAGACGAGAGCTCCCTCTGTCGGCAAAGATTTCACCGCCTACTTCGCCACCATCAGCGACCTCCGAGCGAAGGTACCGAGTACATTTTAGAGCATAAGAAGTAAGGAAGCAAAACGAGTGCAAACGAGGATGGATCTTTAAATCGAATAACCGAAGATTTGTGCGCATGCGTCTATATTTGGAGATATATTTGAATAAACCTTAATGTCAACAACCAGACATCGGTTCACAGTGGTCGAAAACATTTCACAAGTGTCCAGTTTGGACATCTGTGGCTTTGGTGCACTTTGGGTTTAGTTGTGTTTTTCACAACTTTTTAGTTGTGGTAGTTTGTTGTTTCAGAGACATGTGGTATGGGCATAACGTGCACATGTAACACAGAGACCACATAGACAGCAACTGTGATGACAGACAGGTGAGTCTGTGCAGCTTAATGCTGCACGGATAAACTGCGATAAGAATAAAAAAATCTCTCATAAGTAAAGAAGCTAAAGAGCACCAAAAATAACTATGGAACCCCTCTGTGTTGTATAAGAAATATTGATTAATTATCAATGCCTGACTGAGGAAATCTTAAAGGACATTATCCCGCTTTAACTATGGTTAAGTACTAAAGAAAAAAATGAGACCATTTATTTATTTTTTCGTGCGTTTTGCAATTAAACTTTGAAGTTTTGAGCAAGTCATAACTCCGCCTGAGGGTTTGAGTAATACCTGGGAGGTCCATTGCAATACAAAAAGTTCTAATGTCATTAAAAAACATGTTCACTGCTCTGGTAAATAGGACGAACCTTAGATACGATCCAGCCAGTTGTCTCCAATAATATACGCCTTGTCAGCTGCAGGCGGAAGTAGAGACTGGTACAGTAAATTTAAAATTAAGATGATCGTTTATTCAAAGTATCAGTACGTTCAGAGGGTCATTGATCTTTTTACTTCTTGTGTGTTACAGACGCCATCCTGTGGTGTTTATCATCTCAAGTGGCTTTCAGTCAGGAGCTAAATGCTATCATATTTTGGAGTCTGTCACTGTAATAAAATAATACCAAATTTTCTGATGCATCCGCCCAGAAAAATAAAGCAACATACTGAGACGATGTGTTACTGCAATGGTTTTTCTCTATTTAGATCCAGGTGAGACGTAGAGACAATCAGAGTGTCATCCTGCAGATCGACAATGCCCAACTGGCCATGGAAGACTTTAAAATGAAGTGGGTGCAGTTCCTCTGTTGCTTCATGTTAAAATCTAATCATTAAATCCGGATGTACCTAAATTGCCGTTGAGGATTTTTTTGGCTCATAATTGCAAAAAATAATTGCGTTTAAAATACCATTTACACCCTTATTTTCTTGAACTTTTTTGATTGGATTACCTTTTAACTACATCGGCTCTGTTTCTGTAGGTACGAGACGGAGCTTAACATGCACATGAACGTGGACGCTGATGTGGCTCGTCTCCGAGGGGTCCGGGACAGCATGACTCTCGTTGTTACTGACCTGGAGTCGCAGATAGAAGGTCTGAAAGAGGAGCTGGCGTACATGAGGACCAGCCATGAGGAGGTGAGAAGCGTCGGGCTCCGAACCAATTCTCTGTTGTCATATTAAAAGACTTGGTAACAAGAAAGATTGAAGATACTGAAAGATTCAAAAGCAGGATGGCTGAGTGTCTGTGTTTTAAAATACAATGGCGCCATCTGCTGATAAAGGCGGGAAATAAAAAAACATGTCACTATCACATTGCAGGAGATGCGTTTGGCAAGGGCCCAAACTAGTGGCAAAGTTAACGTAGAGGTGGACAGCACAGAGTCTGTAGATCTGACACAGGTCCTGGAGGAGATGAGGACGCAGTATGAGGCTGTGGTTATGAAGAACAAGCTGGAGCTCGAGAAATGGTTTAAAGCCAAGGTGAGTTGGGAAAATTTGAGGACTTAGAATTAAAACTCTGACTTTTAAATGGTACTGTTGTATTATTCATTGCATACATATGTTGGTGTGTGTTTGAGAAAAGGTGGAAACACTCCAGAATCAAATCACTACAAGTACAACAGAGGTGAGGATGTCTAGCTCAGAGCTGACAGAGCTGAAAAGGACCTACCAGACTTTGGAGATAAATCGCCAAAGCGCCCTCAAAGAGGTAAGGCTTGCTGATCGACTCTGGTTCAAAATTCCCTCATGTAAGTTTTTCTTAGTGTTTCCATACTGAGCCATGTTGAGGGAGAGTTACATGAAAGATAAATCAGATATGAGAAACTAAATCTGCTGAAGCAATATTTTTTGTGATAAAATTAGAGATGTAATTTTTCACTGAACAATGACTGCAGATTTTTATCATGTATCCATACATGCTCTTCTTAAGCAGTAAGCTTCTGATTTCTTGTAAATTCTGCTCTGATCTCATGTAAAGCTTTTCTAATGTCTTGGTCCATCTGTCCTGCAGATTGAGTTGCTGCAGCAGAACGTGGAGGAGGTGAAGGGACGGTACGGCTTTCAGCTCAGCCAGCTGCAGCTGACCATCCACGCTCTGGAGGCAGAGCTGCAGCAGCTGAAGGTCAGCATTGAAGAGCAGCAAACCCAGTACAGCCTGCTGCTGGACATCAAGATGAGGCTCGAGCTGGAGATCGCTGAGTACAGGAGACTGCTGGAGGGAGATTTGCGTGTTGAGAAAAAACAGTGAGATTAAGTATTCAAAAGGAGAAAGTAGTTGGCCAGCAGCGAAAGCAATTAACTGTTTTAAAATTATATCCCCTCTCTTCACAGGGCTGTGGTCATCAGCAAGGTCGTGGAGGAGGAAGGTAAGAATCATTCTTTAATTCAGAAAATGAATGAAGCACTGTGCCACTTTGCACTGTAGTCACATGATGCGTTATTTCTGTTCACCCCCTCTGCAGTGCATAAACCCCACATTGAGAGGAGGGTGAAGACAATCGTGGAGCAGATTGTTGATGGGAAGGTGGTTTCCACTGTTGTGGACACTGAAACTCAGGAAATCCAGTAACACCACTGCTCACCTCAGCTGACTCTACACATACACTTTTATGTTGATTTGGCCCCTACATGATAACTAGAATCCTATATAGCTTCCTTTAAAGTTTCTTAGAGTCAGCTGTTCATTTCATCCAGGCTCATGATAGCTCCTAGAAAAAACACATAACCTTTTGCTTTTTAAGGTTTTAACCTTGGCATTTTCTTTTCTTTTCTTTCTTTATATGCAAGTGAGGCTCACTCTGATATGTATGAGACCAAAATATGATTATAAGACAGAAAGCAAAAATAATATGTGCAAAGAGGTGGATTACAGCTTGCATGGGAATTTTTCAAAAAGTCATAAGTCAAAAGTCATACACAGCTAACTTTTCAGATGTTGGAAAAAAACACAGGAATTGTGAAAGGGTGAAAGGGATGAAATGGTGAAAATGTTGGTAATTTTTTGGTCATACAAAGGAAATTATCAAACCTTGATCGTGTTTTTGCCCAATTAACTAAAATTGGTTCCTCCTGCTTTCTTCCTGTTTGGTTCTTTAAGTGAAAATCAAAGCAAAACACTAAAATAAAGCAAAATCTGACAATGATTACAAGTGCCATGTCATGTTTAGGGTGTAATTCTACTCATGACCACCAGGTGTCACATTGTCCTCTCTAAGTAAAGTCTCAGCTTAAATTTTGTGGGTTGTATAACCTTGTTTTTCTTCTAGGAAAAAACTGCTGCTGCACATGATACATTTGTAAAAATTATAACTTGATTATGAAATCTAAGAATAATGTACAATGTTCTGAAAAACAGCACAAATTAAGGCACAAAATTGGTGCCATGGTGTTCTTAATAATGAGAACTTTTAAGTAATTATATGAGTAAAGTTATCCCAGAAACATGCAGAGAAAAAAAGTTTTTTTCTTAGTGAAATATTTAGGTAGGGGAGCACCCCCCCTTAAGACCTACATGGTTTCTTCACCAGATTTGATTTTCAGTTGAATCAAGTGTAGACTTGAGATCTACAATAGCACAAACACCAGTGATTAGCTTGCTCACACACTGAGTGTATCTGTTTGTGAAAATGACTCAGCAGTAAAGCTGCTCCCTTCCTGTCTCTGCTTTTGCGCTGCAACATGTGAACACATAGTAGCTTTTCATCGTCAGTGTTATTAAATGTGATTAGTGGCCTTGAAATATGGCTGACACTGTTTCAGCAGACTTGTGCTGCAGAGCAATATCAAGTTTAGGCAAAGAGGACGAAATTCATTTGACTCACTGACTGGAGCTTAATTATTCTGCATGATTAGACAAGACTAAATCTATTAAAAAACAGTGTGCAAAATTGTTAAAATCACCCCTGACATGTAACATACTGAAAGTTCTGTTTTAAACTACAACTATAATATTTAATTCACCCTCCTGGTGTTAAACTTCTTGGCTAACTGTAAAAATCAATTGGTGTTACATAGAAAACACAGTAGGTCATGCAGGGGTAGGTAGCATGTGTGCATTTTATCAAGAAATTAGTACTTTCAATGCTGTCTACCTCTTTTACTTTACTACTTGTTTGAACACACAGTAAATCTGCTTGAAATGCCAGGATTTAGCCCAGAGGCAGAGGGGCACCTCTCCTGCAGATGCTAAGTTTCCAGCTGCACGAAACTAAAAAAAGCACCATCTGTTTTTTGATCATGCTGTTATGATGACGGCACAAAACCCTAGATAAAATTAGGTAATAAAAATTCTGAATAAACAACAATTAAATTACTGACAATTATTTACTTTTGCTTTATTCAAATGCAGTTTTCATTTTTTACTTGAGTAATTTTTAATGGGAGTGATTGCTTTCCCTTGGGTACAGATTTTCAGCTCTCTACCCACCACTGAGGTCATGTTGCTTCATGTTTGTGTGCATCACATGAGGAAACGAGCTGCTTCCCTTCAGCTGAATTTAATTGTCCATAATTACCAGAACACAAAAAAATTATGTGCTTGCAGTTATTGTGCTCACATGGACTCTTCAGTCTTTTAGGTTTAGTTGACTCACAGAAGTCTTACCAAGAGACAACGGAGCAATAGATTTTTATGTTTGGTACTTTCTTGTTCAAGGACACAAACGACTCTGCTTGGTTTTGAGTCTAAAATGGTTGGCTGTAAATTTCCAGATGCCTCACTCATACCTGGCCTGACAGTAAAAGGTGTGGCCAACACCTGCAGGGCAAAGCAAGAAGATGCATCAAAAACCAGCCTGGGCCTGGAAAGAATAAACACAAAGACAGAAGAGCATTGTCAAAAATCACCTGACGTTGCAATGAGTCATGGCTACAGAAATTGAGACATAAATTTTGGTTGGCCCATACATGAGAGCTACACACCTAGGTGAAAGCACCGCGAGCTACATTGCGCCACATTTCGAACATACCGTCCTAGTCCTCACCAGCAGTCCTGTTTTTTGTAGACGGCCAAACACTTCATACTCTGACTTGAACGGGCCCTCGGCGTTATGAGAGTAATTCCCATTTACATGAAAAGTGGATTGGGTGTGTGATACAATAAATATGACAAAAAGATTTATAGCCGCAACTGATTCAACTTTTGGCAACGGAGCACAAATAAAGAGAGCACTTTTTAATTCAGACCTCTGAAGTTATGTGGATTTCTTTAGTTAATGGAGAAAAAAACAGTTTGCAGGAATATTTCAGTTTTAAAGGTCATATAGTTCATTCATGCATTTCTACACACTTAAAAAATACGGTTTCTCTACATTCTATTTTAAATAATAAATTAGCTCACTTAAAACACCACTCTTTCGTGCAAGTGCAGACGAATGTAATCAATTTTTGACTATTTTTTTAAATAGATTTGTTTTAAATATATTTGGTGTATAATTTGTAGTTTAATAACATTAAACTGACTAAGAGATACAACTTGTAATAAAATATGGGGGAAATTTAACAATACTAAAACAATATTAAAAGTTTTTTTTAACAATTTATGAATATAAATGCAGAGTTGGTAATATAAATAATATTCCCAAACTTTGTCAGTATTTATTAGTGTGCCCTGTTTTGGCAACAATAACTTGCTTCACACTCTGTGCTGTACAGCCACAGCCTGATCTGAAGGCTACTGAGCAGCCCTGCTAAAGGGCACCGTGAGCAGCCAGTATACTCACGCAGTCTGTTGCACCACCTGCGTAGGTTCACAGTGTTTGAACAAAAAGGAGATTGAAAGTAAATGGATGATCTTCTTAATGGTTTTCTCTTTGCTTTTGTTCTCTTTACCACAGAGTCATTTGCAAACATCTGACAGTCTTGCATGACAAAATGCACGACTGTCAAATGTTGATGTGTTGTTGATGTTGTCATGAATGACTCCGGAGTCAGCCTTCTGTGCAATGAGGAACTGTGTCATGGTTCAGTGGTGGAATTTATCCATTGGTGTGAACTGTCTTTCCCATGAATGAGCATGTCCGAGAGCAAAGAGATGTTCACTGACTTCTGCAGGAGACCCACTGTATATTAAGGGAGCCTGTGACTGCAGTGCAAACATTTGGAAACTATCCAAGATGACAAATATTTATGCCATCACTAATTTATTCATTTATTTATTCATAAACATACAAACCTAAGATGGTTTCGTCTGTTGAATACTTTTCTTGATGAGTCAGCTTTAAAAGTGTGCAAAACAGTTTCTGTGTCAATTATTTGTGCAGATGTGGTTATTGAAAAACAGCATTCACTCACTTCCACACCAGCTTCTTTCATAGTAGAAAGTGCAGCTATGCTCAGTAGATCAGGAAAAATTATCCACAGGAATCTGTGAGGCAAGAAAGCAGAAAAGACTCAAAGGAGGACGGCAAGTTAGTAACAAGAATTGGTAGAACGTAAATGCAAGGCAGATGGAGAGAGAGGAGGAGAGAAATTGAGATGGGAGGAGAAAAATGAGAGGAAGAGAGGGGGAGAGAGAGGGGAGAGATATGTTGCAGTGTGTCTTTGAAATTTTTTAAGGTTTTGCTTCTTAACCGTATTTGCACCCCAACTCATAATCTTAAACTTTACTGTATTTAATCTGAGAATCTAATCAAAGAGGTGAGAGAAACCTCCTCGTTGGTTTGTATTTTTGGTTGTTGCCATCACTTTCTGATGCCTGAGGCTTTGCATAATTTCCTAAGAGCCAAGTTCAATTAAATCTCATGCACTCGTTCATCACAGTGGAGCATGATTTCCCTGCGTTGTCTGAAATCTCTCACACGTTAATTTGTCATTAAGAAACTGCTCCTTTAAATCTGATTCTAACGTGCAGTAAATTAACCCAACTGAGACTATATGCACTGTTTCAACCTGTTCTCCACTGCCACTCCAATAAAACACTCTATCACAGGTATGTCTGATTGTTTAAATGCACAGGCTTAGTTCTGTTTTGTGAACACACATTCGCACTTACACCACAACTTTGCCTTGCTGGTAGTTAAAATAATACATTTCACAAAATAAGATTAGAAGCTAAATGTCTCATATAACTCAAATGTACAGAGAAATAGCATTCACTATATTTGCCTTGATAAACTAAATTCTTAAAACTGATCAAGTGTTAACTCTGCTGTGAAATATTTGCAGGCAAACTTAAACATTATTCTAAAAATACACACAAGAAGTTGCTGCGTTGGTGTGAAAATGGTTTCACCACATTGACTTAAAAAAATTTTCATTCAGGTATACCTTTGTGTTTCAAAACAATCAGTTTAACTGACATTTCTTACAGCAATTGAGCACATGCAAAACATGAGTTTGCAGCCTCACAATGAAAAGCTGAGAAAAGAAGCATGGTTTACATACATTGTGTTGAGTTAGCGTACAGTTTTGTTAGACAGAAAAAAAAATACTTTTGGTTAGATTTAACTACTTACAAAAAGCCTGGAATGCTTTGTGCTTATATTTTTAACTGGAAATATTTAAAAATTAACTCAAAGCTGCAAGATTTTTAAAAAAATTAAATCTGCTATTTCTAATGCTCCATTGTATTTAAGACAGTTGTGCAAAAACCTTTGGGGCTTTGTAAAAGACGTGACAGAAAAACTGTGGTGAAATGGAAAAGAAACACACATGCTGGAGCCTGTTCTTGTTTGGGCATGACAGACATGCCAAGAGAGGCTCAAAGCCAAGCAAAATAAAGCACACGCAGGCACATCTGTGGGGAGCTTTTGAGGCCAGGTATCGACTGACATCATGAGCGTCCTCAAAAACCGCTTCTAACTGTCAACCCTGCAAGGTATCGTTGTGCAAAACAAAAAGGAATGTGTAAAATTTAAAGTTTGGGTTGTAAAAATTAACTAAAAGTTCAAGTGGCATTAAAAAAATACTTCAAGCAAGATAAAATGTAAGATATGACAAAGTACATGTGGCAGGAAGTGTGCTGGCAGAGAGTCAAGTGAAAAACCCCTGCAGGTTTGTTTCATAATGTTTACATCACTTGTTGCCTTGGTAATGTAACAGGTTTGGCCGGGATAGTATGCCAGTTCAAGAATTCTGGTACAACTTCATGAAGACACATCACATGTCAGAACACTAACAAGGCTTAAACCTGTGGGGTTTGACTGGATGACTAAACTGAGGCCAATGGTGACGGGCGTGGCTGTTTCACAATATACAGTATACTTTGAAGGCTGAAGGATGAAGATTCCCATGAATGCCTCTTCTTCGTGCACATTAATAACATGGGGATAAACAATGAATGGGAGAATGAAGTCACAATGCTTTGTGCAGTATTAAGCTTTTGAGGTTTGAATAACTTCACTAAACTACCTCACAGAATTGGATTAAGTTTAATCACATTTTCATCCTCTGATCATTGAAATGAGCCAAAGGAGTGGTTAGGTGGGGTGGGTAGAAGCACCATTTAAGGTAATGCTCCTCCTGTTAGGCGTGTGCATCTCCACCCACACTGGAGGCAGAAGCAGGAGGATAAAAAGGGGATGGATGCAGGTCTGTGCATCTCAGCCCATCTGATTCTCTCCAGGGAAGGCAGACCTCCTGAGCAGTTACAATGTCGCTGAAAACTTCTCAAACCTATTCTGTGAGCTCCACCACAGGTGGTAGAAGCCTCGGTGGAGGCCTGAGTAGCCTTAATTTTGGTGGAGGCTCAGCGCAAAGAACATATGCTAAGAGCATGTATGCTGGTTCAGGAACAGGCAAGGGATCAAGAATCTCTGTTTATGGCGGTGGTTCAGGCAGTTTTGGTGGTTCAGGCGCTTTTGGTGGTTATGGCACTTTTGGCGGTTATGGCGGTGGAGCAAACAGCAGTTATTGTTACACCGTTGGGGGGGCTTCTGGCTCTGGTGGTGCCATTGATATCGGAGCCAATGAAAAGGTCACCATGCAGAACCTGAACGACCGTCTGGCTTCCTACCTGGAGAAGGTGCGCAACCTTGAGAAGGCCAATGCCGAGCTGGAGCTCAAGATCCGCCAGTTCTTGGAAAGTAAGACAGGCCCCACCGCCCGTGACTACTCAGCCTATGAGGCCACCATTGCTGACCTGCAGGGGAAGGTATGTCGCAGCTCCTGAATCCTAAATGAGACAGCACTGATTATCACTGTCCTACAATACAACTATCAGTTGAATATGTTTAAAATGATGCACTGGAACTTCATGTTTAACTTCAAGTTGTGATGCATATACATGACTGTGTAGCTTTAACTATGTTAAATAAAATGTTGCATCACACACAGATCCAGGATGCCACCCGTGTCAATGGAGGCATCTATCTGGCTATTGACAATGCAAAACTGGCGGCAGATGACTTTAGAACCAAGTAAGTTTCAGGTTGAGAAACGGAAGTTGTGTAAATAGTGAAATTGAAAAGCTGTAAAATTACATGGCAGATGTACGAATGTCTTATCCCATGCTACTTCACAGGTATGAGAATGAGCTAGCCATGCGTCAATCAGTGGAGGCAGATATCGCCGGTCTCAAGAGACTGTTGGATGAGCTGACACTGGCCCGATCAGACCTGGAGATGCAGATAGAAGGTCTCAAGGAGGAGCTGATCTTCCTCAAAAAGAACCACGAGGAGGTGAGCAGCAAATGCTTAACTGTCATCTGAGTGGGATGGTGTTGCAATAACTTGTCTTAAATGTAGAATAAAATCTACTGAATGAACTCAGCAAACATCTATCTCTGACTGAACTCCTCTAATTCAACAGGAAATGGCGGCCATGAGGAACCAGATGACTGGACAGATCAATGTAGAGGTGGATTCAAAACCACAACAAGACCTGTCTGCTGCTATGACTGAGATCCGTGAACAGTATGAGGCTGTGGCCGCTAAGAACAACAAAGAACTTGAAGTCTGGTTCCAAGGAAAGGTAAAACTGGACTAAAATAATAATTAGTAATATCAACTGACCATCATATAATTTCTAAGTATTTAAAAAGGGCCTACCTGGACTTAAGTTTTAACATAATTTGTTGTACGTGACACTGATGTTCTCCCATGTCTCATGCAGTCAGAAGAGCTGAACAAGGAGGTGGCAGTCAACACAGAAAGTCTACAAACGTCCAAGTCAGAGATCTCAGAGATTCGTCGCACACTGCAGGGCCTTGAGATCGAGCTGCAGTCACAGCTCAGCATGGTAAATGATAGCGATCTGGGGCAAATCTTTGCTCTTCTTTACCTTTACATGCTCTACCTATCTCATTTGCAGCAAGATAAAACTTAATGAATGCTCTGTATTTGTAGTTCATTCAGTTTCTCTCTTCTCCACACCCCTTTTCTCTTCACCCTGCTCCTCCAGAAAGCGGCCCTGGAAGGCACTTTGGCTGACACAGAGACACGGTATGCCATGCAGCTCCAAGCGCTCCAGATGCAGGTGACAAATTTGGAGGAGCAAATAACATGCCTTCGTGCTGACATTGAAAATCAGAGCCAAGAGTACAAAATGCTGCTTGATATTAAGACTCGGCTGGAAATGGAGATCGCAGAGTACAGGAGGCTGTTGGATGGAGGTGGCAGGTAATTGCCCATAAAGAATAATTCTGTTCTTTTAACAAAAGTAAAGATTACCTGTCCTATTTGAAGCAGTATGCAGAATTTTAATTCAAATATTATATATAATTTTATATATATAAATAACAAATATATCTCCTTTATCACAGTATCTCCGGCTCCGGTTCCTCCGGTTCCTCCAGTTCCTCCTCTTCCAAGGTGATAGTGGTCACACAGGAACTGAGGGATGGCAAGGTGGTGTCCTCCTCTACCGCCACCACCTCATAATCTGTCTCCAGCAGCAAATGCAACAAAGAGGGCAACAATTGAGGAACACAAGCACAACATATCAACTCAATCCTTCCTTCACATACAAATGTGAATGCAATAAAAAGCTTTCAATTTGCTGACAACCATTTTGTCCTGTTTGACTTATTTGTGTCTTAATTCCATATAATGTCATTTCAGTGGCATTGCCTTTTACATAAACTAAAGCTCCTATGGAATCACATAATTTTGAATTTTATTCTGACAAGAGTTAGTTAGGTATTTGGTTGGTCTGTGATGTAATTATTTGACATCGCTTCATGTATCCAAAATCTAATCAGAATGCTAAATGTGAAAAATGAGACCAAATGAGGCTAGTTTGGAAATCTGAGCAAAGAGTAATAATGCTCTCCTCTGTCCTTTGTATTTTCCTCTGAGATACCAGTAAGTTCATGGCTGCACAGTGTTCAGTGCTACAGTTATATACTCTGAGGCACAGCTCACACAGCTCACACACTACATACACTCTTCATTCATTGACTAAAGTTTTAAAACCAGTTTGAAGACAAATTGAGCTCT
>JAPZDZ010000020.1:19924823-19985508 GCA_029783805.1 Acanthurus tennentii
AAGCCGGAGTACCCGGTGAGAACCCACGCTGCACAGGGAGAACATGCAAACTCCACACAGAAAGATCCCATGCACCCGAACCGGGACGCTGTGAGGCACTGCTGCTAACCACCAAGCCACCGTGCAGCCCCCAGTATCTTATGTGTTCTGTAATTTGAAACAATATTTTGGGAGAACACTTTCTTAAATTAAATGCTTTAATCTTCTCATAGCAAACTAAAAATTAGAGGAGATTCAACCCTCTGCATTGTTGAAGAATAATTGTTTATCTGTTGTTGTTTTTATTATCAAAGTGCAGTAATGAAGCAGTGGTTAAATATAGGTTGTTGATGACAAAGCAGAAGTAATCATGTTTGACTTACACTGGGCAGTTTGTGGCACTAGAGCAGCAAACATGCACAACAGCAAGAGGCTAAGAGAAACATGGCTGTATGTCTTCATGCTTGATTACAATCAACAGTGAGGAAATTCTTCGCCAGATCAGAGATTTGTCTGAAAGAAAGAAATTATTTGCTATGTGAAATAATCGGAATCTAGGGTATTAAGAGGACTCTTGCTGTTGTTTATGTAGTCAAACTGCATGTCTGACTCAGAAAAGCTTGCTGGGGGTTTTGTCCATCAGATTACAGCTAATTTGTAAACAGCCTCACAGAGCTCTGTAATTTTACCTTCCTGAAGGCTTTCCCTCAAGTTTATGGGTTTAAACTAGTTCCTTTCCTATTTTGTTTTTCAGACCATTTCAAAGGGAACATGTTGGTGTTGGGGAAAAAAAGTGATATGTGTCCTGTGATTAATTGTCTAATCAGCTCCTCTTTGGAGTAGTCAATGACTACTAAAACGCAACTACTGAGAACGTCCTCTTTTACATTAAAATATAAAATCATCCTACTGCTACCAAGTATATGACACAGGTTAGGAGCCTTTAATGCCCTTTGAAAAGTTGAACATCCAACCTAAAATGGAAAATTTCCCCCACTTTCAGAATCTTTAATCATTTTCTGCACTTGAATCACAGACAACACATCAAAGCAAGTCATTTATTATCTTTTTATTTTATAGGGGAACCACAAGTACTTTAAAAGAAGGTTATACAGCGCTGTACATTTGGGAGTACCACTGACAGACTTGATAGTCATATCTTCTCCCGTTAAATACTATTCATTTAAATGTTCTATAATCTTATAATGATACAGTGATACAATAAAAGCTTGTGTAACTGGTCCTGCAGCTTTTCTGATATGTCGATATCATTTTTGTTGGGACTGTTATTTCCTTGTCATTTTTTTCCAAAAAAGGAAAATAAAAGTTATGATCAAAAACCATACGACAGGCAGAAACTGCCAGGCTGTAATCCTGTATGACTCCCAATTCACTCACACAATAGAGAGAAAGAGAGACAGAGAAAGGGAGAAGGAGAAAAAAAGAGATAGACTTTTTATGTTCTGAAGGCTGGTCCAAGATGGAAACGGGCATCAGTTCATAGTGAGGCACAGAGAAGCAAAAGATTATATTTTGCACTTTCTGCAAGCTCGACTCTCACTCTGCCCGACCATCAACCTGCTTGGAAGCTCACTTCCATAACTGTGTACTCAGAGTCTGGCCGGATCCAGTGGCAGCCCATCCACCCACTGCTGATGGAGGCTGACCGAAGGCCATCTGGCCACCTGCACCGTTCAGAGTCATCCCTGACATCTGTTGATTCACCTGAAGATGTCAGAGAGATCTAAGTTAACACTGGAACAGAACATCAGGGACTGAAACCTGCCATGTCAAAATAACCTTTTCCTTTTCCAGTGTCACAATACATATTAACAAACTCAATACAGGTTTGGGAGACAGCCTCTGTATTAAATCCCTACTAGTGCTGCCATCTGGTGGCTGTTAGACCTCTTGTCCACACCCTGTATAGTAGAACAGGTCACAATGCACTACTGTGAAACTTATCATCCCAGCTGGGTGTGGTAAAGTAAAACATGTCACACACTTAAATACAACACACAACCACAAAAGACAAAATTTAGCTATAAGTTCATTTTTAAATACCTCTTACAATGTCAGCATACCTGACCCATGTTCCACTGAGCCTGCTGCCCAGGCTGGAGGGCATACATGCCCTGAGCAGGCACCATGCCCGCAGGCATTGCGCCGCCCTGAGGTCCCATCATCCTTGGCGCCATGCCCATCACACCAGTGGCTGGCGCATTCCCCATGAAGCCATTAGGCATTGTCATCCCAACCATCATGCCTGGACTGGGCCCCATCATTGCACCCATGACGGTTGTAGGTGGCATGGCTGTGCCCATGCCAGGGAAGGCCTGATAACCAGCAGCAGCCTGGACAGGAAACTGCATCTGGGAGGGACTCATGAACATGCCAGCTGGAGGTAGAGGAAAAGAGGGGAAAAATGTCATGCATGTGAATATGGCTTTAAGTATTTTAATGTGTAAGGTGTTGGAAGATTTCCAAAACTAATTCAATATTTAGCTGTGTGTTTAAGGAGCCTGTTTGTTGAGTAGTGTGTAGGAAAATTCTGCAGGACTGTGTTGGGACGTGCAAGCAGGTCAGTATCTACCACTGATTTCAGCATTACCTCAATGAGTTAAATGCTACTCTATTTTTTAGGGACCCCTTGTTAACAAATGGGAAGAATTACAGGCCCCATTATGTGAATGTTTTAGGGATGTAAACAGTATTGTGTTCCCGTGGGGGCAATGATTTAGCAATGGGCTTCAACCTAAGTCCTGCCCCCCCCTTTAATTTAAATTTTGGCAATTGAGTGCCATTTAATGTATATGTTAAATTAGCTATTAGCAGTTTCTGTTTGGGATGTACCCCTGTCTGGGAAGACTCTCTCTATATCTAACATCATATTACTGTAGAACAGAAGAACACTTACAAATATGATGATTGGAGGCAGGCTTTTGAGTTTTAAGGAACATCTTTTTGTGATATTTTAATGGATCTAATGGACTGGTTAAAATTTGTAATCATGACTTAATTACTTTGACACAAACCAAACATGTCTGTGAGACAGAGCACTGACTACTGTCAGTTATTATCTGATCAGACCAGCAATCTCTTGATCAAATAATTCCTGACTAAAATCATCACCATACATCTTTTAGGTGAAGTTCTTGTTTGGCTTAGAAAATGTAATCTTTTCTTAAGATATGGAAAATAAGTAATGTGTATAAATAACATTGCAGTCAGAAAATTATTTCATAAAGAAGATATAATAGAAAAAAAAAAAGGCCAACAAACCAGGCCTTCGTTGTATTTAACGCCATTTCTAAAGACTTGCATCCTCACCAGCAGGGGCCTGTTGGGACATGCTGTTGGTCCCATACAGGGACAGAATGGAGTCCTTGGACAGAGGCTTCTTGGCTGCATCGTCAGTTTTGGTGGTGCTACTGCTGTCACTGAACAAGTCAAGGTCCCCCTGCCCTGACCCTGAGCTGGCTCCGCCTCCTGCTGCTGGAGCTTGTGTCGGAGTGCTGGCCACGTTACTGGAGCTCACCTTAAAAGAGGAAACAGGTTCCAATTTTTAAAACTTGCTAAACTAAATGTGGAATAACAGCAAATCCTTTCGGTTTTTTCAATCCCTTCCTTGTGTCGTTTCACCTCTGAAAAAACAGAACAGTCCTTGTACACCTGCTTTGACAATTTAGGTTCACTGGTTGGATGCTATCCTGTACACTCAACAGACTGAACCTATAAATGGACGCTTTTACAATTACATATATCCTGAATTTTGCTATTAATCACAAAGATGTGAGCCTCGAAAGAATAGTTTTGATGTTTTATTAATTTGTAAATGCAGTAATAATGGTCTATCTGCATAAAATGCCCCATATTTTGATTTTGACCCCTTGACAGGCTGTTGGTAGCTGTTGGAGTCATGAGACCTGTGATAACTAAATTATAGTTAGTTATTTAATCTATACAGCCCGTGTCGTGACTGTGAAACAGTAAAGGGATTTCACAGATCTTTATTTCACATACGACAAATGTATATTTATGGTTTTAATAATCGACTTCTCCCAAAACTCTGCGTCACAATCAACACTGATATAGAGATTATTTCATAATAGATTTAGAGTTTACTCTTCCTTGGCAATGCAGTGGTGGGAGAGGGCAGCCCACAATGAACAAGGAACTATAGAATTTGACAAGCACACTTTTCTTTCCCTCTTCAGTCAAAGGAAAACCAACTTTTTTGTTCCATCTGTAACCAACTTTTCAAGGTCAGAACCTATCCATTTTTTTGGTAGAAATATTCCCAGCATTTCAAAATTACATGCGCAAACCAGAATGGAACTAGTCCCATATTAGTGGAAAAGATCCTTGCATGGCTCCACCCACTTTTAAGATGTAGCCAGAGACAGACTCGAATATATTGAACATGGGTGTAGTTCAATGTCAAATTGATCAGTTGATCTGGAAAATAACTGTCAGATTGGTTGATGGTGGAAATCATCATTGCAGCCCTTAAATAAAATAGTTTTTATATTTAAATAAGAAATGAATTTCAATGGACATACTGTTAAAAAAATTTACAATTAACATAAAAAAAAGAGTTAACATTCAGTTAACAAAATCTGGCCAAGGCTTTTGATAGCACAGGTATCGACATTTCAAGACAAAAAAATCAGTCTTTTGATTAAACATTTCATTTCAAGGGGATAAATAAATAACAAAATAACATTTTCAAAATTATTTAATGCACGTTTCAAGCATACATGTTTATTTTACTATGAGGTATCTCAGTTTTTATGTTAGTTGGATAAACATTGGACTTCAAAACATCGCTGCTGGTTTTTCAGAACTTAAGGATGGGCATTTATTGCCCCGCTCACAATGAAAGACAATGAATTGACTGCTAATAAAAATAATAATTGGTTGCAGTTCAATTAAAATGATTGGCAAATGATTGCCTCATTTCCTTCATTGTTGTCTTGTGTGTTACTGATGCCGTTGGTTATCATTTGACTTTTTCTTACTGCACACTTCATTTGAGTTTTACAACAAGACAACCATTACTGTCAAGCGCTCCTTAGCATTATTAAGACATTACTATTTGCTTGTCTGCTTTTACCTGAGAAAACTGAGCTGCCGATGTGGATGCTGGGAGGGGGTTGGACACCATAGGGCCAAATATATCCAGGTCGTTGTTGTTCTGGCTTGTGCCTGTGCTACCATTGTTAGTTGATGCAGCTGTTGGTGCGTCTGTGATAGAAAGGTGAAAAAACTGGTTTTACAAGTAGACAATAAGATCACACAGCTAGGAAAATCAACTCTGTGGGACAACTTAAGAGAGGAAGGCAGCAAAACTCATTGATCAAGTCATAGCATGAGTAAACTGAAAACTTATAAAATAACAAGAATATCATCCTAATACATATGTAATTGGCTTAAAAGTGGTGTAAAACAACCAGAGAATGTGTTTGCAAATGTGAGAATATGTTGTCTTTGTATTTATTTAACTGCAGTTCCCTCCCATAGCTGCACAATTGCCCACACAGTGAGCATCACAGTTTGTACAATAAAAAATTAATCAGCTTACCCTTATTAGCACATTGGCCACAAAACAAAAATAACAGTAAATCTAAATAACACAATGCCCCTCTACACCAATCAGCAGTGTAAATATATCATTCACTTTAAAACTGTAAATAAAATGGCTGTAATGAAGTGATAGCACGCTTTATTCCTATGATGCTCAATCATTAAGCCAGAGTTATCTCACTGAAGTAATAGATGGACATGTACATGAATTAATAGAATAGCAATAACCTACAGTTCTACTGTAGTTCACCATCTGACCATGACAAACATTATAAAAAACAGATTTTAATAGAATCACCACACTCTATCCAGGCAGAAATCCTGCCTGCAAGACCTGCTGCAGATGATAGACAGGTGAAACAGAAATGGATCCACAACTAAACCTTGTATATAAAACCCAAATTACCCAAAAGGAACCACTGAACTATTATCAGGTGTTGCCTTCTTTAGCAGTGCATCAAATTCTCCTCCCTCTCAGGTTATATATCAGTCTTTCTGCATAAATTTTTTATTGTTTGTCCCTTAAATGTTAAACCCAAACACAAAGACACTCAGACACACACATATACACACGCATGCACAGTAACATTTTTTTTATTTTTAAAAAAAATTTAGCTTAAAAATATTAAAGATTGCTTTAACCACAACTTAGAGGAACATAATACTTTATTACAGCTCATACAAGAGCAGCTAATGTGCAGCCTGTTAGACGAAAGTAACACAGATGTACAGTCAGTGACTCCAATGTTACACAACTGCCAGAATCAAAACTGAAAAAGGGGAACATATTAAAACGTTTATAGTGAAGGGCCTGCTCATGGGATGTTTAAAAGATCTACCATCACTGACACAACATGCCACAGTATCAGTTCCAATATATAGTGGCTCCTAAATGCCATCACACCAATTTCCAGAGAGAAACACGCTCTCTTCACTTAGAGACTATTTTTACAAAGAATACAAAGGACTGATAGACAGATTTATCACATGTTGCAACAACCACATGAAGCTAATACAAGCAAACCAAAAAGCTTGTAATGGACTGCAATGATCAACCTACAAATTCTAAAAAAAGGTTGCATTCTAGTAGCCAGAGAGGTGTTTTTGCAGACAATTATGATGTCACAGTGAAGTTAACCTTTTGTAAAAAATGTTAAATGTTATCTGGTCATCATTTTATTCTGTTAGTTGCTTGTGGTAAACTGTGTCTTAATCAGTGTATCAGTTCTGGCTTAAAAAACATGTTCTTTAAAGTTTAAGTGACCCTGACCTCCAATAAGCCCTTTTACAAAATAATTCTATTTTCGTGAAGCCTTGAGTCCAAGTAAACGTTTGTGTGACAAATGATATTCAGCCCAGCTCAATAAGATTAAAATGATCATCATCATTCATTATACCTGCAGAACTGATGATAAAAAAGAAATCAATAACAAGCAGAAAAAAAAATCATCAACGTCTCTGTGTAATCAGCACATTCAGATGTTTTCTCTTTCTCTTTTTTCCTAGTAACTCAAGAAGCGTAAAGGCACTCACCAAGGCCTAGTAGGTTCACAGACGGTTCTGAAGTCTTAGCAGGGCTGATTTTTGGAACCGGCTTGGACTCTTCACTCTTAATAAATAAAAAGTAGTTAAAATAAACAAATGTTATATATTTCTGCTATCCTAATAAAGGAATGTGTGTGGGGTTTTACTTTGGTGTAGGATGACACCTTGCTTCCTCTGTCTGGCTCCCTCTCTTTCTTAGCATCTTTTGGCTGAAAAAACAACAGAAACTCACAACTGACAGCAGAAAAACTGAAGCCATCTTAAACTACTACTATGTAAAAGAGTATGCATATTTAAAAGTATGAGTACTTAAAATACAGAAGGGGTTCTACAGTATCAGAACTAATACATACACTGCTCCCATTGGTCACATTCTTGCTGTAGTATTTCTTCTTCTCATATTTATCCCTGATGAAGAATTCCACAGCTCTTAGATCAGAGTCAAGGAAAAAAAGGCACCAAATAAGCAAAATGAATAACATCAGTGTAAACACCGTGGCACATTTAAATTCTTTTCTGTGCATCTGCTGATAGAGAAGGATACTGGTCTGTTTGAGGTCTTCTGAAGCTTTCTGGAAGGTTGGCCTCATAAAGCTGCCTGGCCTTGGTGTTACCCATATCCTGTATACTCTAAGAAAAGGAAAGACAGATGCATAAATACTGAACAAAAGCTGTTTGTATAAGCATTTTGATATAAATTAAGGGGCACCATCGTTTCTATAAGATGATGATTAGTTTGATTATCACAAACAGTACATATAAACCTGTAAAAACAATGGTATGATGTCTTGAAGCTATAGTGGAGCTTAAAAGGGTTATAGATGGGGACAGAGATTCAATTTTGGTTTTGATTACCACAGATGATACATCTTGACTAATGTGATGTGAGATGTTTATATCTATGTTAACTTTTTAGACATTTTTGTGACTAAACAGGTTTTCCAGTTGCACTTATGTTTATGTATAAAGTAATTTGCAAGTCCTAGACTGGTAATTATGGAAACTTCCATACTGCATGAATTTAGCAAGCTGACTTACACTATCATTTTTGCATTATTGGATGAGTAGGCTCCAGTATGTTTAACCAATGACCCCACACCAGGGACTACAAGTTAGGGATTGTTGACCCTCTGCTGAAAAGGGTTTTAACATTCTCTGTTTAAACAGCCTCTCTCAAGTCTACCAAGTTAATTGAGGTGCAGTGTAAGTTATTGGAAATTCCCTGATTGTCAATGGTGAACAGATATGCACAAGTAAAATGATACTAGGCCAATCTGTTACAAATAATATTTTGACATTATGTGTCAGCAAAATGTCATATTTGATACACAGGCGATGGAGGGCTTCTTCTTCTGACACTGAACAAAAGAATAACAATAAAATAGTACCTGGATTTGTTCTGATGTCCATTGATCCAGGTTGACCGATTTAACTCTAGATATGTGTACTCCCAAATTCCTGTGGATGCCAGCACATCGGATGCAGATAAATACTCCAAGATTCCAGGATGCCCATCTTGGACCTGGTAAAGCAAGAAAAGAAGATTGTGATTTGAACGTAGAGAAACGTCTTAGGAGCAACATAAACAAGCACTGTCTTGTAGTGACTGTAACTGCCAAAAAGCAAACTCTGCATTCTTTACCAATGACCTCATAAGAATTTTACAGTCATGTTCCTTTGAAAGACCCGCCAGTTTGTTTAACGCTTAAAACACCCGGCAGCTGAACTGAGGGCGGCGGTAAGGGAGCTTCTGTAGATTTAGAGAAGTTAGCTTGCTAGTTAGCCACTTAGTTTAGCTTAAGGGGAAGAGATGTCAGCTGACTAGCTTTAGCTAGTTACACATTCGCGAGCTAGCTTAGCTAAGCTAACAAACGCGATTGCTACATGGTTAGTTACCTTTAGCGATATGTTTATAGAAAATGTTTACTTTGTGTAGTAAAAATGAATAATTTTCGATGGAGCGAATGTCGCACCTTTCGCCTCGCAGTCGGCGCAGTACTTGTTGTCTTCCTCTCTCAGCATTTTGGACAGGATGGCCTGGTGCTGCTCGTTGAGTTTCTGGGCCTTCTCTCTCTCCGAGCGAGTCGTCATATTCACGGTTTAGTTGGACTTCCTTATTAAAAAGAACTGTATATAAATCAGTCGTCAATCGAAAGAAGTCTCCGATAAAAGACCATAATCAGAGCGAAGGACGCCTCTGAGTGAGCTGTGAAAACACCCGGAACCGGAATCTCCTCTCCGCCCACAGGAATTTTGGCTGACACGGCGTCCGCACCGGATTGGACGAGAGTTCTGACGTCGCCTGACGCAGAAAAGTTTCTTATGAATTATGAAAAGTTTCTTACATTTTCATGTAAAATTCACTGTCTGAACTAAAATATTGTCCATCCTCCTTCATGAATAATTTTCTTTGGAAATATGCCTACTAATTGCCAAAAAACTAATATTTGATTAAATTTAACACCATATCAGCAGATGCATGTTTATTGGATGTGAACAATAAAAATATATATACCACCAAAGGAAAAAAAAATCTACATATTTACAGTTGGACATTTGGAGGCATGAGAATCTTAACTTTTGAGGGTGAGTTAAAGAACACATAAAAACTTACATATATCATTCAGTTGAGTATGTTTTCAAAGCAGCCTACAGTAATATTCACAATGATAGCACTACACAAGCAGACTCACATTAGAGACACTAGCAGATTAAGTTGTGCTAAAGATGCCTAAGGCACCATTGCACTAACAAAAAGTTTCCAGGCGGATCTTGAAGTTGTTCTCTTGGTGCCTCACCGCAATACCATAGCGCAGCAGCATTTCTATGTACGGTGGCCAGAATTTGTGGTCTATTGTCACATAGGGGTCGTGTGGTGTGCTCAGGACCTTGTTCATGAGAAGCTGCAGAGGAACAGAGGAGGGAGACTGGTACTCAGTATTTATGGTGAAAGGAAAATAAAAACTGCAACATGAAAGTTAAAACTAAATAAATAAATAAATATAAAAAAACTGTTTTTGATACATGATCTATCATTATCACAAGTGTCAGGAATGCTATTAAGAGCTCCAGACTAACTTTCCACAGGTGGCACTGAACTAATAATTTTGGAAGCACCACTTAAAGGTACAGTGTGTAGAAAGTATTGGCATTTAGCAGACCAGACAACAGTAGCACAGAAAGGACAAACTTAATGCTGCCTCTAGTACAGACCTTACACATTTTAATATATAGCAGGTGATGCTGGATGCGTTGGTTGGAGGACAAAGAAGAAGGCAGAGTGGTTGTGTGCCTAACAATTTGTATTATAAAAGTGTTTGAAAGTAATAAGCTTATAAATGAAGGATCATAACTATTATACATCACAGAAAAATGTATCGTAGGCGACCAAGAAAAGAAACCTCATGAAGCTACATGAAATTGGGTCTGTGGATGGGACAAAACAAGAGTCAACATCAGTGTTGCCTTTCTCAGGTGGAAATTGCTAATGACAGCTTTATGTTTGAAGACTGACGCCTAAGTTTCCTGTTTTCTGCTGATCATGTAAACTGAATATTACAACCAATCATAATATAACGTTATATTTTCCCCCACTGCTTATGTTTTAAAGGCTAATGTTAGATAATG
This sequence comes from Acanthurus tennentii, assembly GCA_029783805.1. Classification (NCBI taxonomy): domain Eukaryota; kingdom Metazoa; phylum Chordata; class Actinopteri; order Acanthuriformes; family Acanthuridae; genus Acanthurus; species Acanthurus tennentii. The sequence goes on from JAPZDZ010000020.1 coordinate 19,935,561, forward strand.
GACATTGCTTATGAGCACAGAGTTACATCTTTGGTGCTGGTCATAGCTGTGGTGGTAATGAAAGTTGGTGTTAATATGATAACAGACAATAGTGAGCCAACCGTGTGTGAATAACTCTGAATTTATTCCTTTTCTCTGGCTGTAACACAAAATATTGCACAATAACTAACAATGATATTTAGGACTGGCTTTGTGCAGAGGAGAGTAAGTCAGAGTTGTGTAGCTGAGTAACTTAGTGTGAAAGATAACCTGGGAGAAGTCTGTCCATCACCAAGTCAATAAATCATCCAAATGTTTTTCACAGTGCTCCATCATTTCTTTGCATGTTCATACTGTTGTTTAGAGGCACATGTATACACTTGGGAAAAAGTTATGTCATAGTTCCATACAAAAAGTGTTGAGGCAGTGGTGGATAATGCATCTTTACTAACTAGCTTCTTGTTCTTGAAGGACACCCTAGCTTCTGTAACTATTCTAAAAGGGAGGGGTGGGGGTAGGGAGCATTGCAGTCTCTCTCTCGACTAGATGCCACTAAGTACTCTGATAATACACACTGTACCTTTAAATTAACATGCAACACAACACAGAAGCATTTTTTCATCCATGTTAACTGTGCCACTTACAAATGCATTAATTAAAAAAATAGATAAGTTACAGAAATAATAATTTGCTGTTCTGATTTTAAGGAAAAAAAAACAGAAAAATGTTGTGCTTTAAAAGAAAATCATTTTTCATTAAATTTTAATGGGAGGCTGCAGCATGTCTTAAACTAGATACTAAAAAAACTACTATTGAAAATAAAAAAATTCACCTTATTTTCAAAATGATAGTTTTCATCACAATTTTTACTGGGATACGAGCTACAGGCCTATGTGTAGTATAAAGGTGTTCTTTCTGTTGAGAGAGGATTTTCTTCGCTGTTAAAATATATTAGTCCAACATTAGAATGACTATCACACACAAAAACACTGTTGTTTTTGAGGAAGTGTTCCACTGAATCAAAGCAACAGACATCAGAGTTAGAGAGACCCCTGAAGTGAGTTCATAAGTTCACTGCTGTTACTGCTGTTGTGCAGTGATACTTGTGTGCAATGTGTTTATTAAACAGATCTGACAACTAGAGCTTATAACTAGAATATGGTTTGACAGAGTATTAATTAAATACTGTTTGGATATTATTTACTGTAAACTTACAAGGGCAGAGACACACCAGTGTATGTGCATTAAAACCTACCTCCAGAATTTCATTAAGTGAAATCAAGTCTTCATCTGACTCTGAAGAAACGCTCTGAATATGAAAACAAAAAATAAGAAATTGCATTGAAAGAGTAACAGCAAGGATTATACATGTAAACAGGCTGCAGTAGCACAGATTAAACCCAAAACAGGTTACTGTACCTTCTTCTTCTTGTTTGCACTGAGTTCATTCTGAGGGTGAGGGACGTGCTTCTCCAGTAGCTCCCCCAGAGACTCCATCAACTTTTCCTCATAGACCTTCATTTTCTGGATTTTCTCCTTGGTGTCCTGCAATACACTGCAAAATGCGCACAAGCAAGCAAACACATACATACATACAAAATCTGAGTTCATGCACACATTCTGTGTTGTTTTTTCTTAAATTAAATTAGATTTTTTTTTCACATCCATTATTTCTTACAGAACTGCACCCCCCCATACTCACCTCAAAACTTTAGTTTGAGTTTGACTTGACCTTCACACTCACCTGAGCTCTGATAAATTCTCCTTTTCTCTTTTTAATCGTTCAACATGATCACTGGCTGCAATCAGCGCCTGTTTCTTCTCCTCCAGCCACTTCTGTTCTCTAAAAAAAACATATACTCTCAGAACAATACACAGAACGAAACAGAAAAGGAGGGACAGCTAGTCTCAAAGGGATAGTTCACTCAAAATTGAAATTTTGACACAATTTCCATTTACCACTATGTTGATGGAGGCTCTGGTGACATTATTTAATCCACAGGTTCATCAAAGGAAAGAATTCCACACTGTGCCCATACAATTGAAGCTTACTGTTGAAAAACTAACATGCCTCTATTCTGTGGTGTCATCCAAGTGTCTGGAGAAATCGGCAGTCCAATTTGACTCAAAACTTAACACTGTGTTTTTAGCCACAATATCCACTGAAGCCTCCCAAACGGGAGCTGCGTTCATGTTAGTGCGCACTTGGTTCAAAAGCTCTCAAAGACATAATGGCGAGTGGAAATTATGCGAAATTTCAGATTTTGGGTGAACTATCCCTTGAAAAAGCCTGCACTAAAAGTTAAAAGGGTACATACAGTTCTTTGGTTTCTCTTAATTTGTCTCTCCTTGCTTCATAGCAAGAAGCAACCATCTGAAGTTCAGAGCACAGCTTGAGCATCTGTGGACATTAAAACAGGAAACAGAGTGTGTAACTGGAGCAACACATCTAAACATAGAGTATTAATAAGAGATATTCTTCAAGAAGACATACCTCCTCTTTTCCAGCTTGAAGTAAAACTTCAAAATTTTCTGCCAACACTGGATGTATCAAAATAAATACACATGTAAACATTTCTTTACAAATGCATTTTACTTCCAAACATAAGACACAATAGATGGAACAAATTCTATTTTATTTGAAAACCTAGAATCACGGTAAATCTGAAATTAAGTTTTTATTTGACGGTAATGTTTGTATTGCCTGTTTCACACACATCTAAATTGTGTCTTAAATGTGGAATGACATTAAACTTTAACTGTATTACAAAGCTGTGCCGTTGATTTGTGAAATTCATACTTTAGTTGGAAACACTTTATTGTCACAGCTTTTATCACTGTGTGAGTGGAGGACTTACATTCTGGCCCCACTGCCAGCCACTGCTTCAGTTCAGCTTCTGTTGCTATCAGTCGATTTACTGACTATTGGAGATGAATGTTAACAATGCACACAAGAAACAAACACAACTAATTAATGACATATATTTAAGTTTTTAAATACTTAATGAATTGAGTAACAAGTATCATATTTTATACACAAAACGTGCCTTACAACATTTTTTAAAGGGCAAAAAGCTTTTGTGAAAGAATTTTCAAATGTCTTGAAAAAAAATTTCAGAATGATTTTAAACTACAGAATACCAGCAGGGATGAAGATTGTGTCATAAAAAGACAGCTACACTGACTAATAACATTTATAGCAAATTTATGTCCTATTATTGTTATTTGTAGCACAACAGAGGGGGTGCCTCCTTAACATCTCTCTCCCTTTTTGTTTTACCGAGATTTTCCCTTAATGCGTGTAGAGTTTAAAGTTGCTAGTGCTACAAAAGCTAAGTTTGACAAGCACTTTATGGCTGTTCGAACTGTTCTGTAAGCTGTCCAATGTTTGGCATTGTGGTGTGCAATTTATTGTTAATTTGTCAAATAAATAGGTGGGTAAAGGCCACTGCTCTACACTAGGTTAATGATTACAAAGACAACTTTAGTATTTTCCTTCATTGAAACCAATATGCATTGCTTTGGCCATTGATTAATATCATTTTATTCAAGTGTCATTAAAAAATTGATGCTAATGTAATCTATGAAACCTCAAAGTGTCAACAGAACTATTTAAAAACTCTTGGCACCGTCTTCTTTAGGTTCTTTGGTGTTGTATCAGTAACACTGAGATAGTTCTGCATACAAACGTAAAATTAACACCATCATATCACCTGCTCATGCGGATTCTCACATAAGTCTGGTCCACAAAGTATAATCTCATTCTGAAGCTGCAACACAAAGAAAGAGACAGTCTGCAGTTTGTACCATCGTAGCACATCCAGTGAATGGTTAAAAAGGAAAGCGTATCGGCTCAGGTTCAAACATGTCTTTACCTTTTCCAGGTGAGCAAACTGATCCTCACACAGGTCGAACAGCGCACTCCGAGCGGCCTCTGACAGCTCAGCTGCTGCCTGGCCGCCAGGCTTCCCCTCAGCCTGAATATGGACACATTAAAGGTCAGAGAGTGTCGAGCTGAATCTATGTGAATTATGTCTCAAAAAATTAAGTGCGGTATAGGAAAAGTTTGCACATTGCATGGGTTAGGTATCACTAACTGTCGGCTGGTAATGGACATTAACCTGGCTAGTTAACATTAGCACGGCGAGTGACGATATTATCTGTAATGAACGTGAACATTTCGTAGTCCCCATATTGTGTTCATATCTGCACTTCAAAGGTCAAACAAAAGACGTGTAGTCTTACCATAATCTGTAATTTTTCACAGTTTTTCTTCACGGCGCAGACAACGACAATAGACACCCCTTTTTCAAAATACCGCCAACATTGATGACGTAACGTCTGCGACAGAGAAGAGTGCTGAGGAGCGCTGACGAGGCGCTGTGCTGCGCAGGCGCAGTGGATGACGTGCGACGTTCAGATTTGTAAAACATGTAAAGTGCACTGGGTTTCAACAAATTAACATTAGATAAATCATTCTACCATTATGCCATCGGGGCATTAGGTGAAGTTAACGGAATACTGCTTGTTTTTCTTTGTTTTGGTGATCAATTTATAAAAATTAAACCCAGAAAAGCACGAGATTGCCGCAAATAAGACACAGACCGTCAGCACTGAGCGGCATTTTTATTTCTCCAATACAGTAACAAAAAGTTATGCTATATAAGAAAAGTTATGTTATATAAAAATGTCATTCATAATTTTTGGTAGTTCGTATGTTAAGAGAAAATTGAAATTATTGCAGGGATAAATAGGGGAAATAAATAAACAACTACTATTTTCCTCACCCTGCATTTCTTCTGACTACATTCATTTTAAGCTCAAAATTTTGTAAGAACATTAGCTTATAAATTATGACACACTGTTGGAGAATTTGTTTACCCAACATGTAAAACGTCAAGATTGAAATAAACAAAGTCTGCATCAATAATAATCCAAACATCGTAGTGCTCTGTATCATTCTGTATTTTACTTTTAACTCATTAATTTTGGTTATGACAGTGTACTTTCACTTAAGTGAGGTCTTGAATAGGCCTGTAGGACTTTTACCTGTCCAGTGATTTGAGGTTTCTACTTCTGGCTCAGTAAATGATCAATACTCAGTCAGTACTTTATTTCTCCACAGCTATCAGCTCAACTTTTCCTAAAAGAAACTACTTTTTTTTCTCTTTAGAGTCATTCATTTATTATGCCTGGCTCTGAAACTGTGTGAATCTGTTGGTAAATATTACCAGACGCTTTTGAGATTCAGTAAGGGTGCAGAAGGTGTCATTACAGGCCCACATGTGTTCTACAATAATGCAGTATTGCACAGCAGGCTAAAGACGCCAGAGAACTATTATCCTGAACAAGGTATTATTGGTGCTACATAAATCCAATAAAACAATATTTTTAAGTGATAGAAAGAGAGCTAAAGACAAAAGACATCCAGTCAGGTCTCTATTACACTCTCTAGTCTGCATTAACATAAAATCATACTTAATCACAAGAAATTAAATAGATTTTCAGAAGAAATCTAAAATTTTGACTTTTTTTTAGGAAACAACCAACATTTAGCCAGCGAAATCTTGTTGAGCTTTTAAGGGGAAAAAAGGTAACAGCAACTCTAGAAACTTTTATTTCCTCCACCATCAGTATTAAATTTAGCTCAGCTATATTTAACTATATTTTGTCCTTTTACAAATACTATTTTTGATTTAGGGATTTGTTTTTTATTTGTCTTTATACATTTGCATAATCCGCCTGCTCAACATATTTATGATCATTTTAGCATATTAAATTTGACGTTTTATTTTTTCAATTAAGAGAGAAAAGAGGGAGAAGGGAAAACCAAAATGTGTTGAGAATTCCCTCTCACATCATTACTTTCCGTGGTTTATTTTATGTAAGTGTCCATTTTCTGTGAATATATCTTATTTTTAAACTACACACAAACAAACACACACCACGGCTGGTTAACTGCTCACTGTAGTGGAGTACACTGTCTTGTGATCACCAGCAGGTGTCTCTGCTTGACTCTCTCCTGAGAGGCTAAGCAGCTGACTGGAGGTTGCAGCTTGCCTACATCTTCTTGTTTCCTTTTCACCTTCCTGTTTTCTTTTTTATAGAGATTCTTGCACAACTGAACACTAAGGGTTTATCACATTTAGTGTGTTCTTGCCTGACACATAATCTAAAAGATAGATTCATCAGATTTTGATACATTTGTTCATGACTACCATCAAGGACTCCCTAGGCTTACTTTACTTTAGGCCTATTTATCTGTTTATTTTGATGTTTTGCTCTGTGCAACTAAGTAATTTTATTATAAGAAACTTTATCTTCTAATCGTAACATTTTAAAGCTTTTATTCATTTCCTGTCTGCTCTTTTCAAACTGTCCAAATTATTATGGTATTTGAAATAATATTTTGAGCTGCAAATGTGATTGTCTTAGCATTCTTGGTTTACATTACTGCTTAAAATACTGAGTACTCCAAGCTTAGGTGCAGCTTTTTTTTTAAAGAAAATTATTAGAAAATTAGTTCATAAGTCTTAGAAAAAAATTTTTTTACACAAAAATCTCAACACAGTCCTTACCTGTAGACTTTATTACAGCTGCCTTTGGTACACCTTTTTGACTCCTCACACTGTCTGTGATTAGAAGCTTAGAAAAGAATTATTTTCTATCATTCTGCTGCATATCTGTAGTCTTTATCTCCCCTTAACTCCATCTGTCTTTGAGATGAAACCTTATGATGCCACTAAGACTGCAGCAGAGGGGTAGTTTTAGTGGCATCACATCTAGAGTGCAGTCTGTTAATTTTTAAATGATAAAAAATAACCCCCCCCCCCACCCCGCAATATGGGATTGACTTTTTTCTGAGTATCTGATTTTGATAGAGTGCACATGCAGCAACAGCAGCATTTCAAAATACTTGTACATGTTTACTGATTTCACTACTATATGTTTTCAAGCTTCATCCCCAAAAATCACATAGCCTGGATTATTTGAATGATCAACTAGAATTTGATTAATATGCAAATTTCCGAACAAACTGTTCCATTTGAGCCTTCAGCGCAGCCTAATTAATCAACAGTTAAAGGAAATTAATACATACATCAATTCTGTCAGGAACATGCTTAGTTCAATCGCCCGTAAAATTGAAGTTTAAAGTATTAACTGGCTCCACAGGATGGCTATGATTAAAACTCTACAATTCAGGCAATCCAACGAAATATTAATGATCTCCTTTTTATACTTATACTTATCATTATTATTATTATTATTATTATTATTATTATTATTATTATTATTATTATTATTATAAACAAACTAATTTTAGCCTACATCTTAAAAGCTGTCACTCTACCAGTTTACATTTTGCACCTGAGACTGTTTTTCACAAGGTGCAAATAATGAGAGAGAGAGTGAGAGAGGGACGGAGAGAGAGAATATAAAAAACGGGAGGGTAAGAGGGTGAGACAAGAAAAGAGAGAGGGCTGTACTATTGTTTCAGTAGGGACTCATGCATCAAACTTCAATTTTCCGGACGATTGAAGTAGTGATTTTTTTCCATCTCGCAGTGAAATACTGAAATACACTTAAGACCTCCAGATTAATTACCACGAAGTGGTCCCACAGACTGTAGTATTACTTATCGCCAGGCCCGCCTGACAAGCTCTCATAAAATAAGCAAGTGAAATCTATAAACTTAGCCTGCCTTAACACTCTCTCCCTTCATAAATATGCTTGATTCAGAGAAGACTGCAAACGACACACGCACGCTCTCTCACACACACGCACCGTGTTGTGATATACAAAAAAGACCCGTTTTTGTAGTAAAATTACCAAATTTTTCCAAAAATCACAGTCACCTTCCATTTCCTCTATTCACCGTCACGAATATGAATTAAAGGTAATCCTTCTCCAAGCATTTATAAGCATAATTTAAACATTACAAAAATGATTAAAACAAACTATAATGCAGCTGTCAGCAGATAAAGTAATTATTTAAAGTGATTATTTGTCAACAATTTTAACGACATATTTAAATCTTTGTTTTCTATGTTGTCATTCATTTGTTTATACAGCACCCACTTATAACTGACCACGGGAGCAGTTGTTCGTTGACAAGCGTATTATGAAACACCCATATCTGCTTTCAACTGCACTGCAATGTGATACAAGCCGTTAATTAAATGATAATATACTCCTTATAAATGCTAACATCAGGTGAAAGTAAAGTGTGAGGGAATTATATATTTTACTAGTACAAATTTCCCTACAAATAATTAACAATAGAATCCGCATATTAAGTACTTGGAGGTCTTTAAACGTATTCAGGCTGTCGGGTTTTAAAAGAGTAGAAAATAAAAAAGCGAACACTAGCTATAGAACAAGTCACAAGAGGACAGGCCTACTTATCATTTCTGTCTACAAAGAGAGTTAAACGGGAGGTAACCTTTTGAGTTTCTCCTCTGGACATCCTCTCTTTCTCACATCGCCATGTTTTCAGCTTCATTAAACTCCTTAAAGACAAAAGAAATAAAGAGGTAGAAGAAGAAGATGTTTAAAAAAAGCGATGAGAAGAAAACAAACAAAGGACTCCCTAACCAGACTTTGGCATAAATGTCACAGTCGAAACTCTTTATGGCTCCCTGCTTAACATTAAAAACACTTTCAACAAAATCCATTTCTTGTTTAGAAAACGTTCTTGGACCGAAGTCAAGCATATTATTCCAGAGCTAAAAAGCGGAGAAACACTAGCGGCTCACAAAAAAGGGGCAGTTTCATTGTAATTCATTGACTTGTTCAAAACGCCAGGCAAAGAAAAAGGGCAGACATTAATAGCCGCAGATGCCCTCATGAAGGGAGAGTCTATGTAGGCATTATGGCCTTTGTTCGCACCCAGTTAAACTGTTTAAAAGGAGGGTTAACTCAATCCATCAAATTGTCTGAAATTGTGTGGAAATTTCAAAAACCATATGGCCTCCAAACGTTTGCGTCCTTTTTGTGCGGTGGGACACACTTGTCTCAGTATTGCTGCCTGCGGGGGACCGGCCCTGCTCCTTTGTGGCTCGTCCCATCAGGGAACGCTGCTCATTTGTCCCCACTTTTCATGCTTTACGCTCAAAATTACGGCCCAGTCCCGCAGAACAAAAAAGGTCTATAAAGGCCCGGAGAAACTGGCCCAAAACTTTGTGTTTTTGTGGCATCCTCGGCTTTTTTCCCCCGGCACCAGATTTGTGTTTCTCACATAAATTTTTGCCACGAATGGAGAAACACGTCTAAGGGTCAAGAAGCCATGATACGCTTTAAGGATGTGAAAGGAGTTGTGAGATTCCGGGCCACAAAATGTTTAGAGCATCCTAATAGAAAAGGACACAAAGGGACAAAATAGTTCAGCGCAATAACTCTAAACAGGCCGCTTTTGATGGGCTTACACGCCCAGATTTGGCAACGAGAGCGTGTCTCTAAAATGAATTTTTGCCTTCACCAGGAAAGAAAAGGCTATTATATTCATGATTAAAAAAAACCCTCGTTATGAACCCAAGAACTGCGACATAAAAGATATATTCAGAAAAGCCATTTTATTCCCATAGTAGCCTATATACATTACAGTCTGTGCATTGGTTTTCAAATAATGTCCTGATTTTAGAAAGGCACTTACAGGTGTACAAAACATAACAAATCCATAACTGTAAATCTATTGTATCCAAACAATAAATCTAAAAAGTAGCATATAGCTCGTCAAAATCACCGCAAATTTAATTTTCGTTTCTCGCCATCGCTTGAGCATTCATAAAACGCAGGGCTGTGAATGTTCGAATTCGCCTTTCCGATCGTCATCATCATCATTATCTTCATCATCATGCACTGCAGCATCGGGACGCCAAATATAAACTAAAGTCAAGGGTCACAGTCAGTGGAGGAGGAAGAAGAGCCGGCAGTGACAAAATGACTCAATGGCGATTTGGCTCACAGAAAACACAAAAAACAATTAAATAAAAAATAATAATAAAGTAAAAATAAATAGATAATGATCACAAATCAAATCATGCATTTACATGCAAAAAATATGAAAAAACTGGAGCACTTTCATTGTGGTGTGAGGGTAGGCCTTATAGGAAAAGCAATGGAACAGGTGTGTGTGTGTGTGTGTGTGTGTGTGTGTGTGTGTGTGTGTGTGTGTTTGTGTGTTGGCCTATAGTGTAAAAAAATAATAGGTTACTCATGTCATTTTAGACCATATTGCTTTGATTGCAAGAAGTAACAGTTTGCTAATGGAAACATTGTAAAATACCACTGCATATTTCTTGTTCTGTGTTCATGCTTTACTATGAATAGGTCTATCTGTGCCGATATAAAAGTCATACATTTTGGTACACGTTCTGAGATATGGTATACAATATAAGCAGTAAGTTACAAGTCCTCGTTGGGATTTTTTTTATTGTCTTTGTTGTTTTTACGCGTCCTTCCAACCCCACGCTGTGCCATCAGTCATCCACATCAATCTCCACGTCCTCGTCCTCTGAGCACTCTTTACTAGTTGTGTGGTCTGAGAAAGGAGACAGCGGCGATGTCCGCAGTTTCTGAGCGAGCTCGTGTTCCTGCTGGCCGCCCCGCGCGGGGGACTCGCCTCGCGGGTGGCCCAGCGTGCCGTTGGCGCATTTCTCCAGGTCCGCCAGCTTGGCGAGTTTGTCCAAAGGGACCTGGCCGATGGCCTTGGCCGACTCTACGTCGGCCTTCATTTCCTCCAGGTCCCGTTTTAGCTTGGCCCTCCGGTTCTGAAACCACGTGATGACCTGAGCGTTTGTCAGGCCCAGCTGCTGCGCGATCTGGTCCCGGTCGGCCGGGGACAGGTACTTTTGGTAAAGGAAGCGCTTCTCTAGCTCGTAGATTTGATGATTGGTGAACGCCGTTCGAGACTTCCGACGCTTCTTCGGGGTGCTTCTCTGGCCAAACAGAGTCATCCCGTCCCGGCCTGCGAGGGAGAGACAGAGGATGAGTGAAAATCATTGAATCCTGCAGGTGCAAAGCTTTCTCTGCAACGCTGCAGCGTGCGTGTAAAAGTAATTCTAACCCCAAAATAATAATGAAAGTGACACTGTGTGTGAAACAGTAAAGCCCCCAGCTTGTGTGGGAACAGGTAATTACAAGAATATTACACCGACACCACTGGGAAATATTGAGCACCACACACACGAGACTCTATATTAAAGAAAAGCGGTAGCGATTTATTTCGTCTTGGAAACCAAGAACATTTACACGCCTTTATTCGATAAGACATTTTAAGAGAAAAATTGTGCATTCTTTGAAAGAAAAGAAATATTTAGCTCAGACTAAAAAATGAGCACATTTAAATATTGTATTACATAGAATGGTGCAAAATAAAAGGTGTAGCCAAACGTCTATCTGGTGCAGGTCGCCAAATGAGAAAAATTCAGAGAAAACACACAATATTAAATTTTAAAAAGCTGAATTGCATCTGTGTTTTTAGGGTGGAAATGTACCTTCCGCGGCCTGTAAAACGCTGACTTCCAGCCCCTTGAAGGTCTTGCTGGCCAGCTCCTCTAGCGCACAGAGCGGGGAGGTTTGGGTGAGGAGCGCCCGGCTGGACAGAGGGATGCTGGACGGACGGTGCTTCTCAGTGGACGAAATTAGATGAGCCGTGCCGCAAATCGTGTAACTTCGTTTCACAGACGGTTTATTCAGGATGTCCTCGATGCTGAAGGGGGTCAGCGGCTTGTTGGAGTTGGCAGGAGGCGGCAAGTGGTCCAGCGGACTTCGCCTCCTGTTTTCCACCGCATCGCATTTGGCCACTTCTTTGGATGTCATCACTGGTTGTGCGCACAGTTTATGCAGGACTTCGTTAAAATATTCAGCAGGTAAAAACGAGCGAAGCTATTGAGGGGAAAGTCACATAACAGTTAGGAAACAAAACAAAGACACGGAGCAGTGAACGAAGAAAAGAAAATCTTATTCCAAAATGGGATGTCTTTAAAGTGTCGATCCTCTGGAGCAGCAAGTCCGCAGGAGTGAGATGCCTCCCTGAAAATGGCGAGGTCCAAGAGTTGACGATTACTAACAAGTTATCATTGATTGGTAGGTAATCAATTATCTCCAGTGGCACTTTCGCCCTCTTCCCTTTCACTCTTTGACTATGTTGCAGTCCAGTGCTGGGCTTTTTGCGACTGGGGGTGTCCCATTAATTAGGACGCATGGCTGGAAGGAGGAGGAGCCCGGCGGAATTATAATGCTTTGTGCTCTTATCATCTTTGGTCTAATTTAGTCGTGTGGCGAGATACCAGAATAGGTATATGGGGTAAATGAGGGGAAGCCGAAAGAGAGAGAGAAAGAGAACCAGGGAGATGAGGGAAAGAGAGATCAGAATCCGTAGCTTTTTACAGCGTTTTTATGCGTAAGACTCAGCTTGTAGTTCTGCAGGATTTTCTAGTCTTTTATTTTAAGTATGTGGATTTCCTGTTGTTGCCAAAAAAGACGGGTCGGCTGAGGTGGTAACTAAAAGGTAGTCAGAATGCTGTTTTCCTCGACTCAAAGCGTGGATGATCCTTTGTTTTGTAAAGGTAATGTAGAGCTGGGCCATATATCAGCTCTGATGATACCTCCTCTGGGGCGGGAGAGAAGGAGCAGCATGCATCCCTCTCAGCAACGCCAAATCCGGGCCATAACTCAGGCAAAAGGGCTCCTTTTATAAGATCCAAGAAAAAATTCATCCTCTCAAAATTCCGCGCGTCCTTCAGGTTTGGCTGATGAGTTTATTTTGGCGCTGATTGGAAAGAAAAGGCTATTTTCATAGGAAAAAAGAGGGGCAGAATACCCGATGTCTTATTATTAAATCAGATTTAAAAATCAAACGTAACATTTTAAATGCTAAAAAAAAGAAAAGATATTTTTTAGTCTTAATTTCATTAATTTCATCATTACGTTAACAAAATTACCGATAATTTTCCTGCAAAATAGGCCTACTTCTATCAATTATTATTATTATTATTATTATTATTATTATTATTATTATTATTATTATTATTATTATTGTTATTATTATTATTATTATTATTATTATTATTATAACTTTTCGTCATTTTTGTTGTTGCAGCTTAAACTAAACACTTTTATTTTATAAAATTACATTTATTTGCCCTGATTCAAAAAATCTTTTTTTAAAACCAAACTTTAGCTCAATGTTGTAATGATGTGCATATATTACTGACTGACGCTCCAGTAGAAATAAAAAATTAAGTGTTTGATGATGATGATGAGGGAAAGAGAGAGAGAGAGAGAGAGAGGGAGAGAGAGAGAGAGAGAGAGAGAAATAGGATAAATGCATGGTCTCATTATTTGTGTTTAGTCTTGTCGGTCTTTTTTTAAAAAAAATATCATTCTATTATTTTTGTTAAAACATCAGATGATATTTATTCAGAGAATTTCATTGATGTCAAGCTACTTAGGCAGTTTAGCTTCAACATAAAATGCTGTCTTCCATCAGACAGAACTGAAGCACCAAAAAGATTTTTTTAAATAATAGCCTGCTATCAACCTTTCATTCATATAGAGACAGACTGATACCTTCATTTTTTCTAAACTTTATTTTTTTCTTTTTCTTTTGTTAGTTTTTAATGAGATAAAGGGTCTCACTGTTAGTTTGCAAAAGGATCTGAAGTTTTGTGTCCAGTTGACCTTTGCAAGGGTCAGATTTGATTTCCGAGGAAGCTGCTCTGTGGGACTTTGTTAACCTGTACCCAACTTTAAATTTAATTTCTCTCACATTTGCCATGAGTTTCTTTAATCTTTATTATTTCCACAAAACCATATAAAAGATACAGCAAGGTTTAAATATAATATAGAGACCAGGTAGAGAAAATTACAACAACGCAACAAATGTAATCAGGCTTACATAGACTGTTAAAAAGTTAGCATGTTTTCTATATTTAAGGGCAAAGAAACTTTTCTTAAAAAAATAAAACATTTGAAATAAGACGCCTACCTAACTGAATACTGCAATATGTTTCCTTGGATGTTTAGAAAATAAAGCACAAAAGAAAAAAAACAGGGAGCCTTAACATCACAATATTATTTATCAGATACTTTTAAAGAAAACAACAGCAACAAAAAAACAAGCAAATAAACAAAAAAATGCTTCAAACGACACACAGGCTTATTCACTCTGTAAGGACAATGAATGATTTAAATTTTCTTTTAAATTTTACATCCGATGTGTCTGTTTCCAACCAGCGGATCTGAGTTAAATCATGGTGTTCAGTGCCTGTTTATTAAAGACAGATATTTGCAGTGGTGTGTCATCATCTCCCTGCCTTGCTTGCCAAGGTCAGCAACATGGCCTGCCTCTCAGCTCTCCTTTAGCCATAGAACTTAATCTCTTAAGCTACGACACTGTGCAGGGGGTGTTGCCTGGCAGGGGACAGTGCAGGCCACATCACTGACTGTCTGGAAAAATACTCTCTTGTACTGATACTCTTGTACTACCTCTGCTTTCTAGTGCAAAAGTAGCTTTTTGAAGGTATTGGTGGACTTTTTTTTTGTCATTTTGATGAAATGGAATTGTATTTATGTTTCTAATAAACCCTCCAAAGTTCTGGTTAAAAATGTCACATGTTGTGTTTTTGCAAAATCCTAAAATCAGACGTTAAATTGCATCTACAGAGAGGAAGAAACCGCTTTTTCTTCCCACCCAGGTGTTGAGTTAGGCCTTCCACACTGCAGTCTGCTAGCTTAAAGTGCCATCCTGCATTATGTGTGAGTGACCTCATGCAGGAGGAGACAGCGCTCACTGCAGGCTTAGACTGCTATTAGACAGCTGCAGGGGGAACTATCCACATTGTAGCCATTTTGTGAGCCCCCAAAGATGGGTGTCATGTCTCCCACTCTCCCAAAGGCTTGCCTGTTATCTCACATGACACCAGATATAGATACAGAGAGAGAGAGAGAGAGAAGTGGAGGGAGAGACGTCTCTCAGTTTAAAACATGTACTGTATAAATCACATGTCATTACCAGAGGTCACTGGCTGAGGTACACCATTGGATGGTTTCATCGTGGGGGCCAGTCTGGTTGGAGGAGAGTGGATTTATCTAGCCGTTGGATCTCTGGAGAGGCAGCCATATTTTATGTGACTAGAGATGTAATAACAGGCCTCTGACAAATCCCTGACGGCCCGGCTTTTCCTGCCTCACAGTGCAGTGCCAGTGCTGGTGGAACGGCGGATCATGAGCAGCGCGTGCATCATTATCACTGCGATGCACATGGACTGCACTGTGCTGCTCAGCAAGCTGTTTTCTCCAGGGTTGGGAGTTCTGTGCTGTGACTTTCACAGGGGTCTTGTTAAAGGGTTAGTTCAACCAAATCATAAAGAAAAATCTCTTATTTATCTCCATGTTGGTGCCTATCCACGTATTCATGGTTTAAAGTGCCAGAATAATCCCCTCTGAGAGCCCAGATTCAGACAATCATTTATTTAAGACAATAATTACATTGCCTGGATTAGGGTAACATAGATATCATATTAACATTGTGATATGAGACTAACTATTATCTTAGTTTTGGACATTTTCATATTGTGATAGGGCTTTCTTGGATTTTAAGGCTGCATTCAAGTGATGTAATTTTCTGAATTTACCACTCTTTTATATCCGCTTTTACCAACTTGGCTATCATATCGATATAACCAATGACTATTTGTGAAAAATCTCAATGTGTTAATGTTTTGTGAAAGCACATAATATTTTAGAAATTTTAATATAAATGTTTTGCAGTCATTTATATATTTGGTACATATTTTCAGGGAGGGAAACCTAGTCTTTGCATTTTATTTTTATTACATTTTGTTTAAATAAGAATACCTTTCATATCTAAAATGTGGCTTTGACTTACAATAAAACATTAAGTCCACATCATAGAAAATGCTGATTTATATATCACCATACAGTCCAAAGATAAAGAAATTTGACTTATGGTCCATGTAGCCAAGTCCTAGTTTGGAATACAAACAACATGTGCAGTACAATAATGATAAAATAATGGCACTCAGCAGGAATGATATGCAATGAAAGTGCATTAAACAATAACTATCTCACTTTTGAAGTATGAAGTAACTTTTTCTTCTTCTTACACATAACCGTTATTGATGTTCTGAAACAACTTTCTATCAAAGAAATAGTCAAATAAAATCCATTCTGTGAGAACAGGACCTGGGACTGGATTCACATGTTGCTGTCAAAAATCTTGAATATATTTTTTAAATATTTTGAAAACCATATACAAAATTAAACCGCTAGAATCTGTGAGACCCAATCAAAAGATCAACCCAACATTCTGCATGGTAAAATGTAATGACTGGTGGAAGAAGTAATCAGATCCTTGAGTAAAAGTATTAATACAACAATCCAAAATACTCTGTCACATTTCATTTAAATGTTTAAACAAAGAATAAAAAATAAATGATCAGCAAATTGTACCTATAGGATTAAAAGTATTCAGGACAACATAAAAAATAAAAGCAGCATTTAAATGTTGTTTCCACTTGAGTCAAAGTTAATTTTAACTTATTTGCTGGATAGTTTTTCTATCGAAACGCTTCATATTTTACAATATGATCACATCTTTCGGTAAAATCTCGATCTACGAAATAACTGGCAAATATAGAAGTGTTGGTGAGTGTGAAGCACAACATTTCTCTCAAAACAGTAAAAAAAAAAAAAACAGAAAAAAAAAGAAAATTCAAGTACCTAAAAAATTACACTTTTTAAATACACATATACCACTTACTTGGGTAAATGTACTTCTAATTATTTTTGGCCATAAAAAAATATATAAATCCTTTATATTTGGCTGAACTAAGAGTTAAAAAGTCATATCCAGTCTGCTTGTCAAGAGTAAAAAGAAATTAATTTTCATGAGGTTTGATTGTAAAATAAGATTAAAAAAGGACAACTCATTGCTCAGTGCTTCCAAACCCTTGATCAAACTGCAAAATAAATAAAAAAGAAACATAACAATTATTTAAACACGACAGCCAAAATTCACAAGTCAGAAGATTATCCTCATGCAAAGAAAAGCAAAAACAGGTGCAAAGTCTCTCAGGAATTGCAAGAAGGGCTGAAGTTGCCCCATGGGGACTGTATAATGCAGAGTTACTCTCTCCTTTAGGAAACCTTTTCATGGGTCTATGGCTGAAGTAATACAAAACACACTCACTGAGTGGACTCTATAAGAACCATTCACTCAATAAATAGTTTGGCATGATGTTTTAAACCTGAGCTTGTTTTTTCCTCCTCATGATGACAATAAAAACTGAACCTGAGCCCCATCAGATGTGTTTTCTGTGTCTCACCTGATAAAGCAGTGGCTCCTCTCACATTCTCCTGCCAGCCAGTAACAGACTGGCTGCACGCCCCTGATCATACTGGTGTGGTTTGGGGCCTGTACACTTGTTGTTGGCGCAGCTTGAACATAAGCATTCCTAATTTACAGAAAGCACACTTTGAAATGGCACATATGTGGCCATCAGAAATGAGTGTCAGACATGTTTCACCTTGTTTTTGTTTATCCTCTTACAATCTGTTCTCTTCGTTTACAAAAAGACCAGTTTAACACTTAGGCAGCAAGCAGCCACATGCTTCCAGTAAACAGTTTCGCTTTGCATCCCTGTATTCACAAGCTGCTGATGGATCCCTCCACTGCACAATGAAAGTGCTTCATTTGAATGTTCTTCCTTTCTCATCTACACTCCACCATAAAACACAGTAAGCAGCGATGCTGAAGGATTATGTTATTTGGGATGGCCAGAGTGGAAAAGATTATTCACCGCCTTCGGTAATAAAAAGTGCCAGAGGAGAACTGGGGAGAGTTATGACAGCAATCCTTTAGTTTTCATTTGTGGAGGCTGTTTTATTTTATTTGATGCAAAGACCTACAGAGGAGGAAAAAAAACAAAATCCAATTTGTCACATTCAGAAGTGAAAATACCAGCTACAATTCTGTTGATTACTCACACATTCAAAATTATAGATCAAACTGGACTTTATTATTTATCTCTTGTTGTTTATTACAAGCTCAACATTTTCTAACCTGTGATCCATCCAAGACATCATTTCAAGCTTTAGTCTTTTACAAAAGGAGCCATGTCTCATCCCAGAGACGTTCAGAAGTCCTATGATTCAGACAAGTTTAAATTAAGACCACAAGGCCACTCCAATTACATGAAGTGGGTTTGTGTTAATTCAATACCCACAGGAGCTTTTCCAATATGGCCGCATGGGAACAAATGCTGACAGGTCAGCTGTTCTTTTTGTGAGGAGAGGAATGTCTCTCTTTCTCCTCCTCATTCCCTCTTCCTCATTCTCTCCATTCTTTGTCAGCCACTTTCTTCTTTTTTTTCCTCCCTATTACTCCTCTTTCTGTCAAGTCTTTCTCCCAACACACACACACACATACACACTTATACGTGCACATAGACATTGTCTTTGAGAGATGGCCTCTGTCTTTCAATTAGCCTGCAATGGCCCTCTTACAAGGCTGGCGTCTGGCAAGTTAGGCCCGCAGCAGATGCTGCTGTGGATTGGCCGTTCATCTGCAGCCTGCAGACTGTATTGAATAGTCATTAGGGTGGAGCTGACTATTCATGACAGAAGAAGTGGCTTTGTGTGGGAGGGGTTGCTGCTACATCAGGTTATCTTTATTCTCTTGTTCTCTGTGGGGTTTTCACAGTGTTTAGAGTCGGGGGCTCTGATTAGGAGGATGAACATATCATGAATAGTTGCTCTGCTTGACAGTTATCTCAAGTTGGATTTCTTCTTTTATTAACTGTCAAGATTTTATATTCTGTTATTTAATTTTGATCAATGCCAGAAAAGAGATATCAGAGACAGAAAGAAAAAGGGGCCACACGCAAACCAGCCCCCCCCGTCCCCCCCCCATTGGGCTGAAGAGCCACGAGCCAGTCTGTTGCATCTGTGTATGATTTGTGGACTCTCAGTGGGTCCGTTCATGAAGCACCTGGCAACCCTGCGCAGAGGAATATGGTGGCTGCCACAACCATACACCAACACACACACAACCATATGCCCCCATTGTCATTCCAATGAGCTCGGACAACATTCACTTTCCCCTCCTTTCAGCAAACGCTATCAATACAAACCCCATGCGGAGGGGCCCAGGTCAAGAGGATGACTCACTACAAAGTGGCTGCTGACACACAGAGAGGCACAGGCAGACACACACGCACATGCATGCATACACACACATAGAGGCAAACACACACACACACACACATGCCCTGCTGCCTCCCTCTGCTCCTCCTTCTCCTCCTCTAAACCCCCGTAGGCTGGGCTCAGGAAATGTGAATTAGCTTCATCAATGCAGAGGTTAACATTGTGCAAAGACGATGTTGACCTCTCGTTGTATTCTTGGTTTGATGTCTTTCTTAGGGCCAAATGCTTATGAATAAAAATGGCAAGGGGAGAGGTTGACAAAGGGATTTGTCTGACTAATGCCAAGGGAAAACCCCTGAGGGAGAGCCTGGTTAAGCCCAACACTATTGAATCCCCCCATATGTATTATCAATCATGGCGTGGCTCACACGGCGCTGTTATTGTTTTTGCCATAATTGTGTCACACTAGCTTTCATTTGTCTCTGATAAAACGTGTTTGCACTCATCATGCTAATGCAGTGACAACAAAAATATTACATGGGGCGACCTATAGCGCCTTCTTAAACATGTACCATTTAAGATGTGTGAGAAATATATCTTCTGCCTGGTCACATCTACATGACAATAAATAATTTCATTTCACTTTGATGTGCAAAAATTAAATTACAGAACACCTGTTTTTTCACTTACAGCTACTGGTATTGGCTTTTTTTGTCCCAATTTCCAGGTATTCTGATGCTGTTCAGTAAAATTGATCTTTAAATGTTATGATCACAGCTTTGAAAAAACACCTTTAAATATTCAACAGCAATGTTTGGGTCAAGAACATGAGTCTCATGCTGCTGTGGATAATCAATTTACAAACTGTTAACAGTTTTCATTGAGACTAGTTCTTTCATAGAAAGTAGTTCCAGCAAAAATGTTCCTTTTGAGGTCTGTGGATTATCCAGATCAATGGAGAAGTGGTTTCTGGGAAAACACATTGCTTCTGAACATAGTATATTCTTTTTTTTGTGCTTCAAGCATCACAAACAAAATTCTATGCATGTTCATTTATTGATATAGAGGCAAAAATTTGAGAGACAAATACTGGATAAAAATGCTATCTGCATGTAAATGAGAAAATATATTTGTCTGTTTGTAATTTGGGCAAGTCCACCCTTCAAACAATTAAGCAGAAATGTATTTTTATAATATCCAATGTGAAGAAATCGATTTTGTGTAAAGCAACAGTATAATTCAGAATTTGCCATGACAGATTCAACTGAATCAGCACTAATTTTACAAGCGCCTTAAACAGGATTTGATGGCATCCTCCATAAAAGTGCTGATGGTAATAACCATGGGTAAGAACGTAAACAACAGAAAACCTGAGGCAAGAAGGGTGAGGCAGGTTCTCAACCTTTAACCTTCATATAATTGAAAAACATGTCAATATTGGTGGCTACATGAGAATTCAAAACAGTAAAGTGGTGTAAAAAATAAGAAAATGGACACATCTTCAGAAGGGAAAATTCAAATAACAATCAAAAATCCCTTTTTGTGACTTTTGGTGTGTGTGACTGCAGATGTATGTGCTCATCATTGAAGCTTTTTGTGTGCAAACAAATTAAAGACTGCACACTCCCACACATATTCACACATTACACGCTCCACAGGGCCCGGGCTTGTCTTTATGTGTTTATTAAAAGCGTCTCGTTTTGTATCATGCTCTCCCAGCAAAGAACCACATACTCAGTATATCACACTGTTATTGTGGGTAATTAAGTTCAAAACTTGGTGTTGTACAGTGCCTGTTGTGCATAAGCAAAACTGACCAATTTAATTGCAAAGGAAATATTTGTTGGCACTTTTTCTATTGTGAAAGATAGTATTACTCATCTTAATACTGAATGAGGAGGAGGACCTTGTGAAGATAGTGGAGGCATTCATTATACTAACAGTCCCCTTTAAAAATGAATGGTAATGAGACACAACAGCTATTTACTTTACTTTAATGCTGTGGAAAGTAGCTGGCAAGACCCCCCTTCTTCCTGCAAATACCCCCGCTGCTGCCCAGAGCTTTCAGACTTGTTACACTGCAAAATACAACGCTGCATTAAAAATTTAAGAGATATGAGTGGAGCCCAGACGAATTCACCTCGCACTGATTTTCCTGCTAATCAGTGCAGCTCAACATCTGCTTTCTGCTGCTGCTGCCTGCCATGCACCCTCACTCTTTTCTTTTATTTCATAGAGGAAAAATTTTGTTCAATTAACACATGTTTTCAAATCTAACACTTATCCTTTCTCCTCTTATCTTTCTGTTTTTGTGTCTTCTTCGTTTCATCGTGCAGTATTTGTCATAGGCTAGCCTGATAACCGGCTTCTCTCTGTCTCTCTCTCTCTCTCACCAACAGATGAGTGTGGCCTGAAGGAAGAGGGCTGCCATTCATCCAGATCTGTGCCTGTTCCTGCCATTTAAACCCGAGCAGGCTCGACTAATGCCCCTGCCTCACTTCTCCACTGCTGCTTTATAGGGTTTGTTCGAGGCAGCCTCTTAATTTCCCCTTCTATCCCCTTTTTTTATATTTCTCACCTCCTAATTCTCTACCCCTCCTCTCTTGCTGTGATTCCTTTGTTTCTTTCCTGTCATCACACACTTTTATCTCTTTCTTCACCTTCTCTATTCCCTTTCATTTACCTCTTTTGCTTTTCACATCCCTCCTTAGCAATTGCTTCCTCCATCTCCTTCTCCTCCTGTGAAGAAAAAAAAGAGGAGGGAGGCTTAGACGAGAAGTCAGTGGCGTTGAGCCGAAGAGGACACACTCCACTTAGATAAATATCCCCATCGCTCTGAGCAGAGCCAGGGAGATTTATTCATCCGCCGAGCTGGCAGAAAATTGACTTGTTTCATGGGGGCAGGCTAGTGACGCATTGCCATGAGAGGCAACGAAATGGGGGGGGTGGAAGGATAGATAAAGAATGAGAAAGAGAGGAGGCATATGGAGAAAGAGAAAGAGAAAGGAGGGAAAGAAATATGGTGAAAAGAAATGAGGGGAAAAAAGGGAAAAAAAGAGTAAAAGGATTTAAGGAGAGGGGTGGGAGAAAAACGATAAAGAGAGATGAGAGAGAGTGATGTCCCTCCTCTTGTACCAGAGGATAAAGCCAGTGGGGTGGTGAAACAGTGATGAGGGAAATGGTACAACTGACATTTATATAAGAGGATATTGATGAAGCAGAGACAATAGCAGACTTAATCCACTCCTCCTCTTCCTCTTTTGCCTCCTCTCCTCTGTTTACTACTTTTCACCCATCCTCTACTTGTCTTTTCTCCTCTGTCTCCTTCAACTCTCACTGTCTTTGGACTGACAGAGCACCGTTATTGGCTACTACATCCTCATTGAGAGAGAAGGGCCACAACCTTGGGTGACTTAAGACTACAGTTGCCAATGCATCACCGTTATAATCTCTTATTTTCTCCCTCCCACTGCTGCGCACACACACACACACACACACACATACACACACAAACACACACTCCAGTCGGCATGCAGCAGCATTGCCCCTCAACAGAAAAACTACAGTGTTCCTGTGTTTCATATTGCGTCCATGCTAACACAGCAAATAGAGAGGAGACGAATGCTGCCTCCCCTCGGCTTTTCTGAAGAGGCGTAGTGAATGGAGGTGTGTGTGCGCATATGTGTGTATGTGCTTACTTTGAATGTGTGTTTGTGTGTCTGTAAGTGTGTATGTGTTCTGGGAGCGATGGGGCGTGGAGGATTTCTGCTTGTATCAGCACCTGGGCTGCATTGAGAGAGAGGTATACAGGGGAGAAAGATGGGGGAACTGGGAGTCTGTGTATGTGTGTGTGTGTGTGTGTGCGTGTGTGTGTGAGCGAGAGAGAGAGGTGGGGTGGGGGTGGTTAGCAGGGAGTGGAGTATAATTTAGTCGCACCAAAGCTCAAGGCTGATGTCAACCTTGTATAGGGACCCAGGATGATAATTTGAATTGGGAATTAAGTCACCAATCAATGGTTATACTTATGCTGAATCAGGGGTTTATTAAGGGAAGAGAACTCAATCATCTGATTGTGTGTGGGTGTATTTGTGTGTGTGTGCATGCACAGGTACAGCCTTGCAAGTGTGAGAATTTACACGTTTGATTTTTGTGTGAACATGTGCAGATGCTTTATGGCACATTTGTTTGACAATGGAATAAACAACTGTTTGCTGATGGCTTTTTTTTATTACATGTAGGTTGAGACCATGCCTTAGACAAAAGCTCCAAACTAAATTACAACACATTGTTTGTCCAAAATAGTCTAAATATAACCATTAGAAAAATAATTCTTCAGATGTCTGCTGATCCACAGCCTCATTGGCTGAGGTCTGGACAGATTTAAGCACAAAAAATGTGTTAAAAAATTAGGAAAAAATTCTGGTCACGGCTACAAGATTAACTTTTTTTCGGGAGAGGATTATTGTTGTGATACTGCAGATCAGACCATCAGGAGGAAATTGATCTTCCTTGTTGCTCCTTGCAGACGCCAGTAAAAGTTCTCACACTGTTTAACTGGAGATGACTTTACCACTGGTAACCTTTATCAGTGAGCTTAGCATTAGTGCATTTATAATATATGAGTTTTAGGGCAAAAAAAAGGGAAGAGCTTTACATAAGGAAAACTTTTTTCAGGTAATTTTATTTAATTTTCATTGTGATCAACAGCTAACATGTTCAATATAAAAAAAAAATCATCAATAATAGGTGCTTTTTTTAAAAAAAAAAAAAGTGGAATGAACTCAGTTTAATTTGTCTTTAAGTGGTCACTTTTGACCTAATCAGTTGGGTCAAAAATAACTCAAAAGTATTAATATTAATTTGTATCATTCCTGATTTCATTCAAGCGTCTAATAGTGATGAATAATTTGCAGTTGAAAATATATATTTTTAACTTTTTTTTTTTTAAAAAGTACATTTTTAATTCAGTTCACTTTTTTCAGACCAGTAGTCTGAATGTTGTAACTGTAAAAAAATAAAAACATTATAGTTGCCGAATTACAAACATAAATTCTCATTTAATTCATCACTATAGAAGTGACAGTGTTGCCTTTAGTTGTTCCTGTGGAGGGATGAGACAAATCTCTGTCAGGTTCATCCAGACAAAGACTCCTGAGAGAAACTTGACTTGTTTCTATATTGAAATACTCTTACATGGCAAACTTTAGGATATGTAAGTCCACTAAACAATCTATTCAAAAAGATGATGACATATTACACATAAACTCAATTTGTTATCTAAAACAAAGATCACCATTTAAATAAACTTACTTACGGTGAACAGCTTTCTAGGTAAATCTCTGCAAAAGTCTGATGTGTCCATGCCATTTTTATGGCTCCGGTAAGTGTTGCATGCTGTGTATGCTGACACGCTGAAGTGTGCTAGTTTTGTGGGCTTTGCCCATTTTTTTCAACAGCCTTCCTTTCCTTAAAAAAATATATGTTTTGTTGCAAAGCATTAAGCCACAGTTTCTCAAATGCTAATAATGTCTAATCAGAGTTTAATATTAGTAAAGTTATCTTTAAGGCAAATACTTAAAAATAGTTATTGTATCAAACATTTGCTATGTGGGCTTAAAAAGTGTCCCAATCAAAGTTTGTAGTTTGCTTTGTTGTAACTGTCAGCGTTGCTTAAAAACTGCAAACTTTGCAGTCACATAATTTAATACATAAATTAGCTTCTTTTGTTGTGTTACTTTTGTAGCAGCTCATTAACAAGTGAAACAAGATACAAGGAAATTGTGTATGGTGTAGTTGTTGACATTTCTTCCTTTTGCCAAGTGGAAGATATCACAGCCAGAGAAGCACATAGGCCTTACTGATCTGCAGGCAACATATGTGCAACATGTGTGACAGGAATCAGAAATGTGTATTGTGATTTGTTCAGAATGTGCTTTCGTGCATCTGACACCAAGAGGTCATCAACACGCATTTCTTGTCTACATGCATTTCTTGTCCAGGCTAAGAAATAATCTGCTACTTTGGTGTTTTGTCACCTTTAAAGAAACCAAACCAGAGCAGAAAAAGGGACTTTCCATTGAAATTGTCTTGAGGCTAAAAATGAGCTTGACAAAATGTAATGAACAATTTGTCCTTTGCATCTGTCTAATAGAAAAATCAGGTAAATTGTATACAAGCTCAAAGAATAAAGCTATCCATTAGTTATTAAAGGCATGCATACTTCACACGCTACTGCTAACAAACAAGCTAGTCAATCTGTAAAGTCCAGTCACCCACCTGCAAAAATGTCAAATCAAGCTGAATGAAGAACAGCAACTAGCTGTGTAATGTTTTTTCTCCTTGCATTTCATTAGGCTGAACAGGCCCTTCCTATGTCTTCCTTTGCTGAGCATTTTGCTGTATTAAAGCAGCTTGGAGTTAATGTCAGGAGGCATATCGCTCTCATGAAGGAGGGGGAACACGGATAATGCACGCAGAGAATTGCAGAAAAAAAATATCAGGGGGAAGTTCAGAGCAAAACTGCACTTTGCTGAATTTTGGAGACTTCTCTTTGATGGATCAGCTACATCACAAACAACTAAACAAGGGATTATATAAATTGTGTTTGTGTCTAACAATAGATAGCTTTACTTCAGACTCCCTTGGATTGATTGAATTAGGTGCCGATTGAACTGAGCAGACCAGAGCAAAGCTCAGCTGGGAACTGAGAGGAGCATCTGTATCATTTGACACGCAGGACCTGACTCAAAAAGTTATCTGCACCAAAGATCACAGTGCTCGCTGAAACAGGGAGGCTGACAGTTTTTGCTGTAATTAATGGTTTTTCCCTCTTGGTTGTGATTAATTACAATCTGACGTGACGTAAACCTACCGTTAAAAATATTAAGAAGAAACTACAAGTGTTGATTACAGAGACAAATGTTAAAATTTTAAAGGTTTCTGGGGAATATTTTAGAGTATTTTTTTAATGTGGGTCATCACTAGAATTGTAGTGTGCTACAAACTTAATAGAGTGAAAAATAGGTGAGTGTTTCATATTTAAAACAAAGTGTTCTGTAGTTTTGGGTAGGTTAGTCTAAATATAGGCTAACCTACGCTAAAAAGACATATAAGAGCACAAAATTACAAATGTGATTATATAAATGATGCCAACATAAGGTATTTGTTAGTTGTAGATTTTGGACGCTTTGCACACATTTTATACAGTATCCAAAATGTATTAAGGTTTGATACCCAGAAATAACTCCACTCTGATCTAACATGGTGCAATTCTCAAACACCCCTGAACTAACAACATATACACACACCGGTTTCAAATGACCTCAAGTTTCCTTTAGGGACTACCAGGTGAGTGTGTGTGCAATTTCCACACAGGAGTGTGTTTGTACCTCAGGAGTCTGGTCAAATGTGAGTGGCAGCCGTGTTGCAGAGGCACCGTGACCTTCTCTTTCTGGACTGAAACTCAATCAGAGCTCAAGGCGTGACACCGTAACCCTGCGTGGCAGGAAGCGGCCGGGCTGCATCACTCTGCTAATGCCTTCACTAACGGCCGTGACCGCACTGTGCTCATATCTCCCCAGAAAACAAAGCTGCTCCACTGCCTGTTCCTTAAGAATGAGAGATAAGCCTGTTTTTGTGATTCCCTCCCAAAAATGTGTGTCCTGGATGACAAGTTCACAGGTTAACTTCTCTCGGGTTACAGGTTCATTAAAGGAATTAATGATGCTTCTGTGGCAGCTGGATTAAGAGAGTATCTCCTTTCCTTCCAGGCATGCTCTCCAAAAAGTCCTCTAGAAACAATGTGTATTAGCCACGATTATTTTAAATGGCCTGTAAATCGACAATGGCCACTTTAAAGGACATGAGCCCGGGTGTTGATTTTTCTCAGGCTATAAGATGGCATTAGTTGGGGTCAGTAACACATGTAGATGTTTAGATAAGGGAAGCCAGCTAATCTGATTATGTGGAGTTCATCACTAACTCTAAAAGGTGGAAGCTAGCAGTGTTTCATCAGCTGCTGAGAGAAACCACACAGCTCGTGTTGTTGTGCTTACAAACACATGCATACTCACTGTGTGTGGTTTTATGCGTGTGCAATTCTTGCTTTTTTCATGCTGCTGTTATATTGCAAGGGTTTCATGTTTTGAAGACACTGAATAAACTTTGAATCATCAGTTCTTTAGAAAAATATGCGTGACTCTAAGATAAGGCGACTCTTAAAAATTTCTATTAATGATGCCAGAGTAAAAATACTTCATTAATCACTTATGAGCCATTCATTTAAGTATTTCTTAAGTTGTTAGGTTGAGAAAACTTGGCTTATAAAGTGGAACCAACATTTGGCTAGCTTTTTTACAGATTAGAAAGACCAAAATCCCTTTGATTCCTTATCAATTACAACTACAAATCGTATCTAGTGTTATGGTTGCAAGACCTTTCGTTTAGGATAGAGGACAAGACTGATATTTTATTTTCTGTATTATCCATCTCTGAATTCTTTCCTGACTTCTCCAGCATGTCTGTAGCACTGAGTCCCAACTCCGTTCGATGCTTCCGAAGTTGCAAATCTTTATAAACAGGTCATAAATATATAATGGCACTTTTCAAAAGTATTAAATATATTTTTTAATGGCTAGGCACTTTAGTTTTTAGCAAAGAAAAATTTACAACAAAAATATTGCATTTGATGGGGACTATTTTCAATTGGGTATGAATACAAATTTGGTGCTGTAATGAGTGTGGATGAGTTGACTAAAAATGAACATATACAACATGTCATCCAGTGCAGCCATGTGCCTCTATGATGTGTTTTTAAAAGTTTTTCAGTGAAGTTCTTTTGTACAAAGGATACTGGATACTTGGTCAGTATTTGTAAGTAATCAAATATTAGCTAACTTTGGTCCTTTAACAGGATTTTATGATGACAAGAAAAATGCATCTATCGTATCACTAGGTATATCCTTTATGACTCTGTATCAATAACTAATTCCTTGTCTAATAAACCTTTTACATGTCATAATCAAAGATGTGGCCATAAAATCACCTTTTTTAAGTCAACTATTTTCTATTCGTTCAATTAACTTTATGATTTGAATGATTAATACAAAGTATTACGAAATTATCATCTCCAAACAAATGCAAACCAGTTCAGTCTTTGGCCATATGCAAACTTCACGTATATGAATATGAAAATTCTATACTGTTATCTAGTTCAGCGTTTCCCAAACTAAGAGTCAGGACCCAAAATGGGTCATGGATTTGTTTTTTCCTGTGTTACTTGTAACAAAAGCATGTTTTGATTTTTGGTTTTTTGTTTGGTGATCTGTTCAGCTGTAATTTGGGTAACAACATTAAAGAGACATACAAAACTGTGTATGTATAGTGTAAGTATTGAATAAATTCAACCTTATACTCAGCAAATTTGATTACTGCTGTGATGTATTTTACAGTTAAATAAACACATTTTATATAGATGTAAAATGTACAAGTTGGTTTGTAATTTTAAGAAGAGGTCACAGGAATTTCTCTTTTGGGTCTTGAGCAGAAAAAGTCTGGGAACTCCTAGTCTGGCTCTGTGCTGTTATTCCAATAATGCATAAGTTGCATGTAAAAATAGATAATCAGGCCTTTATGTTCATACATGTGGTGAAACAGGTGCAGCTTTTCAAACGAGAGCAGCCCATTCTCATCGCTTCTCCCTCTGAGTCAGGAATCGTGAGAGGGGAGAAGGTCACTCCAATAGGAGGTACAATCTTGACCTTGCTCGTAAACTCGGAGGTGAGGCGGATAAAATAGAATGACAGAAATTCACGTTTGGGAGTGATGGAGAAGGCTGGAGTGCTGTTTGTCGGTATGTGAGATCAGCCTCTGTGTACTATTTCAGTCTGCTGTCAGTTTTTTGGTGGATGCACATGCAAAGTTTTGAATTGGTTTGTATGCAGCAGGGCAGAGAAACTACATTCAAAGAAATGTAAAGATGTGCAGGCATGCAGCACATGAACACACATCTCCACGGTGATGTGCTTCCTGATACTCATGTTTATTATCTGGTTGGTGTTGGGGAAAGGCTCAGTTGCAGGTCAGAGGTCATGGCTGTGGGATTTCATGGGTAAAGCAGAGATAGGGACAACTTGTGAAAGAGCATGGCCTCACAGACGTGCCAAAACAAAGAGGACACCAAATGAACACTCCGGATAAACAGAGGGAAATACAAGGAAACAACTCTGCAGAAAACACAGATATATATTAGGAAAAGTCCAAACTAAGAAATCCCAACAGACCAACCATAAAAAAGCTGCATTCAGCACAAAATGCTAAAAAAATGTGAAAATACTAATATTATTTACTGTCCTTATTTTCCCATCCCTGCGCTCCCCCATATTTGCATCTGTTTGAGCCCTCCATTTGTCTCTGCTGGTAAACGCAATTTAATATTAGAATAAATTACAAATGGAAGTCTGATGCCTGGGATAGATTTTTCTTTCAGGAAGTTCAGGCACTGCCAACATTATTGTCCCTCGCCACCGTTGGAGGCATAAATCTCTTTTTTCCTCTTTTTGCTTTGAATCATATAGGGATATTGAATTACTCCCCTGCTCTGCACACATAGAGGCATTGTGCATTACATTGACTGATAAGCTGTCACCAGCAGTTTAACTTAGAGACATTCAAAGAGTAATACACCAGTTGAGGATAAACTAACCCCCGTCCCCTTAGAGTAAGCTATGGCGCTGTCACCATGAAAAATACGACGGGGGCATTTCATATAACGTGCAGCATCTGGCATCTGAAAATAGAGGAAAATACCTCTGAACAATGCTTGGTTTATGGCTGTTTTCATGCGGAGCGACAGTTTTACCCTTGAACATAAGGGAAAGCTTGGATCAGAGAACCAAAGCAATATAAAAAGCTGATATATAAGCTTCACTGTAATCTTTTGACTCTGGAGGAAGGAGTGTATCATTTTTGAGTCAGAGAACTTGAGTTATTAATACAAAACATTGTACTTTATTTTACCAACAACCATTATTATCCTATTTTTCCTCGTTACAACATCACCAGCGGTTATGTTCTGAGCTCATGTGTGTGCAAACCTTCATAACTCCTTTGATGGATCAGTCTTATTTTTTTTTTACCTCTTTACCATATTTATGAGAGCAGCTAAAGGGCCTTTTCATGCTACAATCTGGGAACAACCATTATCGCTTGGAGATGGACCAATGGGTCTCACTCGTCGAGGTTGGCATGAAAGCGGGCCGATCCATCACAGCAGGTTTGGCGGCGGTGTCACTTGTGGTACTGTTGCCCCTTTGCTTCAGGGTGGTCTGTCCAATTCAACATCTGCATGAGAGACTCCAGCAGAGCAGCTGTGTGCGGGGCGGCTCCTGTGTCTATGTATGTGTGTATATGTGTGTGTGTGTCCTGGTTGTTTTGGTGGTTAAGTGCCGCATTGTCACTGTCTGGCCTTTGAATGAGTAGAGAGCAGAGACAATAATGCATCATTAATAAAGCACTGCTTGGCATTAGATGGGTGCAGGAGGAAGGAGTGATGTGAGTTCAGACTGCAATGTCTTGTTTTTCTCCTTTCTTTCAATTCATGATGCTGAAAATCAATTGCTACATGAAAGGACAGGCTAGCTTTGCATGTGTTTACAGTGGTATACATAAAACATAAAAAACAAATGTTTGTGTTTGGTTTAATATGAGGGTCATAACCTTGATGAAAATTAAAAGAAAAAAGAGTGAGAACTATGCTGGAAAAATAGGAGAGATTAAGTGCATATGAGGCTGCCGTGGGCCCCAGAAATTGTATGTTGTGTGTATGTGTTTTTATCTGCACATACAGGATGACAATCATATAAAAAAAATTCTAGAATTAACTTAAAAGGGACTTTTTTTTAGCTTGATAACCATGCTAAGGTTCTGTGATTATCTATTAAGCAGAGTTCTCATTTTTTTCTTACAACAGCAGCGATATGTAATGTAAATAGAGGGCATATCTTTTGAATATTGCTGCACAAGATCGATTCAGTATCTTTAAATTCAAGGCTCAGCATGACAAAGAGCTGCTTAAAGGTAAGGCCGTAAAAATGTGATATAGCAAAGGACTGCCACTGACTGAGAGGCTGAGGGAGGACATAAACAAGACGGATGCCCGTCCCCTTTAATATAACATGAAGACTGAGCTGGAAAAAATAAAACACCCCATTGTAATGAAATGCATTTACTGCAGCACAGGCCTGAAATCAGGCAGAAGTGAGCACAAATGTCAAAAGAGCTCTCCTGTTGAGCAGAGCGGCAGAATTAAGAGGCCTGATATCTAATCCATTTCCTGTGAAACCGGCGGTGTAGAGGACATCAAAGAGAGTTAAAGGGGATTCAGTGAGAGCTGCTGGAGTGGCGAGGCGGTGAAATATGGCACATTTGGTTTCTTCTCTCCCCCGGCACTGGGCCTTTAGAATAATTAGAGCCTAATTCTGTCTAATTAACGGACTCAATTACTCCTGAAGAAAGCTCATCAAAAAGATGGCGGGAAAGCAGGGAAGAGAATGGTAGCGTTTTTTCTTTAATTAATGAACTGAGTTGAATAACGGCCATGGAATTAAACATTTCCCCCAATGTGTATGAATTGCAAATTGGAGCATCGTTTCTTTTTTTTTTTACCGAGACGGGAGCCCAGGGGCTAACGCTGCTGTCAAGTAGCTTTCTAAAAAGTCAAAGCGCCGATGCAGCACTAACAAATTACTTAAGATTACCATCTTTAGCACATGCGGAGGTCCTAACGAATAGCGATGAATTAATATGCCGTCTGTGTTCCAGCGCTCCCATTGGCTATGAGTTTCACTGATCCTAAAAGAGCCAATAAACCAGGCACCAGCGTGAACTTTATGGAACACTTTTCTTCCTGTACAATTGGTTGTCTGTCGATTGCATATTTCACATCCTTGAGACGTTGATATAAGTCTTGTTAAATTACTCAGCTGAGATAGAGCTGTGCATACACGAGTGTTTTCAGGGGTTGAAAACTTTTTATGTGCTTTCAGGGCCGTCTCTGTGTGTGTGTGTGTGTGTGTGTGTGTGTGTGTAGTGTGTGTGTGTGTGTGTGCAAAGTGCTGTGCTGCGCTCAGCAGCTTTAAAGGCCCAAGGGTCGGCTAAGCTAACTCACTGCCTCAGCACTCTTTAGCTCAGCTCCTCAACACATTGCTGAGGCACTGGGAAACAAACTTAAAGGCCCAATATTATCACCCATATGTAGACAAGGAGAGCAACACAACAGCACAGGAGACATTTGTTGTTCTCCTCAGTGAAACCAGCATTTTTCTGCGAACAACAGAGCTTCTGCTACACAGTAGCTACACGTGCACAGGGTTATGACTTTATGGAATTGCATTTTCAACATGTAAGTGTTTCAGAAATGTTTGTGTTGCTTCTATGTCTTGATTTTATGATTTATTCTCTTTGATGTTTCCAGTCTGAGCCTTGAGAAGTCAGAGGAAAAGAGAAGTTGGATCATCAAGCTGCATGGTGAATGTAGGTGTTGAGATTTCAAACCCATTCTTTGAATTTCTAAATGCATTCACACAGAGGTCAGAGTATTGTATCCCAGAGTGCTTCTCTTTGACCTTAACTGGCTCACTGTCTGACTCTTAGCTGTGCTGTTCATAAAAAGTATACATTTTGCATAAAATGGAGAGAAAAAAAATTAAAATACAAATGAAGGTTTGAAACTCAAAGGGTAAAGCATTTATTTTAGATTAAAATCAAACATTACTGGATTTAACTAACTTCAGGATAAAATTAGTTGGTAGTACATGCATGTGTTAAAAAGTATTTTTTGCTCTGGTGATTTTGTGCCATTTTAGTTTCTTCTGCAGTGAATGGACAAATTATATCCGCACATAGAAACATACAGTTAAGTTAATGAATCAAAGCCCTTGAGTTTGTTTCACTAGGATTGGTTATAAAACAAAGACACATTTTGTGTGTTCACATAATGCACCTTCACCGTTTTCCAGCCTAATATTTTCCACAACCTCCAATTTAAAGACCGTAAGAAAATTTTGATGAATGAATGATGATGAATTATCAAATCAATGAAGTTGCAAAGTTGTATTCCATTTTTTGTTTGTTTGGTTGTTACAGGAACTTTGTTCCTCAGTGAAATATAGCCACTTAATGTTAAACGTGAGAACCAGTTAATCTAAAAACGTGATGCGTGCAGCCTAAAGCAGCAAAGTAAACAAAAGATACATTACATCAAACTACATATAATAGTTTAATATAGATCAGGCTTTACCAATGAGTGACAGTAACTGTTTATTTTACCTACAATTTTATTGCAAATTCATTTTCAGGTTTTTTCAAACAAAAGCTACTTTGTGACATTACAAAATAAGCAAAAAAAAAAAAAGTTTTTTTTTAAAAACCTCTGATGTGACAAATCAGCGTGACAATGTGGTTCTATTTATAAATATGACCTGACATCTTTATTGTATTTACACTACTAGCATCAGTATTTAGTGGACACTGTATTATACCTCAGGTTTATATAATTTAACTTCAACCCTAAAACAAATAGCCAGTTATTACTTTTATAATTGTTAATAGTACTAGTAGTATAGTATAGTAGGTCAGTACTAGTATAAAAATAATTGTAATTATAAATATAATAGTATTTTTTTAAGTGCTGAGTCTAATAAATAAATAAATATTTCATGATCCAAATCATTCCACAAAAGGAAATATATGAAGAAAAAAATGCAGACAAATGTATTAGTTGCCTTTTGGTGATGAAATGTTTGATTATTCATTTCATAAATAAAAGTCCTGTGAAATATGTCTGTTCTTCCTATAAGAGGATTAACAGCTTTTTTTCTTACATAACTGTATAAATCAAATCTTTGTTTTTTTTAGGCTGCTAGCAGGACAAAACAAGCAATTTAAACATATCACCTAGGGCTCTGGAGAGGTGTGACAGGCCTTTTTCACAATTATAAGGATACAAGGATACAAGGAAGATAAGATATTCTATTAACTAAACAACAAATAATGAACAAACAAAATATTCTTCAGGCTAATCAGTAATTTTAAATAACTGATGATTGCAGCCCTGGTCTTGTTTATTTTTG
This sequence comes from Acanthurus tennentii, assembly GCA_029783805.1. Lineage (NCBI taxonomy): Eukaryota > Metazoa > Chordata > Actinopteri > Acanthuriformes > Acanthuridae > Acanthurus > Acanthurus tennentii. Next base: position 19,969,838 of record JAPZDZ010000020.1, read on the forward strand.
TTTATTTCCTTATGTTCCCAACATGTGTATCAAAAAAGATGGTATACATCAAAACACTCACATTAGCTCAGTTATAGACTACAGACCTGCAGAAGTACTGATTATCTGAACAAGCAATCTTCTTGTTCTCTTTCTGCTTTACCTACTATTTTCTAGACAAAAAGACAAATTAAATGGATGTGCTTTATAAAGAGAAAAAAAGAGAGAAAGAAATACAAACTTCTAAGAGGCGTTTTTTCACAAGGTTTCTTCATTTGGTGTTAGATGTGCCATGACATGCCTTGTTTACATTTGAAATTGGGAAAAAAGGACTTTCAGATCATCCAATTAAAGTTGTACCCCTCTAGAGACCCAATGCCCTTCTCTCCTCAGCTTATTGGGCAGCACCCACTGAGAAAAAGCATTTGACTGCATTAACAGTAAATGAGGCCAACTTCGTTTTGTTCATTAAAGCACCATTCTGACGATGATAAAATTGATAACAGTCAGCAGCATGTTTTTCCAAATTTGCACTCTTAATTTGACATTTTTCATATTTTGGGAGATTGGTAGTGGTAATTGAATGCATTTATAAAAACAAAAACAGATATTGTTACGGTTCAACTAGCAATATAAAAAAGATGTATGATAGCCTGCTATTTCAGCCCCGTCTCCAATGATCATCGTTTAGGAGCACCTACTGTGTTTTTAATATCCTGTAAATCTAATTAAGAAGCAACACTGCGGTTTTGGGGTTGTGTGCAAACAAGTTTTGGTCCACGACACCATTGTGGGTGCAGAAATGGAAATTAGAAACAAAAAACAAACAAACTCGAGCCCTCATGATAGTTTATGTCAAGACGTTAAAATCAATAACAAACATGTTTATTAGTTTAATCACTTTCCACTCACTTTGTTTGAACTGTGGGACTCGTATCTTGAAGTGCCCTTTGTGTTATTTTAAAGCAGCAAAAGAAGAGTTAGCAGGTAGACTGTTTGAGTCAGACAGAGCATTTCTCAACCTAAACACATTTAAAACACTGGAGAAGAAAAAAAACAATACAGATGGCTGGGGCATCCCATCTGTTAAAGAAATGGTGCAATCTCAATCCTGAGGGTTGTTTCACTTTTAGACTGAATAGCATGTGGCAGGACATAAACAGTATCCTAGCTTATAAAAAGCTTCACTGGTTTTACCATTTGTAATTAGCAAAAAATAGACACCAGTAATTCGCCCTCTAGTAATAGCCTACAAGAAGTCATTAGTTCATCACATTAGTTTGCAAAGTTCAAAGATAATTCTGGACGATGGAGAGTGCCATACATACCTCTGACTGATAATGAGGCTCCGGCTAAGAGAGCTGAAATGTAGGAAAACCTGCTTGTTGGGAAAAGAATAAAAACTTGTCTCGGTTGCTCCTTTGTTTAATTGCAATCTATGCACCTCAAAAAGCAAAGACACACGCCAACAAGCTCACAGATGCACACAACAACGCACACACAAAGTAGCAAGTTCCACTGGGGGGCATCCATCTTATGGTAAGCACAGCTGAACCATTAACCTCATTAGTATAATGGTCACACATGAGTGGAATGCATCTCCATGCTTCATGATGGCAAATTGATGCTGATACACTCCTAATGTTGCTTTGATAAATAAAGGCAGGAACAGGGAACTCACACAAAACTGGCATATATCATTGTTAATGAAAAGAAGCAACTGAAGCCATTAAAAGTCTCCTGGCTGTTGATAGAGGTCTGTTTGCAGACAGGAAACACGGCGATGTGACAAAGAAAACATGAAGTGTCCTGAGCTGCAGAGAAGATCAAACAAAGTGTCATAGCAACTCATTTTCATAGATTCAATGAGTTTTGGCTGCCTAGCGTGAACAGAACTCACTTGACACTGATTTTATACTTCTAACTAGCTCATCAAACTCACAAACCACCCAAAAAGTTTCTATAGGAACAAAATGACCTGCGAATCCTTTAAACCCATAGAGATTCTCTGCTGCATATGTAGCCTTTTGAAACCAAGTTTAGTCCGGCATATTGAGCCAGACTCAGGCCCTTAGAAAGACAGTCAGCATGTCCACGGTGCGGTGCACAGGCTGTCTGCCATGACGAGGAGCGCGTGGCTCAGACTGCGCCCCAGTGTCCTGCAGGCACCCTGTTAAAAATGTCACTGCAGGGAACGAAATGGCCGCCCCGGGGCATCACAGCCCCCTTTCTTCCACGGAGATAGAACACAAATTGCATCCTGGCAGTCACGATGGCTCTCCAAATGTTAGATTTCAGAATCATTTCCTCCGCCCAGTGGCCTCGGAGAAAATAAATAAAGAAGAATGTTTATAAATATAAATACATTCAGAGGCGGCAAAACGTGTCCGATAGGGCAGTAAATGATAACACAGCAGGGAGCCATGTGGAATGTGTGTTTATCCCTTTGGAAGGCAATGACCTCCATCCCGCCTGACATTTTCCCAACTCCCATCCCCAGTCAACACCATGTGTGTGTTGGTGTGTGAGTGTGTGTGTCTTACTACTTTACAAGAAGCTAACACAACATGCCCCCGAGAGGTACCCTTTTCAGCCCGAGCCATAAAAACCACCAGCTTCAGCAGCCTTTGGAATAATTCAGGATGAAACATCGGCAGTTCTGTATTAAGTGTTTTTGATAAATCACTTTTATGAGAAATGCTTGGAAAACAAACCGGGGATAAACTGCAGTGGGCAACGGCGAGTGAACTGAAGGAGAAAAATATCTCCGACGCATTTGGATCGACATGTTCATTAGTCTTGCTTACTAACATATGGCACAGGGATGATACAGAGCTGCTGGTCCAATGAAAAGTGTAGCTTAAAGACGCTAAAGCACTCGCAGCTTATAGACAAACAAGACAAAACAACGGAGGGTAGATTGTGAGGTGATAATATGGGAAAGAGTGGGGGGAATAGGTGCAGGAAGATGTGGCACTGCTCCTCCCTACTTGGCCCTTTGCCAAGGCTCCAGTTTGGGTTGCATCCCTGAAGCATTAGCATCACACATTCAAGCTGTTCCAACAGCCTGAGCGCTAACGGGCTAATGGGCTAATGGCTAATGGAGAGACTGCATCATGGGCTCTGCACGATAATACAGACACAAGACAACATGGTAACAAAAACTGCGCCATCATTAATGGATCTGTGGAAATATGCGTGTAAACCTGTTTTTTATAACATCTGCACAGCTAATTTTAATTATCAGAGACAAAGTCAAATTATGGAAGACAAAGTCAAAAGAACACCAAGATGCGGCTAGTTGATTAATTAACTTTTTATGTGATAAGGTGAGAAAGAGGCTAGCTTTTGTACAGCTTTAATGCTTTTTTGCTAACACTAATACTGCAGAAAAGGAAACTGGGATGATTTTATCTTTGCAATAACTGGCAAGACATCAAGAAACCTTTCAAAAGTAATTTGTAAGTAAGAGCTTTATTAATGCCTAATTAATCATTTACTAATACTTTATAGATCAGTTACAAGCCAGTAATAGCCTGCCATCATCTTTTAGGTTGCCAGGTTGTGAAAACTATCACAAATTCTGCAGATTTAACTGTAAGTGATATAAAGATATGTACCAAAATCCCTATAATCACAACATAGTAACGTGTTTAACTGCATATTTGATTGCTTTAAAGGAAGTGAGAGAGCTATGATTTTTATTAATGAATTAAAATCAATAATACCACAATATTTGAAACTGCATTTTTACCAGGTAGAAAAGATGATCATCTCCAAGTGAAACACATCATGGCAGCATGGTAAAACTCTTTGTTTATGTTAACAAAGATATTAGATTCCACTTATGGATCCTAAATGATAAGTTGCTTGTAAAAGCTAGTATCCATTTTCTACCCCTGATGATTTTATTTATGTTACTGAAATTAGACAAGTTATGTAATGAAAGAACACTGATGACAAATTTTCTTGCAGCTTAACCAATCTGCATGCCAATGTATGAGCCTGATTAAGATTTCGTTTCATTAGAGATAACTAAATTTTTGTACTTTTAAAGTTACTGCAAACATACTGTCATAATAATACATCAAACGATTTAAACATAGTGTAACCTCCTAAATTTTTTTTTTTTTTTTAAAGTAGCTGCTGTTGTATGCGGATAAAACAATGTAATAATACATTTTTTATAAGGCTCTTAAAATACTCTTTAAATCCCTAAATTCATTCATTCATTCATTTATTCATTCATTCATTCATTCAATCATTCATTCATTCAGTGGTTGATCTGCACTGGCCTGTATTAACTGGGCAGGCTGGTTAAGTTGTCAGTGGTGTAAACTACTGCTATCTAGTGGTGTGAGGATCCATTACATTGCAGGCAGAAGTAGTTTCTCCACCAGAGTCACAACTGCTTCACTCATTTATCTAAAATCACGCCTATGAAAATCAGTGTACATGCACAGTAAGGTGTCAAGAGAATATAGTGCATTAATTTTGCCTCAATTCTTGCTGATTTTTTTGTTTGTTTGTTTAAATTAGCAGATAAGTGTATTAAAAATCTGCAACTGTAGCTGCAGCTCAGCAGTTTTAAGTGCAGTTTCACTTTCTTTTAACTATTTTAACACAGCTAACAAATCACTACTGTTTGTATTTAAAACAAAATGTCATGGAGGACAGTTGTCGCCTGATCTGTCTTTCTTATCCTGTGTTAATATACAGACAGAGAACAATTAAAGTGAAAATCATAATGAATAAATATTAAAGCCCTGGAAAACTTTGTTTCTAATCAAAGCTAATCTTTCTAAAATTAAACATTTATGACTAAACAAGCAGCAATAAAGGCTGAGCATATTTTTAGTTATATTTATTAAGAGTTTAATAAAGTTTCATGAGGATTGTTTGGGTGTGATTTAATCAGATTTGACTGACAAAGGGCTGAAAACATACTCAAACAACCTCACAATGGTCATGATATTTTAATTAAAACACATATTTTATCTGAGCTTTAAACCAGTGAGAAGAACAAGAACAAAGACACAAGCAAAGAAGTATCTTAATGCTCACCAAAACAGTTTTTTAAAATTAATTTGTGTTCATGGAGTCACTTGAAGGGTCACTGAAGGGTTTTGTAAGAGCTTAATAATGCGGCTTTATAAAGTTTTCCTTCTGTACTACAATCACACAAATTTATTTTTCATTACATTGACTTTTTTGGGTTGAGGATGTACAGTTTTGATTTTTTTCTTAAATTTATTTTACAAATCGGACATCCTGGTGGCTTACCTGGTATAATGACATGATTCAAAAATCCCTCCCAAATTATTACTGCATGAAATGTTGCATTTTATTCCATATTCTGATGACTGATTTGTACAAGTGGGGAATAGAAGCATTCTCATGATAAGTTTCATATCGTCCATCTAATAGTGCAATCTAGAATTGACAAAGAAAGATTATATTCTGTTTCACTCATGATTTTAAACTTTTAATTCAAACAGATGAGATTAAAAAATAAACAGTCTGATGTTTATTAGTCATCACTTTCCACCTTCATCAATACACCACATGAGAAGGAATGCCATTCATGGTGATCTCATTGGGACCCAAAATCTTTTTATCACACTTTATCTGAAACCCATCTGTACTTTCTATCACTGTAAGCAGTGATTTCTAAGACAGGAATCACAACATTACACACATGCTCCTGCTTTGACTTAATGGGGCATAATTATCTAACTGCAATGACTCAAAAACTTAAATGAAATAGTGATTTCAGTTTTTTTTTGCAGAGTATATTATACTAGTTAGTTATAGCATATCATGCTAACAATGGACACTTTGTTATTCCCGTCAAAATATTCCTCTTTCTGATGCAAATTCTCACCCCCTCTACCATCTCCGATACACTCACGTCACCCGACCACCACCACATCTCCTCCTGCAGTGACATCTCCATTGTCCCCCCACCCCTTTTGCTCTCTAACTGAAGTGTGGCAGGAATGAGTGATGAGCCAGTGTTTGGGTTAACGACAGGGACGGGGTGTTAAACCTGAAGTGTTTAATTAACCCCACAATGGGCCTGCCTGTCAGCCCGTGCCCATTCCCTCTTGATGGAGACTTCAGCTCACCCACTGACTCACACACACATGCACACACGCACAAACACACATATATATGCATGCTCATACACACACACACACAATCAGGGCAAGTGCGCACACTCATATACAAATTCACATAAACGCTCTGAGCCACATAGGCCCTAGGAGACACACATAATGGCAGGTGCACACACACACACACACACACAGAAACACACACAGAAACACACATACACACACACCAACCCGGGAGGGGAGAGGACGAGGGGAGGGGAGTAAAGTGATAATGCTCCGCCACAAACGCAAGATTGCTTTTTTTTTCTCCCTCTCCTTCTCTAAAGTCCATTTTCTGGGTCACTGCATTGAATTCATTACTGTCTTTGAAGACATTGGGCTGGGAAGGAATAATGCTTCCCTTTCACTCGCGCTGAGAGAGAGTAGAGAGTTGTGAGCACTGGAGTCAGGGCCAGAGGCCTGGGAGGGAGGAGAGCAGGGCGGGGACGCAGTAATATGTGACATCTTTATCTGGTTTTAATTTCAGTCATAAATATTGAATGCTTTATTTGCTCATCTGCAGCTGCCGCCACTCAGTCAGTGTTTGTGTCTCTTATCTTTTTTTTTTTTTTTTTAGTCGCTCTGCCAGCAGACTCCATGTTTCTTATGTTGTAGCTTGGGGCCAAAGCAATAGAATGAGGTAACGATTTTTCCATTTTCAAATGAACTCCAAAATGGACTTTAGCCAATTGAAACACTAAAAATCCAGCCAGTGGATCCTCTACAGATCCAGTGAATATGAATAAAGCATGATTTAAAATACTCTTGTCCTGGATCTACATCATCAGACTGGAAGGAGAGATGCTACTGGCCGCTCTGTGAGAGGGTGACACTGACATAGCGAGCATTATGGGAGTCAGCTCATCCCCTGGGTGAATCAATAGGTGACATATGATAGTGGCTCACCCATCAAGTGATGCGGTGACTGGGGGTGCTGCTGGAAATTTGCTTAAAGCCTACACCAATTAACTTCAACATGACAGATTCAGGCAGCCAATGAGTGAGCACTTTGCATTCTGCCGCCTGCCTGACTCTGTGGGTACAGAAGGGAAACCTCAGCTGTTAGACGGATGGTGGGTTGCTTTTGTGTGTATGTGTGTGTCCTCCTCCTTGTACATTTGCTTGTGCATGCTAAGGCGGAGGTGTGTGTGTGCTCGTGTGTGTGTGTGTGTGTGAGGGGTGGTGGTGGTTGTGAGGTGGGGGGGGGAGTAAATCTGCAGTGATTCAGGCCCGGCTCTCGCTCCTTAATGATGATGTCAATCTGTGAAAATGCACGCACACATTGGAGCTGTCAGGGCCTCATCAATCAGAGAGGGGTTTGTCAAAGGAGCCCAGGCCCAGATTAACGAGGCGGGGACAATGACGATGGGCCATTTGCATAGAAAATTACCCTCATCTTTAGGAAAGTGATAGCGCCAAGGAACAGAGGCTGACAATGGGGATGTTAGCAGGCGTTGTTGTGGTTGTTATTGAGGGAGAAAAAGCACTTTGATATCTTTTTTTTGTGTTTAACTTGACTGCAGGAGCATAATTAGAAGATTTGATTGCAGTGCATTTTATGAAATTTACCCTTAGATTAAAACAACAAACCTTTTCTTTCATTTCAGCCGTGATAAATGGATTTAATAGCTTATATGAAGGCAAATAAACCAAAGTGTTTTTGCACTTTTCTTTCCCCATCCCACCTCCAAACATCCCCACAGAATCAACTACCAACAACGCAAAACCCCCGTCTGTCCATTTGCTTTCCTGCCCAAATGAGACAGTGATGAATCAAGTGGGTTTAAGCTCTGTTTTTATGAACTCCTCCAACAATACACGCAGAGTCCATCTTTAGCTGCAGCTCCAGCGAGGGCTCCTCCCTCCCAGCTCGCTTCATTGTCAAGCAAAGGAGACAATGGTTAAAGCTACATATTAACTCGCCCGTTGTTTGCAGCTATTCTGCTCAGTTGCCATCTGGCTGGACTGACTCCTCACTCCCTGACACATAGGACAGTAAGGGTCAGGTCACCTGCAGGGACAGGGCCAGAGTACATTAAGCCACAATGGCTGAGCTCCAGTGTGTGTGTGTTTATTCACATGTGTGTGAAAGAGGGAGTCAAAAGGGGGATTGTTTGAGTTGCCAGTGTGAAGAGTTTGTGGTGTGGGAACTGAGACTCAAAGACAGTTTGTGTTGGTAACAGAAACTGTGTGCGAGAGTGTGTGTTTGGCAAGTTTATGCACCCAAGTACACATGCGTGCATTTCTCTTTGCACCTGCAAGAAAAGAAAGTGACTGTGTGCACTTTGTATCATTGTGTCTGTCCTTTCACCACCACAGTGTGTGTGGTTCAGTGTGTGTTTGTGTGTGCATGCGGTGGCAGGGGGCCTTCCTCACTGAGCAAGAGCAGGACAGTTAAGGTGTCACCGACGTGATGGAGAGGGCCCTCCTTCACAGGAGGCCAGCAGCTGCCAGGTTTTTAGCAGCTTTTGCAGAGGACTTCACATAAGTTAGTGGTCAGAGGTTTGGAGAGAAAAGGCCAAAAACCACAAGATTTACAGTGGAGGTCGAAGGTCAGAAGTCAAAGTGTGGAAGGTCAAAAGGTGCACTTTCTCTTGTACGCACACACATACACACACCTCACAGCACTTATAAAGCTAATGTAACACAAAGCTGTAATGAGGTTCATTCACTTTTCCAGTCTGCATATCTTTATATCATGTAAACATAAAGGGTCAGTTCACTCAATCTAGAAATGATGCATTTCCTCACTTAAAAAATTGTTCAAATAACAATGGTTCACAGTGAGGTTGTTAACCCGAGTAACCACGGTACATAAAATTTTGATGCACCAAGATACTATCAAATAAAACCAAGCCTATGTGCCAGGGATTTGACCAGGATTTTAGCCCCAAACATTCTATTATTTGGATTTTACCTATTTATTTGACCTCTGTCGCTAAATTCTATGCAACTTTTAAAATGTAACATTTATAGTTTGAAATTCCTCTATAAATCAGCTGGCACATAGGCTTTTAACTTGGAAATTGTTAAAAAAAACTACACGCCTGAACTGGTAGGTTCTAGGAGGAACACTGAATCTTATATGCTGTATTTATTTACAGGCTCAGAAAATACTGGACTCAGCTTATAAATGTTTGCAAGGTTGGTAAAATTCCCCACATTTCCAAAACAAATACAGAATGCAAAACACCAGTGGTAGTCATGGATCTGCTGTCGGAGAGATACCAGCGAGATACCAGACATGAAAGAAAATTTCAATATAATTTGGCTGAACTAAACTTTCATCAAAGAAGATTTTACATACAACATGTTGCATTTAACCCATTTAAACCTTCAAATCACATAAGAACCAAGAGTGGATACTGAATTATTTCTACTACATTTCAAAGTTGACCTTTAAACCTACTTAGAGAAAAAGTATCTCCACAAACTGTATTTAAGGCCAGTAAATAAATAAATAGCCTCATTAATCACCACTAGATCAGAGTAGACACTTTAACGCCCTGACAGTCAACTTGGCACCCACCCTTATTACACTGTCATGGACCAATAAACACCCATGCCAGCGCTGCTCCACCAATCAAACATCTGGCATTTGCAGGTCGTTAGGGGGGACAGCGAATCAGATACCTCGCTCAGGCGGGGGAGGGGAGTCGGCTTCGTGCCCGGACCCTCCTAATCTCACCAATGGGAATGCAGAACTCCTTGTAATCCAATTAAAGGAGCGTAAGCGGTTTGTTAGACACTGTGTGTTAGTGTAAGCACTATCCAATATACTCTGGGCTGCTAACAGCATGACTGGGGATACACTTTGGTCCATGGAACACAGGAGTTGCATACAGCTGGAGGGGCTAATGTGGTAATATCAGGATACCATCTCAAATCAGGCTTGTGAATACAGCAGGGGAGGGGAGGCATAATACTGCTGACCTTTGGTTGATTCCTCTTCAGGCATGATGACGAGGACAAAAGAGATCTAACGAGAAAAGAGTAATGAAAGGTCATCCACAAAGTCACTGAACATATCTGTACATAATAAACTTTATGTGTACTTTAGGCCTGTGAAAGTATATGGAACATGCTCATATTACCATTATTTTCAAAAATTACCAAGCATGTAGACCCCAGATTGTTCATTTGTGCCTTTTGCAGCCTTTGTAGATGTGAGGAGGTTTTCTCACGCTGGCACCTCCCATTTCCTACAATCCGGCAGCTGCAAGTGAACGCACTGCATCTGACACGGAGGAACTTAATCATATCTTCTTTTTTCTCTTTCCCAGATGCATCGAATTGAACTTAATTGGATGCTACATCACCTCAGTGAGGGGCTGCATGGCAAATCTTATTAAGAAAAAGCAGTGTGTTTCTCCAACGCTCGCTGATTCCTTTACATCTCGGCATCTGTGGGAGAAAACCCCGCTGAGGCGTATTCTCCAGCCCCTGTAACTAATGACGGCGTTGCCCAGATTTGACAGTGAGCTGTGTCTGTATATTGTGCTTAATATCATAATAATAATGAGAGCAAATTAGAACAATCAATTTCCATGGCTGGTTGTTGATTGGAGGAGGAGGTGAAAGTGACAGGAGGTGATCCATCATCTTCGGCCAGTCACATTAAGGAGAGCGCTGTGGAGCAGTTGGGCTGGGCTGGGGGCCAGCCCCAGCCAATGGGAACAGGCGGGAGTGGAGGAGGGAGATCCATTACACCCAAATCAAGTGCTAATGTAGCTGTGAAGTGGGTGAAACACAGGGAGAGGAGGAAAGAGAGGAGAAAGAGGATGACAGGGGGTTGCTGAGACTTATGACTGGTTAGAGTGGGCTCTTTGCCCAAGGATTTGTCTGTTTACCTGACAGCATGTCCATGTGCCCTTAAGCTAGAGCCACTGTTTTGTCACAACATCACCTCAGTGCATAGCCAAAGCTAACACAAAACACACAGCAGTTTGTCCCTTTTGTCAGTCCATAATCACAGTCGCTCAGTCATCATGAACTACAGCTCGAGTCCCACAAGGGGTCACTAAAATCTCACTTCCCCTGAATGCTCTAGAGCTCTTGTCTCTCAAATCTTCAGCACAATGAAGCAGTTGTGTCTCAGAATCATGTGCCATTTGCAACCAGGAAGTGTGAACACAGAACCAAAATATGCATGTAAAAATGCAAAAGACAAATTTTCTGCCATTAACTGCTGACCTTTAACATGAGCACAAACAGATGGGAGTGCAGTGATGATAATTGTGAGAATAATTAGGATTTAGCTGAGACTTGGCCGATGACAGTCACTCCACCTCATGGTTTTTGAATGTAAAAACTCTGCTAAGTGTCCTCATGTGCACTTCATTTCCCTTACACACCTTTATCACACACACCCAAAGAAAAACAGCCATCATTTAACGGCTACTGTCCCAGATTCCTGCTGGAGTTACTCGACCACAGCCAAAACTCCTCCATTTTAAAGATCGGAAAAGCAACATTAAGTACATTTCCACCTTTTATCAGCTCATGTTGGAGCCTTTCTCTCTAAACCTATTTCTGCCAAACGATGGCATGGGGCGGGTATATTAGATTTCATCAGCAGCCATCAATCATGGCTGCACTTAACACGATCAGCTCCCCAGTCTATTCGAGCGAACAATGGGGGACAGGCACGTCCCGCCTGCAACAGAGTAAATGAGGAATTTAAATACTGCACAAGAGACTACGGCAGCTCGGAGGGGGCTGTCTGATTAAAGGCCACAATATCTGCTTTTCCAGGCAGATGATCTGTCAACGGGATGCAGGAGAAAGCTTATTGAAATAATGGGCTGTTAATGTGAGGTTATACTGCGCTATACTGCACACACACACAAATTCTTGTGAGGATACTCATTGTGGCGACGCAAGGTTTTTGCTGTGTATGTGCACACAAAAACTGACTCCCAAACAAACACACAGAGTTTAATTTTCACACGGGGGCATGCACACACATTAACACATGTCCATGCCAAGTTTCCCAGCACAGCACCCCCCTACTGTCTGCTATTGATGGGTAATTTATCAAATGGCATCTCGTTCACTGTTGAGAGGAAATTAAATCATGTAGTTCCAGATCCTGATTATGATCATGAGATGTCCCTCTTGTAAATTATGTTGTTTCTTTTTCACAGCTATTTTATTTGCCAACATGGAAGTCTCTCTCTGGTTTCACCTAATTATTGTGTTAATGAGCAGACACAATCAGATACTGAGGACTGGTAATGGAGGCAGGAAAGACTGGAAGAAAGTCCTGCTGATGGAAAGGTTTACACTTTGTATTGAAAGTTTGGGTGCAGATGAAAGAGTTCTGCAGTTTTTTTGTGCTCTGGAGCAGTGAAATGCTCACAAATGAACCCCAAAGTCATGAGTCCTGTCATGTCTTCACAGAGAGCAGGATGGGATAAATCATAATGTAGGCATAAGAAAAGCAGACATAAGGGTGATATTCTTTGTCTGTAAATTCCTCCATGCAATCACCTTACCAGCAACAATGGTAAATATTCACTTTATTGTAATTTTTTTATTTATTTATTTTGAACATGTGAGAAAAAAATGCTGCAATAATCAATGTTTCTGTTAGAAAATGGTTGAGATGACAGTGTGTCATGTGTAAGATGTTGGTCGTGGGGATGAACACAAAGAGAGACATCACCCAGCTCCTTCATTGTCCTCCTAAACAACCTGAGTTCCCCTCAGCTTAATACAAGATTTCTTTTTCTGTCAACTGCTTCAATTCTCCCAAACTGCTCTCATGAACCTCATTTTCAGCTGGAGGAGGGCAGCTGTTTTCAGTAAAAATCCTCTGATAAAACCTTACTACTTGCTTGAGACTAAAAACAGACAGAGTTTACAGATAGTCAGAGAGCAAAGAGGAGAATTAACAGGTAAAGTTATGTTTCCCCTGGGAGATGCTAGAAAATCAGAGTTAAATGTCTCTGCTGGAATGTACAAAAAACAAACTCATCACAACAACTTGGAGATGATAATATGTAGATATTGTGTTTACAGCTTGTTGTGTTGTCTCCACGTAATCACTAATCAATTAATGCAACATTAGGAGTGAAACAGAAGGCAACTATGTTCTTAGATAGATAAATAACAGAAATTAAGGGCTTTTTCGTAAACTATACTAATCAAAAATGTCTCACAATTATACTTTCAGTGGTTCCTCTTTGTGGCTCCAACTTTGCAATTAAATTATAGAAAAATATATATTAAAGAAGTGAATTAAATAATCAGGTTTTCAGGTTTTAATTTCCTTTAGTGGAAGAGGGGGACCGCAACACAAGTAGTAAACACATTCATAAATATGTTGAAAGTCTGGATAAGTTTAAGACTATAGAAAAAAAGATTTTAAAATAAGCAATTAAAATTAAGTAAAACAAATTGTGAGAAAGTCCTACATGATAAACTTGTATTCAGTCTTTCAGTTGTAAGATTCATAATGTTCAGTTTTTAGTTTAATCTGTGTCTGAGAGTTCTCTTTAGTCATTGTTCAGGGGATTAAGAAGTTTTTCTCATTTAAAGTTCACATGTATTAAAAAAACATTTGATCAGATTAGCATGTCATTGTACAAGTTTGTCCTCTTCTCTTGTCTTGTGGTGTCAGTCCTGTGAGTGTCTCCCTGTTCGTAGTATGATTGATTTTTTACACAAAAGCAGCGTGAATCAGCAGACATTTCCACAGTGATAACAGTCATATGACGCACACCATTTGACCTACTCAATAGTCTCAACTTGATCAGTTGGGTTAAAGTAAGGAAAAAAAGTTTGAAGGTTGATTAGTTGTCTAGTTGAGGAACTGTGTGGAAATACAAACTGCAGCAGAAAGGTCAAACACACCAAAGATGCAGGTTTACACCATGTTTTTGTTAACATGATTATGAGGTGGGATCTGCCACTGATTTAAATATCTCCTGTTTCATGTCATTTACACCTCTTTTCCTCTTTCAAATAATACATCTCAGCTTGCTTTGTACTGTGTACTTCATATCAAAATCAACCTCTAAAGATCAATGTTTGGCCCTTTGAAAGACACATGATCAAACTGTCACTTCAGGGAGCAGCTTTTATGTCTCTTGTATAGATTTGTATGGTGGCTCAATGCATCACTGAGGGAGGTTGCACAACAGTTTTTACGATAAACTGTACAACTTTGAAATCTCTGTAATGTCAAAGTCAAAGAAAAATGTATGTTTATCTATGTCAAGAGCTTTTTCTCTCAATAGATCATGCGTTTGTTTTACAGAAAATTAAAACCTAAAACATTATACCATGAAATCACCACAGATGTATAGTGCAAGAGTCATATGTGAAACAGGAGACACTGTGACCGAAGCCCATTAAGAAGTGACGAAACAGGACTGCATGCAAGACACATGTAAGGAAGTGATGCAGAGCGTGTCAGTTTTTGGGAATTAACTCACATCATTTATTTGTGCTTTGTGAGCACAAGACAAAGCCTGTTTCTACTGAATTCTAACTATTGTTTGCTCAAGGGTTATCCTTATTATTTTATTGTTTATAGAGGATATTTCAAATTGAATGACAAAAGAAATGTGTGCAACAAGGTGCTAACAAAAGGTATCACAGCAACACAGTAGCCTGATTGGAAAAATGCAGGATGAACAGGTCTTATGTTTTCATGAGAAACAATATTGAAAACTTATTGAATGTAAACCAATATCAAGAAAAAATGTATCACCAAAACAGTCATATTCTTTATTTGCATCAACCTAAAAGGATTTTTTTCTGCCCTTTCTGACTGTTTCATGTGAGTAACACTTAGAGTGCTAAGGAGGCAAAAAACTTTAAACAGGAAAGAGACAAAACTAAAGAAAAGTCCAAAAACAGTAATTATCTTCTTACCTGTTAAAATAATGGGGCCTCCCACTGAAAGGTCCGGACCCACAGGTTAGAAATCCACCTCTATTTCCAAAATAAGAGACAGGTTCCCATTAATCTGGTTTAAATGAATAAATTGTACTCGGTGCGTGTAATTCCGCAGTTGTCAGTCCACTGATGATAACGGTCAGGGGTGTGTCGTAACTCATTACAAATAATGCATTTCATTAAAAAAGTGTTGTTTGTTACACACATATTGTTTCCCTTTAACCAAACTTTTTTATGTCAGTCTTGAATTGGATAAACCCTTGAGTCAGTTATCTAGATCAGGGGTTCTGACGTTGAGGCCCGATTTTTCAGTGCAGAGCGGCCCGGGGCCCATTAAATATTAACAATGTATAGATTTAATTGATCTCACTCGTTTGTAGGGATGGCTCCATACCACTTTTTCACATACCGATCTGATACCGATACTGCAGCCTTGAGGATCGGCCGATACCGATCCAATACCAATCCAATTCTTTTTGTCACTCTAAAAGTTGTTAAAATACGTGGATGTAATTTGCTTGATATTGACATCTAAAAACACAAAAACACAAACAAAGAAGGAAAATATGTGACAACAACTGAAGTCATGTGTAACTGCTGTGGCTTTATTAAAACTTAAAGCTCACATCC
>JAPZDZ010000020.1:19995467-20013532 GCA_029783805.1 Acanthurus tennentii
AAGGACACTTTACTAACTTCACTAAATATGTCAAAAGCACACTTAAACATTTTACACTGCTGAGAGGCAAAAACAGACAATAAAGGTGTTTGTGATTGTGGAGAATAGTGTGAGCAGGTTGAGGTCCAGGCTGTTTTATGTTTGAGCCTCCATTTAGACCAGGTTTTGGCTGGTCTAAACTCCTAGCGCATTTGACCTCATTGCGTCAGTTGTAAGATAGCAAACGCGCCAGCCTTCATTCACAGACCTCCGCCGCTCGGCACACAGACCCGGCGCAAGCAGATTTCTTATCTTACACTTGTGACAAAAATGCCGTTTACGCTGGATAGCAATGACAACTGCGCCACTGGCGCACCGTGTTTGCACTGGGTGTACCATAGGGCCCCAGATGTCTGACATTAAAAAAAAATACACAAGTGGAAATAAAACTAGAATGTCTAATCTTTTCTTTTAGACAGGAAGCAGACAAGCTAAAAAAAAAAAAAAACACCAAGAAACAAGTCACATCATCAGCTGGTGCTTTACATTCATCCAAGACAAAATCAGATTGTCATGAAAAATAAACACACATTGAAGCCCATTGTAATCACTCTTTTTTCCCCACAGGTATCTCTCTTAGTGTGGTGCCGATGTACCTCGGTGAGATCGCTCCCAAGAACCTGCGGGGCTTCCTGGGCCTTGTTCCCAGCATTCACATTTGTCTTGGAGTCTTCATCGCTCAGGTTCTGGGACTCGAGGAACTGCTGGGAAAGGTATGAGCATCATGGTGCTCAAACTCTTTACAGGTCTACATAGTCATATGGGCGTAAACGTGAATAGATTGTGAATTTGTGGCGTAAACATTAGCATGAAAAAGCCCCATCTTCTACCTGGCGTCCAAATACAGATTTTGCATTTGAAATTTTATTTTATTTTTTTCTTTTAAGTATGCATTTCTCTGAACTGTGGCAATTCTAATATCACTTATAAGAGCAAATAATAAAAAAAGATTAAAAATTTTATAGGAAGCACAACAATTATTAGTACAACATACCCAGCCAGCCTGTGTTTTCCTCCTGTTCAGCTGGATGAGATGCACGGAAAAATGAGGCTTAAAGCTTAAAAAT
This sequence comes from Acanthurus tennentii, assembly GCA_029783805.1. NCBI lineage: Eukaryota > Metazoa > Chordata > Actinopteri > Acanthuriformes > Acanthuridae > Acanthurus > Acanthurus tennentii. Next base: position 19,996,574 of record JAPZDZ010000020.1, read on the forward strand.
GTCTGATCTTTTGTGAATATGAGTATGGGTTGCATTTTGGTTCATCCCATCTCATATTAATGTCCTTTTAACACTCTGTACTCAATAGAGTCTACAGGTTGTTTTTAAGAGTTGCTGTTTGTTACATTTAGTAAGGTATCCTGTTTTCCCACACAGGAAGAGTACTGGCCTCTTCTCCTGTCCCTGGTGGTGTTTCCCACCATGATACAGCTGATGCTGTTGCCATGGTTTCCAGAGAGTCCACGGTACCTGTTGATAGAGAAGCACAATGTTCACGCCACCATCGCGGGTTAGAATACAGACATTTCTTTAAAATGGTTATCTCTTAAGGTTAATAACTTGAAATTCAGTCTTTATTGTTACCGACTGGATTTTTTAATTTCACTTTTTTCAGATTTTTCTTTTCATGTTGTCTGTTATTCCTGGAATTTTAAGCTAATGTGAGTACTAGTGTATCTGCAGCCTTTTTAAGGGTTTTTCTGTCTGTCTTTTAGCCCTGAAGTGGTATCGTACTAAAGGAAACATCCAGGCAGAGATTGAGGAGATGCAGGAGGAACAGCGCTCTCTGTCCTCCATCCAGACCGTCTCTGTTTACGGCTTGCTCAGGGACCGCTGTGTTCGCTGGCAGGTCATCACCATCATGGTGGTCAACATCGGCATGCAGTTGTCTGGCATTGATGCAGTAAGTGTGAAAAGCAAGTGGGCCTGTTGTCCTTCCTGTCTTTGTGTGTGTGTGTGTGTGTGTGTGTGTGTGTGCTCACATTTTGACTGTACAGTTATAGTTCCCATCCGTTATCTCCTGGTTCTCTTTGTCAGTGTTTCCTCACATAAGACCGTCCACCCATCCACACTGAGTTGAACACATTTGTTCTCCCTTTGCTCCATGAGGATGGAAGTTCTGTGCACACTGACTCACGTGCTAATACCAATTCCCAGTAGGGAAACATCCCAGTGAGTCCCGCTACTGGGATGTTTCAGACAGGAACACTGGAAGGCTGCACACACTCTTACAAATCCATTAAAATTGAGTCTAGAGTAGAAAAGAGTTTAGAGTCCAAAAACATGCATATTTATCTTGAGTGTTTATAATTTTATTTACACAAATCACATCATTATATTTGGCACAGAGAGATCACACGAAATGATGTCAACAAGATGCCTTTCACAGTATGTGCAACTCTGATTTTGTGAAGTTACTTATTCAAGTCTGGAACCACTTGACCAAGGGCCGAATCTTGAAAAAAAAACTAATTTTCCTCATTCCCATTTCTCCATCCATAAATCATTATGTTACTACTGTGACTGTCTGGGTTTTCACATCATATAGCCGCAGATCCACAGTGGTATATTGTTTTCTTTTTTGTGTCCTAAAAGCTCTATGGTAAATAGCTACAAGTAAACAGGGGACATACAACATGGACATTTTTTTTGCCTCTATCTCAACAGCAAAGATAAAAACAACAATTATAAGACAAGTAAATACATGTATTCATTATTATAAATAAATATATCCATGTCAAAACCTTTGACTGTACTAGCTGCTCATAATAGTTCCTCAAAAGTCAAGCCAAAGCTGGTTTCTTTCCTTTAAGGTAGCTCCCATCATGCTGATGTATGTTCAAAAGCTAATTTTTCAGATAATTTAAGTTTAATTCAGTTGTTAAATGCTATATAGGGGGGTCCTTATGTTTGTCGGCTCACCCTGAGGCTGTATGAATGTGACAATGAAATTTTAGCTCCATCCACCAAAACTATGGCACAGAATGTTGCTACAGAAGACGTCACCAGCGCAGAATAACAGAACCACCCATTAGGAAAATTATATAATAAATTTTTTTTAACACAATAAAAAATGTTTTATATAATGGGAAGAAATGGATACATGTGTCAGTTCTAAACCAAAAAAGGAAATATTCAGTTTTTCTACTTCCATCTTTCTGCAAGGACTTTAATTCATTGCTAGGAAGCACTACATTTTAAGGACATGACCTTAAATGGAATATCATTTTTTCCAACCGAATTTAAAGCATGAACTACTGAAACCAGTGTTCAGGACTGACACATGGCAATACTATTTCACACTGTGAAAAATCATATAACAAAGACTGAGTCGTTTAATTTGTTAGGAACAAGCTTCTAAGATAAGACCAATAGTAAAATAGTCAAATACATTAAACTTCAGGACTGAATGATAAACACATGCTGCTGGGCCAATCTAGCTCGTCGTACTTCATCCCTTTTTCTTATTTTTGAGGATAGTTTGTTAGGACAACAGTCACATTAAGTGACACGAGTGTGGTTTCTCTGCACTTTTGCAGATGATGCTGTTTAATGATCTCAGATACAATCTAGAGAGAAACACAGTGAAAGTGTCATTATGGTCATTGTCCTCTCCCTGGCTAATTTTAGGCGAAAAGTGCAAATCTGGCAGGAAATATAGAAGTTCATGAAAATAAATATGACACCAGCACATATTTCAACACAGCACACCCTCAAACAGGAAGACCTTGGAGTTTAGAGAATTCAGCTTAGTCGGTTCAGACAGCTGCAGAGAGCTCTTAAGGTGCCTCCCTCTGGCTGTGTAATTGGGAGAAGACCTTTTTGTACACCCAGATGCACCACAGGGACTACATCAGTCAGCTGGTCCAGGAACAGCATGTGTTTGGCCTGAAAGAGCTGAAGGAAGTCTCTGAGGCATGTATGCCAGGGCTGCTCTGCTTACCCTGTTTATGTACATTACGACTCATGACAGAGAATTAAAGAGAACCCCCTAAAAAAATAAATAGAAATTACTAGTATACACAGGATGGCAGTAATTTAGTCAAACACTTTTGATTTGACACTAATGAAACTGATAAAACACTGGCATACTCATGTAAAAAAAATTGTCCGATCTCACATCTGATCTGAAATAACAGGATTTGTCAGGTCACTGAGGAAGAATTTTAGCACACATCAGCATGTTATTTTTCATGACAGTTAATGCTTTCAAAGTATTTCCAGTCCCTGTCATTTTACTTTTCAAATTGTTTTGTTTACTTTCTGCTGTGGCAGGCTTGTGTATTTGCACACTTTAGTGCTGCAATGGTGACGAAACAGTGTGCGTCTGGTTACTAAATCAACAAGACAGCATTTAACTGAACCAATTGCAATCTTAACCACACCTCATCAATGATGGATGTTGCATCGGCAAGTGTGATTAATGAGAAAACACAAATTAATTTCAAGGGGAGCTCTTGTCAGAAGTCCATGCTGATAAAACGCTGGATCTCAAATGCATGAGTGATGGTCGGCGTGATGATAATGATCACTTTGATGAATCACATGCAAACAGCAAATAAGCTGAGTGACTTTTTGGCTCCTCATTGAAATAAAAGACAAACTCTGAGTTTGGAGGCATCTGTCTGCATGTGGGCTTGTCTGTCAGTGTTCCAACATCTTTGTTATATTTATTAACTTTATGTCCTTGTCACTTTCAGATCTGGTTCTACACAAACGATATATTTAAGAATGCAGGGATCACCGAATCTTATATTCAGTACACAACGGTGGGAACCGGTGCCATTGAGGTCATCTCTGGGATGCTGGGGGTGAGTGGATATTATCACACTTCACACTCCGTACACAGTTACACACTACACTTCATGTGCTGAACATTTGCTGATCCTCCGTGGATCATCTTGTGCTGTGTAAGAGTCATTTTTTTAAGGATAAGTGAAAAATGAATGATTGAATACTCTTGATATTGTATCGATGTCCGTTATTAATGGTCTGTGTATGAATCAGTATTTCCTTGTCATAGCTTACATGGACACTTAGGAACAAGTAAAAAAAAATAAAAATAATTGTAAAACACAATTTGTTATGAATAGATCTAATGACACTACTGGTTCATGCTACATTTTTCTTAATAAAAATACTTTCATTTTTTAACACCTTTTTAAATTTGCTTCTACATTTATGAAAACATATATCTGGGAAATCCTACAGTACACTGGAATCAGCCAAATTCCCATTTTTGTTGCCCTGTATCTCTGTTGTGCACCAGTAAACATTAAAATGGGCTAAAATGATATGAGAATAAAACTCAGCTGTTTCTTCCATCTTGATGATGTTTGGTGTTATGAGCCAATCACAGCACTTCTTGCTTATTTTGCTGTTTTGCAGTGTTTTACTATTGAGCGTCTGGGCAGAAGACCTCTGATGATTGGTGGTTTCCTCTTCATGGGACTCTGCTGTGTTGGGATCACAGTGTCAGTCCTCTTCCAGGTAAAGTGTCATCTGATGCCCTGCTTGAAGAATGTGAGGCTGCAGTAAATTGTTAAGAAAATTTTGTAAAGTTAGTTATTGTGAAGTTATTGTAAATGTAAACTAAAATATGTGTCTAAATTCTATTTTTTTTCTCTTATTTTATGTAAAAACATACTAGGAGAGGTTAAAAAGAAAAAGGGAAAAGAGATGGTTTTTCTTGCTGTAATCGTTTCTTCTGTTTGTACTAATTGTAGTGATGGGGGACGAAATGGACATTTTGTGTAAAAACTTCATCAAAAACTTATCTAAAGCTTTAATGAGGCTTAAACAGTCTTTGTTAATCAAATCATGTGGATATCCTAAAAACAAGTTTGCTATTTGTAAGGGAAGTATTACAGAAAGGAATTTTGCACTAAAAAGGCTGTAACACTTAAAGATGTCTTCTTGATTTGTGTAAGAACAGATGAAGTATCACATTAGCTTCAGACAACTTTTTAATACGTTTTTGCAGAAAAGAGAACAGCCAGTTATGCCCCCCACCACTTTGATTGAGAAGGATCTCTTTATAATCAGCACGAACAAGAGGGAAGATAAAACAAAAGCAACAACAAAAAAAACTGTCTATGTTCATACTCTTAAAATGGTTTTAAAGATTTTTGAAACCTTTAAGAATAAAATGTAAAACATTTACATTTGATTGTTAGTAAAAGAAAACGTGAGCTGTGTGAAGTTTGGAGAACCCCTTGTACTTACAGTATAAATGAGAATATTTGCATGAAGTAAAGGTCAGGAGCCACACGTGATACAAGTCATCATATTAATGTGTGGCATTAAATCAGAATGATTAAATACAGTCAAATGATTAATTATGACAAAACTGTACACATTAATTACTTATGTATATAACTCATGACATCAGACCCATGACTTTTGTTTGACCAATCACAGGCACAGCTGTCTTTCATGCGCTACATCAGTGTGGGCTGCGTTGTTGGGATTATTGCAGGCTTCTGCATAGGTCCAGGTAAGCATTTGAGCAAATCCACCCTCTCTGCATCCCACATTGATCCTCTGTTCAAAAAACTCTGGCTGCCCTGTGTGTAAGATAACACTGCTCCCTGCTGGAAGCTTAAACAATAGCAGGCCCTGGCTCTGAAAAAACAGCATTGTCCCCTCCCTGCTCCTCCTCTGACTGCGAATAGATAATGTATTTCATTAGTCTTGTAAATTAGGAAATCATAACTGCCACACTACATCCATTCCCACAGTCATTTGTACACCGGATGAGTTGAGTGAAGTGAATTAAGAGGCAATGGTTTACAACTTTAGGAGCAACGCTGAGTGGACCTGCGAGGATGATGAATTAGAACAAATCTGGTTTACATAGCGTCATTCGTCAAGCCAGCAGAATCTATACCTCTGCTCGCAAACGAAGATTTCTGGTGCTGCAATTAGACTTTTAATGGCTCATTGTTCATAAGCTAGCCATGATGAATAAGGTTTCCTTTTTTTGCTTCAGACAAAACCTTGCACACAAAATGAACACCCACCCCCCATTGCCAACCCCCCCGGACATACCATCAATGTTGACAAATTATGGTATTGTTATTGGTTTGACAATATTAAACCTTCCTTATGTAATTATCATGCACAGATAATGAGGAAGTCGTTTGGAAAGCTCATCATTGCAGCATATTAATGTATATTTCTCCTTCATAGCTTTCACTTCTAACAATGAAGAATTAACGTGTGTAAAGAAGAAACAACATCTCATAGATCCTGTGTATCAAACTAATGAAATGCTGGAGTCCAGCTAAGCTGTCCTGTTTCTTTGGTTTGGAGTTTGACTTTTGCCAAATTGACAAACCTCCTTTTTTTTCAATCTATGATCCCAAAGTAATAATAAAAACATAATGAAGTACATGCAGGAAAAAGGATATTATACAACAGCAATGAGGCTTAAGGAACGTAAGTCATTTGTAATATCATGTTCTCTTTATTTTGAATGACGCACAAGCACAGCCCTAAGTGGGAATTTTGATAAACCAATTGATAAATGAAGACACTGAATATGATATCACAACACCAAATTGAGTCTAACAGCTGTACTGAGTGTTTAAATGTGATTTTTATTGTGACAGCTTGGTCGGATGTCTTGTTAGATCAGACCAATAGATGAGGTGGATATGAAGTATTGCATCACTGGCTGAGAAGATTGTCCTCTAAAAAATTAATGCAAATATGTTTCCTTGTCTCTTGTGTGTAGCTGGTGTGCCTTTCCTGATCACTGCAGAGCTGTTTAAGCAGTCACACCGACCGGCTGCATACACTGTGGCCGGCTGCCTCAACTGGATGTCAAACTTTACCATTGGCTTTGTTTTTCCCTTCCTAGAGGTCAGAGAAAACTCATATTCTACTCACCTTGAGTTTAGTTTGTTCTGATGTTTAGATTTTGAAACCCTGAAACCACCAAAACATGCGAAATTTGGAGCAAATCTTGTGTGCAGATTCTGGGTTTATTGCCCAAAATGTACTCAAAGTTTTATTATTTTTGCATTATTATTTATGGATCTGTTGTGGCTGCATTTGTTAGACAGTGTCAGTCTATGGTTTTTAGTTGAATTGGGGCAGCTCCTTAAATACCAAAGTTACCATTTAAAATGGTGACCCTGCTGCCTCACATAGTCCTCAGTGTTGTTCAAGTCAAACACAAAGAGGGCGGTGATCCAACCTGTGGAAAAGTGATGACTTAACCTGCATAAATTCTGGCCACAAGTGTTAACACAACACAGATTATTTTCTCATGTAAAGCTTCAGGGCTGTTAGGTGTTAGCTATGCTAACAGTTCTCCCTTGGCTCCAGTCCTTGTGCCAGCAAAGATGGACTAAATGTTGCTTTCTGGAGAGTCTTTGACCTTGCACTGTAGAAACTGATAACAACTATCACACTGACTGACTTTGAAGAATATAGAGAAAAGCTGAAGATATGTTCTCATCTCATGATTTTATATTTTTTCAAGTTTAACCCCACTGAATGATGCCATTTCCTATTTAGAGCTGCACTAATGAATGTATTTACCTCCAAAATGGCCCGGTGTGAAAGGAATTGCTTGTATTGATGAAACCACAGACAAACCCTGCAGTTCCTCCTAACTTTAGGGACTTTTTAGCATCATTCATCTGATTGTTTCTGAATTGTTCTATTGCAACTTTATTGTTTTAGTTGTTTTAGTTCAGGCTCACAGCTCCTCCATGTTGTCTTTAGCCATAACAGGAACATGTTTTTTTATTTAAATATAGTACTGTTAATGACCTGCCAACACCAAACATCAGACAGAGAAAGTTAGCAGCAAGAGACTTGTATGTCCTTAAAAAGCAAAAACAGTGAGGAATGAATCCTGAGCTTACAGTCATCAGCTGGACACAAACTCGATCACAAAGTAAATGCTAGTGTTGCTCTGTAGGATGTAAATAATCAAACTGTTTGCCAACATGTTTACCATAAAAAACTGTACAAGGAGACAATTTGTCCATGTTGTGTTTACAGCTTGTTTCTGCTGTTACCGCGTGGCCAGAGAAGGATGGAAAATCAGTTATTGTCAAATTATTTTCAAACTAACTCGTTCTTAAAAAGAAATTTGTATGTAACTGACATTAGCCTACTTTTCTGTGTTTTTCTGTGGTCATGTTATAATTCAAATTAATGTTAATTCTGCTTATATTAGCTTCACTGTGGCCTGTTTCTCCCTATAGATCCTGCTTTCTTTCATGTCTCCTTATAGAGAACAGTAGTTTTGTTGTTTCCTTGAATAATCTCCACTGTTTAAAGAAGTCCTCAGGTGTTTGTTTTCTTTTCATTCATGTATATTTTTTTAAAGTAACACTTTGTGACTTCTCTCCACAGATTGCCACAGGTCCTTACTGTTACTTGATCTTTTGCTCTATCTGCTTGGGAGTGGCTGTCTACACCATCTTTGTTATTCCTGAGACCAAGAACAAAACATTTATGGAGATCAGCCAGATGTTCGCCTCCATGAACAAGATCCACAAAGATGAGCTGACCAATGGTCAGCTCAAAATGGCTCTGATGAACGGATATGGAACCCTCAGCCAACATGATTAGAGATGAGAAGTGATGAGGTGCAAATGTCAGGTTCAGACTGACTGAAGTAACTGTAGCAGAAATAAAAGGTGGGACTGCTGCGGTCATGAGGAGACCTGCTGCTTCCTGAAAACTACAAAAACCAATGCATACACACAAAAGGAAAAAACAGGCCGGTTTTGTTCGACACACAGCTAATCCTCAGTCACAGTGAAGCTCCTGCACATTATGTGAGACAGAAATCACGCGGTCATGTGTTTCAAATCAACCATCAGTGACATTTTAATCCATTTTTTCAGCATCTTAAAGCTTTTTTCACGGGAGCTTAGTTGGTTTCTCACAGTGTTCTCACACGTTTTAATCTGTACATTAGCTTCACTTTTCTTTGAACACATTCCATGATCACTTCATTGTCATTATCTAGAAATTAATTTGGTCCTCTTTGTTTCTCAAATAAAAGTGAATATGTTTATTTAGTAACACCACAAAAACCTCACAGACATTGCTTCCATCAGTGTACCAAAGGACAGTATGAAAGATGTTAATCTGATGTTTCAGTACAATATTTACTGTCGTCATATGTCTCATTGTTCAGCTCAAGGTGAATGTCTTGACCAAGAACTTGAGCTTGTGTCTGTTTTGTCTTTTTTCTTTTTTCATTCAGTTTTGTTTCTCTTTTAACTGAAGAGAGCAGGATATTGTGGCTACTGTAGTAGTCATTTCATATGGCTTGTCCAAATATATATGCACATGTATTTAAAGCTTGTTATAGATAATTTATCGACATGTCCCTTCAAAGAAGCTGTACAAGTTTTTAGTTTTACAAGACCTTTTTGCGTAGTAAATGGTAGAGTTATTGACAGTGGGATTTATGAAATAAAAGTAGGATTGTTCAAAAATATTCAGATGTTTGGAAATGAAAGTTTGTCTCTTTCTTCTTTGTCATTCTTCTGTATTGATGTGTAATCTGCCTTTCTGGTTGAACCTTTTAAGCACAAGCAAATATGGTGATAACAGTCATTAATGAAAAGCTCCTAGGCCTCAGTTTCTAACTGTTGCAGACATTTGGTTGCTGTTCTTCTCTGAGTTAGCTGCTTACTGCTGCTAGCTGTTTTATCTCCTACCATCATATAGAATGGTGAGGTGCAAAAATAGCACAATATTCCTGCCTTGAGCAGGCAGTGCAAAAGGGGGCTGGTGTGATCTCTTGTCAGGAGAAGAAAAAGACATCTTTACATGACAAAAACAAACAACAACCTACAAACAAAGGTACAACTCTTCAGTAAATGGATCGATGATACTGTGAATTTGACATTAAGTATAAGACAGCATGCTCACTTAGTTCTCAGCTACATACTACCCTGATCATGTAAATAAGACATTTTGAAATTAAAGAAAGGAAGGTTATAACCATCACCTGATAATTTTGTCATTCACTTTAAACTGTGCAGGAAGGTCAAGATGTAATGGATCACAGAGGCATTCTCTCTCTCAAAAAAATGCCATCATCCTGTCTGCAGTCCTCTGCCAGCTGGGGTTGCAAATTTGCCATACCATGTGACATACAGCAAATCTGGGAGTCATGCAGTTAGTTGAAGGATAGGAAGTGGCACTCCTCTCTCTCTTGTCTCCTCAACTGCCTTTAGGCTGCCTGATCCATCTGTCAGCCCCTGCACAAGTGCCCTGCAAACCCCCAACTGAGGTAGAATGGATAAATGTTGTCAAATCCCTGCTTGTCCTGACATCACAGAGGAGAGTGAGAAAGTAGATGGTCGACCAGATCAGTGTGAAGAACATCCTTATCACATCTGGATTGTTATGGGTTGTGGTAAATCTGAGTGTCTCAGCCTTTTCAGACGTGGCTCTCTGTCACAGAGAGAAGAGAAAATGTGGGCAAGCTGGGTGATTGAGAGCTAACCTTTGGAGTTCTTGATTTGCTGCTGAATGACAAATGGACAGTAGAGTGTGAGTCCTGGGAGAGGACAAACAGGGGCAGTGTGGCTGTTCATATGTAACATCACTCCCAAACAAAGGGCTCCTTGTCACCAAGATTACAGTGTATTTCTGTGGATTATGCCACAACATTGTGCACATGTGAAAACACACACACACAAACACACAAACACACACACACACACACACACACGCTCACTCCGCCTCGGGCAGGCAGAAGCTATAAATCAAACAAATAGCATCACAGCCTGGCAAAGGAAGCATTCCAACAGATAAAATGCTCTCCCACACAACAAAGCCACACTCACTGCGTAATTAATTGCAACAAATTACCTCTTCCTCTCCCTGTCGGCCCCCACCTCGCCTCTTTTACAGCACTGACAGCGCTCTACACGCTCCTGCGCGCGGCCGTTAGCGCTTGTGTATGCGCACGCAGCGCACACTCCAGCGCGCATCATGGCAGCGGTGCGTACACACAGATACACACACACATACTCAGTCTGCACCCTTCATAAGTGCTTTAATGTGGCTTATTGCAGTGTGCGGTCCCCTTAGCCGTGGAAATATTCGCTTGACGGATGTGCTTTGTCGCCGGCGCTCCCCGGCGGAGGGCGGCTGTCAGGGAAGAGATGATAACATTAACAGGGAGGCAAGGCGATGACAAATGCCTGTTATCAGCGAACGAGGCCGGTGACAAATCGAACGGCAGAGCCCAGGCAGCCCCGGCGCGGCGTAATAAAAAAGAAGATGGATGGCACACCCTGGCAGGGCCCGCGTTAATGCGATTTCCACTGCTCTCCCTGACTCCCAATTAAGGCTGGGGGGGGGGGCAGGAGAGAGGAGATAGAGACTGTGTGTCTTGAGGATAAGAGTGTGAGAGGAAGGGGACGAGCAAAGGATGGAGGAGGGAAGAGTGCAGGAGGAGAGGGTGGTAATGTGAGGGCGAGAAGGAAAAGTGTGGTAGATGCCTGAAATATGAGGAGGGCAAGTGTCAGTAGGATGAGGTGAGTGACACAAACAAAGTGGAGATACCACAACAGGACATGCAGCTCCAACTGTCTGCAGGGCCAATCTGCTCCCTCCCACCTCCCCTCTTTTACTCATATTTCAGTAGGAACCTTTCTCAGAGGTAAAAGGTTATGTTTCTCTGCAGCCAGGTGGATCACCTTCAGTTCCTTTCAAACAGAAACAATAATGAACAACTGTCCCATCCAACAATACATTTCTCTCTCTATGTTTAGATTGTGAAATGTCCAAGCAAATTCTTCCTTTTTGACGTTCCACGATCAGCAGTATTAGGTGTCAGCACTGGATCAAAATAAGGTCCTGCATGCTCCCGTGGTTCTCTGTTGGCTCAGAATTCAAGGGCTGCTCCCTAAATCAGCTCTTATAAAAACAGAGCAGACAGACAGCCAATGGCTTATAGGCAGACAGGGCTATAGAGATGAGCTACGACTCTGTCCAGGATGACTGTTCCAACTCATCCTGTCCAAGGACTCAGATGTTATCTCTTTGCTAAAAGGATCAGAGCAGGATATTGAGAAATAGCCTCGGGATGAAGGTGGCATCTGTGCCCGAATACCCAGGGGCTGCTGTTTTGTCACTCTGACAGTGTTTTATAAAAGGCTGAGGAAGCTCAGAAGGCTGCAGAAGCGCAGGACCATATATCTCCCGCTATTACATCCAGGCAAGAAAGAGAGGGTTGAAATGACAATGAAATATAGCTTCAGCTCAAAGGGAGAAAAAGAACAGGGTCTAAAGAGGGACGGCTGAGTCTCCTCGGGAGCCTGCAGGGACTGTGCTCCAAATCGGAGACAGATGCACAGCAGTCCTAGACACTAACCCTGTGCTATACTGCAAGCACACAGAGGTGAAGAGGAGAAGATATGTGGTTTCAGGGAGGGAAGTCCTTTGAGAGAACAGCCTCTATGTGCCTTTGCTGGTATTAGTCTGAAAGAACAAGGAGAAATTAGAGCCCTGCAGGAAAAAAAGGGAGAGAGGGAGGGGTAAAAGTCCAAACTCGGCAAGGACCCTGCATCATTAAGTTGTCAAGTGGACGGGAGGCCCCGAAATATGACTTGGAGTTATTGCCGGGGCTGGGGCTGATGATATAAGAATTACAGTACATGGATCATAGCTGGATCGATAGGTAGACAAAGTCATTATGGAGGGGCTAGAGTTCAATGCCTCCCTGGGGCTACGAGTGGGAACAGAGGGCTTTTATTTATCACTGTGACAATGTGTAACGCGCACAACACACAGGTGGGTAGCTGTGTAGTTATATTTTGCTTGTTGTTCTTATTTCCAAAGCTATCTGTTCCAGCTCTATTGATCGCTTAAATCATATGTGGGTGCAGAAATAGATCCCTGCGTGGGGGTCTTGACTTGGCATTTACAGTATTTGTCAACACGTTTGCACCCAGTGAAGGATGCCTGCACATATATGTGTTTACAGGTAAGCTAAATGTCTTGGCGCATGCACATCACTCAGCAGTGAACATTTGTCCTTCTCTGCTCCCTCTGTCTCTGCAGCAGAGGAGAGCAGAGGGATGGGGAGCACGAACAGGGCAGCATCGATCCTCTCTGTGCCGAGAGAAATTAGGCATGAAATTAAAGCTCCCATCAAAGGCCAGGGCCGGCACTGTCACCTGATCCAGCACTATTTATACTCCCAGGAGATGATGATGATGTCTCCATCACACTGATGATAACAGGACAGAGAGGTGGAGAAAGAGAGTCTCTCCCCTCCATCCATGATGCCACTGACCTGCCATCATTTATACTGCCAGGGCCCAAGTGCAAGGTCAGCGCCAGGCTGAGCCCCCATAAATCACAGCTCTGCTGGACGGAGAGAGGCTGAGGTCGACGCCTCTCGCAGCCAAGTTCTGCTGATGAGAGAGTATTTATAGATCAGGAAGCAGAGAGGGAGGGGGGAAGGAGAGGAAGGAAGACATAGGATGTGTGTCTAAGTGGCTTGTGAAGACATGCGCATGCAGCAAATACAGATATGATAGAAAGTGTGCATTATCCCAATACAGTAATATCCACTTGTGTTATTAAGTGTTATATAATGTGTCAGTATATAAAAGTTATATGTTGGCACATTAGTTGGGCTGCATCTATGTGAGGTCAGTTAATGCAGAAGCATTACAGAGTTGTGAGTAACTCAGGAGACAGTAGAGGGAGCCCATTCACCACACATCAGACTCTTCAATTTATTTTGAGTTAGCTGCTTCCTTCACACCAACACTCCATGATTTGCTTAAAACAGCAGAATTACATTTTCTCCTTATGACAACACATAACTAAAAAAGTGAAAACTATGCAGCCTGCAAATTACTGACACATAATAATGATCAAATTTACACTCTGAAGTTCACACATTTTTGCTGTTTAGTGCTTTGACAGCCAGACAGCAGGCTCAGCACGGCGCTGTTATGACCACTGGCCAGAGGTTATCTAGGCTTAACACTGGTTATGGTTGAACACAAGATGACTGGCTGTCTATGAGTTTCACCTTTCACTCCTCAGTCTTGGCACACTGCACGCAGGCCACCTCTCCGGCAAAATTAGACTACTGGCGGTGCCAGATCTTAAAGAAAGAATTAATTAAAAAGTCAGTTTTCAGAATCGAACTGCCAGCACTCATATGGTGTGTGATATGACTTCTGTAGAGATTTTTTTTTTATGTTGTTGTTTTCAATTAATTGGTGAATCCCAGTCTCTTCTCTTTTGCAGTGTGTGTGTCTGTGTCTGTATGTGTGCATGCATGTGTGTTAATGGGGGCAGCAGTAGCCTGGAGGTCAGGAAAGCAGGCCTGTGGTTGGTTCAAACTCAAATTGGCTGAGATTTGCAATAAAAAGATGGAAAGGTGGAGGGTGAGAACATTTCCTAAAATACTCTGCACAATTAAAATATTAAAATGAATTGTGTTTTTGTTATTATGCTCTGAAAAACTTTCAGAGGAAGATATTGTGGTTTTGACTCAATCTTTTTCTTCTTTTTCTGGAAAAAAGGTCATATGATTGCTGATTAGGCATCTTGATTGTGAGGAGGATTTGTTGGTTTTCAATTGTTTATGATATTGTTATTTGAATACTTTGGAATTTTGATAACAAGCTTTACAAAGACGTCAACTTGAGCCATGTAATTTTTTTTTTACATTTTATTGGCTAAAAATAATGTAATTCATCAAAATAAGTATTTAAAAGATTAACTGTCTATGAAAATAATTACTTGCATAATTAAACATCTTTTTTATTAATTTAGTCATTTGTTTAAATAATTTTTTCTGTTTCTAAAACATAGGCCAACATCAAGATTCACTTTTTTTACTTTTACTACTAAATCAGTTTATTCTGAATTCAAATCTGAATGCAGAACTTTAACTATTAATGAGCTGTTACAACATTGTGTTATTATTTTATGATTATAATGTAACTTTCCTTGAATATTCATGACTCAACAAAGAATTAAAATAAATCCTCCAGTGTTTTTTTGTATTAAAAAACAGTTTTAGTAAAAGCCAATCACTTTGAATCATTTGACAGAGAAATCTTTGAGTGACTAAGACCCATCCACCCACCTGCCCCATGTCTCCCATTTCACTCTCCCCACCCAGACACCCCTCCTCAGGACATGAAGGTCAGCGGGGCAGATAGGAGGGGTGTTTGATCGATAAGCGCTACCCTCCCCTCGGCTCACTGACAGCTCCTGTCAAGTATCCAGCAGGGCTCATATCAAATGGATCAACCCTTTGCCTCCCCACCACCACCCTCACTTCCCACCCCCCACTTTAAAGGAGAAACTGTCACTAACTGCCACTGTCACATACCAGTCAGGTGCTTTCAACGCACTGATAATGTGCCGAAGAATGTCAGCAGCACTGTTATCCCAACTGTAAGGGGGAGGATGTGAGTTAGTGGCCGAGCTGTTGAAAGTTGGCCTGTATTATGTGAGAGTGTGTGTGTGTGTGTGTGTGTCTGTGGGACCTTCCTCACCTGACATCCTGCTTATCGTTTCAGATCATGCTACAAAAATATAGGATTTCATGTTTTGATTCATTTTACAGTATTTCATGCGTTTTCTGTGGACGACAGCGCCCAGAAAGTTCAGAGTCTGGACCCAAACCTGCAAGAAATCATCATATGTGGAAAACACTAACTAGTGGAGATGAATTGTCAGGCTTGAAACCAATACTTTCAGTTTTTTTCTTTTTTCAGGGACCCCTTGTTAAAAAAGACCTACTACTCTGAGTGTTTCACCAGAGGAGAGGTGCTCCTCAGTGACCCACACCACAGATGTTGGAGGTGGAAAAGCATGTTGTGTGAAGTTTGAGAAAACAGTGTTTGTGTGTCCTACAAACCTCCATAAGGTTCGCATTCTTAGGTGCTTAACACATCGACGACTGTGTCCTAAAACTGAGAAGCTGCAAAGCAAGCTGCAGGCTCACAGAGTTGGTGTATAAGTGTTTGTCTGTCTTAGAGGGAGGGGGTTTAAAGGGGCGACAAGCAGATAGTGTCGCTGATTGACACGTGAAGAGCAACTAAAAAATGCTCCCCTTTGGAATGCGACAAT
This sequence comes from Acanthurus tennentii, assembly GCA_029783805.1. Lineage (NCBI taxonomy): Eukaryota > Metazoa > Chordata > Actinopteri > Acanthuriformes > Acanthuridae > Acanthurus > Acanthurus tennentii. The sequence goes on from JAPZDZ010000020.1 coordinate 20,012,456, forward strand.
CTCCCAGCGTCCCATGTTGCTCTGCGTCCGACTGTGAATTGTTAAAAGCATTCCTGGCAGTCGGGGTGAGGGTGAAAAGAGGGTGAAAGGAGACGGTCTGGTGCTAAAAGAGGAGTTTGTTTACCCCTAAAGAGGATGGAGCATATCCTAACAGGCCTGCAACATAAGAACACACAAAAGATAAAAAAGAAAAATGTCATAAGGGATACTTTTTTTTTTTAACAACATTTTTTGGCTTATTTTATGGTGTTTAATTCCAAAAATGAAAAAAATCCTTAAATAAAAACACATAAAAAAATGGTTCTTTCTCTGTTGAGGCAGTTTAGCCCCACATTTGGGATTTTACTGAGCACAGGGGTTCAAAAGAGGCTTGGTGGTCCCTGAGCTCCTGCAGTCACACACTCCCCCACCCCAGAGTCCCAAACCCACCCGTCGAAACAGGCGCTATGAGTCCAGGTCCTTGTGGAGTAGGAGGTTAAATGGACCACACGACAGTGGCAAAAGGTCTCCGCTTACAAGGTCTAATTGGTTCCACAGGTTGCAGGCTACAGAGGAGAGAGGGGAACAGGGAAGAGGAGGAGGGTGAGAGAGAAGGGAAAGGGGAGGATAACAGCAGGGAGCAAGAGACAGATAAATGGTAGGAGGGGAAAAAAGGGATAGAGGAGGGTACAGGAAGGAGGGATCAGGCGGAGGCTGCATAGAGAGCAGAGAGAGACGGGGCGGGGGTAGACAACAGAGATAAAGAAAGAGGAGATAGATAAATGGAAAAGACAGAAAAGAGACAAAGCACGGAAGGAAGGATGATGAGGAAGGGAAGGATGGAGAGGTGAAATAGGAAGACAGGGAAAGGCGGAGAGAGATCTGTTTCCATGATGCAACATTTGGGTTTTACAGCCACTTTTACTGTAGCATTGAGACAGCTTTCATAAGAGAAAACTGGATGAAGATGGCAGCTTTCAGTCCCAGATGCATCACTGAAGAACTGATCATATGACACAGTACAGATAGATAGATAGATAGATAGATAGATAGATAGATAGATAGATAGATAGATAGATAGATAGATAGATAGATAGA
>JAPZDZ010000020.1:20014742-20039167 GCA_029783805.1 Acanthurus tennentii
AGATAGATAGATAGATAGATAGATAGATAGATAGATAGATAGATAGATAGATAGATAGATAGATAGATAGATATTCTAACATAAATTTGAAGAGCTTGTCATATATGATAACTTTTGATAATTAGCTTTTGGTCTTTAACCAAAACACCTTGAACCAAAATACAACAACTTGGTGATAGTGATGAAAAAATAAGGGATCACCAGAGTTATTACTATTCATCCTTAAGGAGACACAAACATGCCTGTGTCAATTTTTATGGGAATTATAACATAAAATAAAATTTTAGAAAAACAGCCTCATAGTTTTCCTTGAGGAAAATTCAGTGTATAATTTATCAGGTCACAAATCTTTGTCCTCTGGTGATCATGGATGTCTAAAAAAAGAAAGAAAAAATCATGGCAATCTGTGAAGTATTTGTTGTGATATTATTTATTGGTGGTGGACTATCACCAGAGAAGAGGCCTAAAGAAATTTAACTGATATACAGAACAGAGATTTCTGAATAATCTGCTTGAAAATCTATTTTGCTGAATTGGACTCAAAATTGTATACAATTCCTCGGTAATGCCTGGAGGTTCCTGTTTGCTCAGACTGACGTTAAGATTTTTAGCGTCAAAACAGAGAAGAAAAAGATAATCACTATTTCCAGAACTTATTGTAATTGGATAAATTTGGCATGCAGATGTAATATTTTATTCCAGATCCAAAACATCTTCTAATTTAGCAATATTATTGCAATATGTGCAATGATTCAAATTTGTAAGTGTAAATCATCTCCAAGGCAAAGTCTATGTTGATACTGCCATTTATTTTGCCTGTTATCTGACATTTTATTCATTAGATTTATATTTTCTGAAGATTTTTCAGTCAATGTGCCAAGGAACAAGTACATTCAATGGCCAGAAAACTTCAGCCTGAAGCCCAACAGCTTGATGCCATGGAGACGTAAAATCTGGAACTGTTCAGCAGATGAAGGAGTGACTTTGTGGGTCCTCAGAGTATTTATTTCTCTTTATACCCCAACGAGCTTTAGTCTGTATTATTGGTAGTTATGGAGCAGAAAATGGTATTCCCAGAAAAATCACCCTGGGTGCTGTCACACCGCAGGAAATCTTACAAGTCATTTAATCTAGTTAGGGCTCTTAAAATATTATTTTTCTGAAAAGAAGGTTGAAAAAAAATCTGCCAGTGGGGAGAAGTATTTTAACATAGGTTACTTCCATTGAAATTACAAAAGAAAATACATATATTTTTGTATTTTCTTAAATAAATGCCCTTGTGTTACTGCTGGAACAATCTGCCTCATTTTAAAGTATATACCATATTATTGTATCTTGTTACAGCTAAATATCTGGGACACCTGGTACTAATCAAGGAATGAAGGAATTACTTGATTTTATGCTTCACATGTTTTAAAAAGGGAGTGATTTCCTTGTTATGATGCACTTTTTTAATAGCAGCGCACCTTCATTTCTTTTATGAAGCAGGTTTAATTTTACATCTCCATGACATCTGTCCTAGACTGTCTAGACCGTAGTAATAACACATATAAATTCCTAAAGTGACTGGCATTCCCATTTGATGTAAAGTGATCTGCCGTTTGCTTGCCAGGACTAAGTGAACAAGATCACTGTTCTCATTACAGAATTTATTTGAAAAAGTCACTAAGTTTCTGTGTTTAAAATTGTTATGCTTGCATAGATGATACTGCTAATATAACAAATTGAGTAAAAAATCCTAGATATTTAAGTCTAAATTTTAAAAAGTATCTATAAAGCTACTTATTCACAACTTTATCTGAGACAGCATCCCATCACCAGACAACTTATCTAAAACTCCTCACAATACCAATCTGTCATCTGTAAAATAAGCTGTTTTCTACGGCTTCCATCAAGTACCTGTATGAGTAAACTATTACTGTCCAGATGTGTTGTAAAGTATGTTTTACAGATTAGAAATGGTGGATTCAGACATAAGAATGTGTCAAATATCTAGTAAATATGAACCTTTACCACAGCTTTTAAAATAAAAAGAACTTTAAGTAATATAAAATCTGGTTTCTCATACATGTTTCAGACCTTTTAATGGGTTCTGGGACTTTATCTGGACACACAGATGAAGCCAAAAGCAGCGTTGCCACCACAACCAAGTGGAGCTGAAAATCGAAGGTAAACCGAAAATGCATCAAACTGTAGTTCTTCAAATGGCCACTTGAGGCCATTGGCCCCAAAAGCAAAGTCAATCCCTATAAACTCTCATATTAAAATGTCACACTTTACAAGAGAAATAAAAATGTTTAGAGGCTGGTACAAAAAACCTTTTGATCTCTGTAGTTAATTTCCCTGTCCATGATCACTCATGCTGAAGAAAACATAAAACTAAAGCCAGCAACAGTTAGCATCATAAAGACTGGACACAAGGGAGTACAGCCAGCCTAACTCTGTCCAAAGGTTAGAAAACTATGCCACTAAAGCTCAGTAATTAACACAGTATGACTCATTGGTTAATCTTGTTTCTTTATGAGCACAGTTACAGTATTAGCTAATTAATAGTAAACAAAAAAAGCCACAACCCAATATGTCATTTTTTAGCTTTAGCTTTTGTATGGATTCACAAAAACATGATATAATGCCTTTATTTATGAGCTGTATGATTTTTGAGCTTTCTGTTTGCCGGCAGGTGTATTTCTTTTAATTTCTTAGACAACACCAGGAAAGCTGTTTTCCTCAATTGTCTGTCTTTATTCTAAGCTAAATAACTGCCAGCAGGAGCTTTATATTTACTTTCCAGATACCGCAGTTGCACAACCCTTTTAAATATTTAGTATATTTTTGTTAGCATGTCTCTTCCTTTTTCGTATCATTACTTCTATATGACTAGTTTATACTTTTACATACCGTGACAGTGTTACTGACATGTGTCCAGCTCAAGTTTGCTGCAGTCGCAAATGCAGGCAGAAAGCCTCGTCCAGCCTAAGAGAGTGATTCATCTTGATGAAGATGCTTTGCTGGGTTTGGACAGGAAATGTGTGCATACTCAACAGTTGGCTCAGTGTGACACCAAGAGGCTTTTTTATCAATCAAAGGTGGATTCCAGAGATGAAAAACATATTAAACAAGCTAAAAGTTATATTTTATTTGTACATATTAATGGCATTCTATCTATATAATTTTCATTGTAAGAGATAATCTTATGAACTTTTAAGAGCTGTATTCTCCTGAATATGAAGATTTGAAGTGTTTCAAGGGTTAAGCCTTCAGTTGGATGGAGGAGATAGGAGCTGAGAGCAGCCCATGAATCCTGCAGTCTCTGCAGTCTCTGCAGGCACAGCATGGTAAAATAATTAAGCTTGCCTTTGAAGGGGACTAAACAAACACAACAGCGCTCAACACCAGCCCTGTCCACTCTATACCTTTTTCCCTCCATGCTTTAAAGTGGACTTTTTTTCTCTGCTTTCTTCCTCTGTTACCTGCCATATGTAGCCCCTTGTGTTAACCAGCTGCCCTTCCACCCATATTTCTCATCCCTTCATCTTCCTCTCTTGTTTCATTTTTTTGCGGTCTCACTCTCTGTGCAGATTCCAATGGGGACGAAGGGTGGCACGTAGGAGAGATGGAGAAAGAGAAGGGCCAGGTGATTCACAGGTCAGTTTTATACATCTCTAAAGTTGGCTTTAAACTGAGGAGGGAAATGGAGCTGGTGGAATACTTAACTAGTAATCCATAACACTATTAAAGTCCCCTCTGTTAAGTGGCCTTTAAAACACTTGACAATAAGGGAATGGAAAACGTGTGATTTGATTCTTCTTGGCTTTATAGGGTCTGTCCATGTTGTTTTAACACGACAAAATGAGGACTTCTCTGCTGTCAGAGGGAGTGTGTTTTTGTAGTTTTAATATTTTCTGCATTGAGAAGCTGAGCATTGCTACAGTAAATGTATGAATTTATCACATATTTAAGAAGAACATGATGACGATAAATAGATATTTTAGATGGCTAAATGACACTAGGTTAAAAGATTGTGTACCTGCCTTCATGTCTGTATGCAGCCAGTTACATTGCATAGCATAGACTAAAATATTGGATAGCAGTCAGCCCAGCTCCGTCCAAAAGATTTTAAAAAATACATTATATGTGTTCTATATATAACGTGCTAGCTATTTTCCCTGGCTTCCAGTCTTTTAAGCTAACCTTTCCTTGGGGAAAACATAAACGGCTCACACATGATATTAATTGGAATAAATCATATAAAAAACACACATGGCACTTGTTAGCTGGGGGGTTCAGCACACCAAGGAAAGTCAATTACATCAATTTTAGCGACTTGACTACTTTTATTCCCACACACACACACTGGCCACAGACACACTTCCCAAAACCTGAGATAGCCATAAGTGCACACTTATTGCAATCTAAAGCAATCATAAAACCAAGTCACAGAACTGATAGCGACATCCCAGCAAAGCATAATGCTGCCCAACATAAACAAATCAACTAATAGAGATCAGTGCACAGTGTGGCTGGTATGTACAGAGTGGAAACAATGGGATTAGAAAGTTTAAAACGGAGCAGCTATAAAACAGAGGAGTCATTTGAGCTGGACCCGTGGGGAAGGTATGGATTGTCACCAATTGCTCGTTTTTTTTATTATATCCCACCTCTTGGAGGAGTGTGAGGAATTTCAAAACCAGGACGGTGATCTCACCACAGAGTGGACCGATGGTGATGATGCATAAGGGACATTACGTTCAGCTCCAAAACTCCAACTCTTCTTTCTTATTTTTCAGAAGCTGGGGCCGAAATAATTTCTCATGCCAGAGATCAGAAATGTGTCCATCAGCCAGCTAACATGTGCATTTAAATGCTAAAAAGTTTAGAGCTGTGAATGATTTGTCAATGGTGCACTAGAGGGAAATGAAAATACCAAGCTGTTATTTTTATTAACAAGGTTTCAACTGCTTTCTTTTATTACATCTGGATAAAAGTGAAATGTAAAGGATAATTTGAAGGGTCAACTTTACGGAGAATTTATGCCCAATGGCGCATAACTACAGTTTAGTTGATTTAATTCAGTATATTGTTTTCGTTTTCTGGCTTTATATTTAATTACAATAATTTCCCAAACCTTTTTTTGTAAGATTTACTCCTTGAAAGAAATAACAGGTTCAGCGTTTTGCTTAAAAATAACTTAGTATGGCTTCAAAAGCAGTCCAGCAGAACCACAGTTATTACCTCTTTGATCTGACATGTTCCTCTTCCTTGCCAAAAACTCTTAAACCACCACTCACTTAACTACTGACAGTTCAATTGCAGATTTGTTGCAATATGCTAATAGTGTGTACTATAGGCTTAAGTCTTTAGCTTCAAGCTAAGATCAGGATGCTTTTATTCCATAATTGCAGATTTTTCTTGTTGTCTTAGCTCGAACATCAGTTGTGGTCATATATCACAGGTCGTGCAGCATCTAGACCAAAAGGCTTTGTAAAACTTTTTTCATATTTAAAGTTACAGTTCCATTCTCTAAGACCTGTAAACATGCAGATACCTATGAGTTCCCTATTAAAGACAGATCAACCACAAAACAAGCGATTAACCACCATGCAGTATGTAAACTCTACTTGATTCAGTCTCACTGCTCTCATCAACCTCCAAACAAATCAGCTGTTTTAAATGAATAACCAAAAGGCCAGTGTATGTTGCTTGTGCAGCACAGGGTTCAACAGGTGGTGTTTGTTACTGTAAACTAGCAGAGGGAAAAGAAAGTCTGGCACCCAGCTATCAGCTAACAAGCTGAAAAGATAGACAGTTTTCTCCGAGAACGAAAGCTGTGTTCAAAACAACTGTCTGAAAGCATATTAGCCAAAACAGTTTTTATGTATCACAGCTGTAAGCCTGTGACTTTTTGATGGAGTCCACTAGGGGGCAGCTTGCTTGCTCGCTGTAATGTTGCTAAGTATTGATTTGAACAAGCATATAATATTAATTGTAACTCTCATACAATACATAATGCAAATAAGAATTGAGGTGTCATGTGGTAAATATTCGGGATGTATATACAAGAATATAAAATTGGCATCTAGCTTAAAATCAAATTTAGCTGTAAAATTTGCCCAGGTCACAGCTATCTACTTCTTTGGGTTTTTGTAGAGTTTGCAGTACAGGTATAGCTATGTGTTCATGAGTGGAAAAAATACAACTTGCCTGTTCATTTACCTGTTTTTATTGATAACACAAACACATAAACTACAGCAGGGGACAAAGGAAAGACAATGCCGAAATGTCAAATGTACCTGGTTTACATGGGTTTTGCAATTCTGGCATAAAATGCCTGATAATACCTTTTTGAAAACTGTGAAAATTGGGAATATGGCTCAGAACAAAAAAATTTAAGAGGTGTATTGTTTCTAATGGTTTTATGAATTATAATAAATATGTTTTAACATCACATTTGAAGGGAAAAATGTGTTTTGCACAATATATATTATTTTTTCAGCTCACAAGCTCTGTGTTCTGAGTTTATATAAAGCTTTGCAGGCTCCTGATGTACTGTACTTATGCTTCACTGATGGAGTATGATGTTGATTTATATCTCAAACTCTAATCTCTTTGACATTTTGTTAATAAATCTGTGAAGTGTTAGCTTTGAGCCGCAGTCATTTCAAACCTTTCAGAATGACATAAAAGAAAAAATACCTAATCATGAACTTGGCCTACCCCCACACTTTTTTTCATTTTTGTCAGGTTGTTATGAGAATGTTAAGGTTTAATTTCCTGAATTAAATTTCTCACAGCTGAGCTTGGCCCTGCTCCTGGCCCTCTTTCAGTCCATCATTGACCTTCACTGACGCCCGGATCTCATTTGGTGGTCATGCAGTTTGATGTTTAGTGGTAAAAGGCAGCTTGTGAAATCTGTTGCATTGGGAGAAGCAGTGTAACAGAGATGTGACACTAAATTGAGTTGTTCTTAAGTTTTAGAGAGACAAGAAAACTTTATGAAGATAAATAAATAAACAAACAAACAAATAAATACACACATAAGAAAACCGGAGGACAGACTGAGAGATACAAAGATACAAGGAAGTTTATTGGTCATTATACAACAGGTTGCATAATGAAATTAAAGTGTGGTTCCCTCTTGATTGATTAATTGATTGTAGAAAAAATAAAAATGATGATAAGATATAATAATAAAAATAAGATTGAATGATCATCAAGTTATTGTCACTTGAAAAACAGCAAAGCTTTTTCAAACAATGACCAAGTGAGAGAAAAGGAGTAAGAGAGAGGCATGGGGAGGTATGATTCCCAAAGGACCATTGAATTTCCTTTCTTTCTTCTCTGCGTTTTCATGGTCCTCTCACTCCCAGGTCTACACAGCTGTTTCAGGGCCGGGGGCTTCTTTCTCCAGAGCCCAGATGAAAGAGCCGCCCTAAGCAGCCCTGCAGGTAGGTCTGTTAAAGCCATTGCTCTGGCTGTCCACTGCCCAACACATGAAATAAAAAAGGCAGAGAGAGAGAAGGAGAGAGAAAAAGAGAAAGAGGAGGGAGTATAAAAGAGGGTGAGAGGGGGAAAAACATATGAAAACAAGGAAAAAAGAGAAACTCAAAGTAGAGGGAGAGAAGGAACAGAGGACACAGATGACAGACAAGGAGAAAAAAGGGCAGTGGAGGAGCAAGGGAGAAACCAGGGAGGGAGGGAGGAGAGGATACCTGCCCTCAGCCACCCCAGACCTCCCCCTCCTCCCCCTCACCACCCCCTGATACCAGGAATGATGTCTGCTTTTATTGACTTTGTTAAACCATTTTCAATGCTACTTCCTATGTGTTTACAAGACAGTAAATCACGCTCCATTCAGGGTGGGGGGGGGTGAAATATGGGAGAAACATCCAAGTCACTGGAAAGGAAGACCAGTGCGATAGAGCCAACAACAACTTTGCAGCTTTCTACCTTATGGTCGCACACCTCTTCTCACTGAGAAGTATTAGGGAGGCCACGGTGGGCCTGTTTGTCTTCATCACTTTCATTTTCATCTGTTCTGACAAGAGCAAGTGAATAATTTAGGACTTAGTGAGCTATAAAATTGTTGTTGAGATACTTAAAAACAAGCCAACCAAAAGAAAGAGCCAAAAAAGAGCTGCGGTACTCAACAGTTAAAGGCTTCAGCAGAGAACCTCATTTAATATCACTAGGAACACCACTCAAAGTCATTTTGCAAACACATTTGGGTTATGGCAAAACTGGGTTCCCTTAATCACTTCTACACGCCGGGGTCATTCCCAGACAGTCGTTTCATCCAGTTAAAAAGTCATTCAAGCTCTCCACTCGGCTCAAACACGAGTAAGTACCTCAAACGTCATTCGGTGGCGAGGACTTTGACTTGAGTTTCCAAATTTTCTCACAGTAACAATTTCCTCTGGCGCTGGCGTTGTGACACCACCACATACACACTCACTCATACATGCAACACACTCATCAAATCATCACTGTGTGACTGAGCTGCTCCAAGTAACTGAAAGGTAGACAGACACCCCCACCCCACCATGATTACCTCATTGAAATGGCACAGTGCAGGACAATTACTGTCCCTCTCACGCTGTCTTTCCATCAGACAAAAGTCATTTCTAAGATGACAACAAAAATTATGACTCAGAGAAACTTGAGAAGAATTTCTCAGTGTAAGAGGCAAATTATCAAGGCAACAACTTGGACAATTTAGTTTTTATTGGGTGATAAGTGGCATCTTTTCTTCTGCCCTTGTTTGGTTAGGTCTGAGCGTCCAAGAAATACGTCTTATAGCATACAGTGATGTTTAAAGGTTTTCAGTGCAGTGAGTTCCAGGAACCCATAGGTTTTGAAAATGTATCTAAATATTAAGAAATAAAAGTCATCACCGCCATGAGTGGACAGACTGCAGCATCGATCAGAGTTTATATTCTTGAAAGTAGCCACATGAGTTGAATATTTAACACGATGTTTGAAGCTTTGATTGTTTAACTGAAACCTATGCAGCAAGGTTTGATCTTTTTGCAGAGAAAGTAACACGTTGTGATGGAAGAAACTGGATTTCCTCCTGGAGTTGCTGATGGTAAGTTTAACATACCCTTTCAGATTTCATTCTATTAGCGATGCGGGACATGTACCCAGCAAACTGATGGACCTGCAGAGCCAGAAAGCCCCCACAGATGCACCGGTTTTAGATGTACACACGAAACACCAGTTTCAGACATATGCATGCATGAAGAAAAACCTAACCCCAGGAAACCTAAAGAGCTCCAAACACAACATAAAACATACTCATAAGCTTTTGGAGATCGCTATACTCTACACTCTTTAAGTGTATAGCTTGCAAGGCAGTTGAATTCACAAGATCACGCAGAGCAAGAACTTGCCAGGCTTCAAGTTAAGGCCTAGTGGCTGAACAGTGTATGCAAGATATGCAGCTGAGTAATTCACTTTGAGAACAAGTCTATGTAACTCTTTTGACTCATATGCATTCAGAGAAAATAAAGACTTGATTGGTTCCACTTTCTAATTATTTGGCCTTTTCAAAGAATTCGTAAGTTGTAACCAATTGTTTATTAACATATATTACTAAATCATTTATTAATGTTTTATACATCAGTTACAATCCAAAAGTGACATCTTTTGTTTTGCCTCATTAGATTAAAACAATCTTCTGCCTGTTGAATCATTAAGGAAGTTGTCAATAAAAGGTCTGGTCAAACTGGTCAAATGGACCATTGAAGGATGTTCATGAAAAACTAAATGGTGAGGAAGATTAATCAAAAGATGAAAGAGATTAAACACCAGTCACAACCTGGCAACCCAAAAGTTTACACCATTTGCACATGACATTTGTAAAGGGCAACTTTTCATTAAACCATTTTTCCCTCAGCTGCAATTGTCATCCACCTTTTAAACTAAGAGTCATTAAACTAACTAAGTGTTATTAAAGCATTTAAGTGTTTGAAGTGTTTTAATAGCTTTTATGCCATTAATCTTCCATGTAACTGGAGCAAACTGTGGCATTCCCTAATGTAAAATGTTTGACACACTCTCAAACCAGTGTAAGGTAAATTACTGATGTGTGCTGATGTGGTCACAGGCACTTCATGTGCTGCAGTGCATAATTAGTTTCTTCTGTAAAAAGCTGCTGTGGTTCGGGTCGTGAGCGACACTGCTAACAGATGACACTGAGAGTCACAACATTTTCCCACATTTTCTTTCCGCCCAAACACACACTCATAAATACACACACTTGCACGCTCTTGTATTCTGTCTGTCTTCCTCTCTGGCTCTGTTTTTACTCTTCCTCTATGGTGTCTACCTTTCCATTGGCTCTGCCTTATGAAAGAGTGTGTATTTTTATGTCTCACATTAGCTAGGGGGAATAATACCTCTCACTGAACGGTAGTCTGCTCTAAGGCCTTTTTCAGACATTCAGTCACTCCTCTTCTAAGAATAACCAATGTGCATCTTTGCCAAAAAGTTCTTCTCCGTGATTTCTTTTTCACAGCATTCAATGATTGCTGTTTTTGAACCTCATTCACTGATACCAGGGTCTTGCTTTAGTTAGCAAACTCTGATCCAAATGAGAAAAGCAGCATTGGGGGACTAAGAGAAAATGCAAAAGAATGGGGATCTGGGGCAAGCCTTGGACCTGAGTCAACTCTTCTCAAACTCATTAAGGGGCCAGAAAAGCTGGTCACTAGAGAATCTCAGGAGTGATGCAGCAGACAGTTTGGTATGTACAAAACGGGAATAAAAAATGATGGCTTTTGATCGTGTTTCAGGGAAACCTTTCATGTACATTCTGGAGAGTTTTAGCCAAAAACCTGTCTGTCAGGTCCCCTTTACCAAGTGTCACTTACATTTGCAGAGACGGGACTGTTTCTAAATTATAAGTGGCTGTTGTAGAGTGTAGTGAAGTCAAAGAGACTTATCGACTGTACAGGACCAAGTTTTCTCACGTTTTTTACATTAGTAGAGAAGCGTGTGGTCAATAATGTATGTGAGAAAAACTAGCTGAGACTGACATTTTGTTTGTATTTAGAAGAATAGTTCAGTTTATGGCTTTCTCAGCGAGAGTCAGATGAGATTAATACCTCTCATGCCTGTAAAGTAAATACAAAGCTACAGCCAGAGGCCAGTTAGCTCAGCAGAAAGACTGGAAACAGGGGAAACAGCCAGTCTTGTTCTGTCTGCACACACCAGCACCCCTAACGCACACTAACTAATGCTTGTATCCTATTTTGTAATCTGTACAATAAGTGCTTTAAAACCATTTCATTGTGTTTTTACAGAAAGTTATGATGGATTATTTCTAAGTTGGGTTTCACTTAGTTCCTGAAACAGTCCTTTTAAGAAAGTAGGGCAGGTTAGAGTTTGTCAAGGTACCTAAGTGGATTTTCTGTGACAGAACAAGTGGCACTTGCACTTTATATCATATATGTTATATTAACAAACACTTCTCTTTTCCACAGAACTTTATCGGAGCTGTTGCCTCACTTCAAGGTTGTTTTTCATGCACATAATATGGATGAAACAATATAAAAATTAAATGCTGATCTTGTTTTCTGCACATTAACAAGCCATGGTTGTTTTCAGGCAGCAAACTCACAAAGAATGACCTCTTGGTGCAGATTCTGTCGAAAAAAAAGAACTGAAAATGTTTTCATCACCATACATATTTAACATTTCTTAAGGTATTTCAATGCTTCACACTGACTTTTATTGTCAACTAACACTAAGAGTGTGGGAAATAGACAGCCTTCCTAGCAGTTGAGGCACAGGATCTGTGTCATTGTCTGGCTTTGGCTAACCCAAGGCCATGACAAGAGTAGACAAGGAAGCGAGCTGGCAAGACAATAAAAGCCATCTTGCAATGAAATTGTATCGTGCTTTCCAGCATATGAGACTCAGCTGCCTGTTTGAAGAAGGAATTTCAACAGTTATAAACATCTTTGTGGATAGAACTGATTCTTTAATTTGCATGTTTTGACTGAAATTGGAACGCTGAGAGGAGTTTCAGAGAGGTAAAGGTTCCTACTGAGGACATTCCTGTTTTCTGAAAGACAATATTGGTTATTTCCATCAACCACTGATTACAAACACAAGTCTGTAACATCACACGAAAGTCATTCAATCTAATATGAATTTGGACTTAAGTAAAAGTGTCTTTTCTGGAGCAATACATGTGTTTAACCAAAGTTTGAATTATTGACAGTAGACTGTTGGAGCAGGTTTCAACTAAACAGAGACCCACCATAGAGACGAATCCACGTTTCCTCTTCTTAATCAAATTTTCATCAAATGACTCGTGTCAGAACTATTCTGTGGATTCATGTCAAACTTGAACAGTGACTTTTGATGAGTCACTGTGTGGTCTTCATAAAACCAAAGCTCTTTAATTATCATGCATGTGGATTTCATATTCGAATGTGCGATCATTGCTTCATAAGGGGTCAAAATAGGAAAGAACAAAGCTGAATTGTTCCAGGTGGCAAAATCACTTGTTGCAGTGTCCCGCTGGAACTAATAAGGCAGGTCCATTTTCACCCTCTAAATCCCCTGCATTGGCTAAAATGACTGATTTACAGCTAATACATAGACCAAACTCACATAATTGTATAGATATTATACTCTTATACAGCTGTTCTGTGTGAAGGTGCAAAAGTTTCTCATACAGTTCATAAAGAGACCACGGGCCTGCATTTACCAACACTCCAAGAGTTCATGTCCAAAAGTTGGTTTCGGCTCATTAGGGCTATAATCCAATTTGAGGCCTGAAGTCAGTAAAGCTATGCTGTAGATTAGCACCTCTGTTTTGATTTAAAGCATGCGTAAAGACACAGACATTGTTTGAAAGTTTGTTTTATTCACAGTGTCATGAGGATTCAGGGACACTTAAGTGATTTAGAAGGAGGCACAACCATTTTGTATGTTCAGCTTTTCACCTACAGTCTCTTTTTTTGTAATGTGAATCCATATTAATGTCATCTGTATGCACAAGAGGAGTGGAGAGAGTGAGGCTGAATATATAGTATTTGCTTTGTAACCTTTGAAATCTGGTTTGCACCTGACAGCCAGAGTTTACAGTGTAGCAGCTGACAGTCAAGTCCCCTTGAAGAAAATCCTGCCACTTTGTTGTCACAATGAATAATTGCAACATAATTGGATGATGCAGTGAATGAAGCCATGCTGTGAAAGTAGCAGAGCAGGCCCAAGACGCACTTTTGAAAACCCAACTAGGATTGTGAAAAGTTATGGAGATGACAGAGCGGTGCACAGTAAGAAAGTTATAGAATGATTGTGAGCAAGAGAGCATTTCTATCCAAAGGCAAAGACCTTAGATGTTATGTGAAAACCATTCTGTGTCGTGTGTTCACATGGAATACATATTACTTACATATGTAGGATGAAAAAGTACATCAAGGTCGGTCCTGAGGGACCACCAAACAACCTCTAACCTGCAGTCAGGGAATAAGTTAATGTAACTGTAGATTTTCTTAACTACATGCCAGGAAATTTTTCCATGTGGACGTTTCTGCTTATAACCAAGTGCACTGTGACTTTACATGGATAAAGATATAGTCAAATTATGACATGTGCGTGAATGAGATAAATGTGTGTGATTGCAAATATATGCTTTGTTAAACATTTAATAAGATATGCTTATATAAGATCGTTTGCATGGTTTTAATGTGCAAAAGCTCAACTCTCTGTGATGGACTGTTGTTTACATTTCCTTCATCACATGGTCTTAAATTGTTTGCATCCAAGTTATTGATGAATTCAGTGTTCCTAGATATGTAAGCAAATAGGTGCAGGCAACGTGTTTTAATAAGTATTCAGTTTCAGCTGGGCTGCTGCTTGAACGCTCCGCCTGCTCTCGCCGAGGATATTGACTTTCCCGCAAGTTAAAGTATTTAAATGTAGAGGGGGACAGATGCTGTATGTGGACTGGAGGCGACCACAAGAAATACACGTGTGGGAGGGACGGTTGACGTTGGACTTTTACTATCCGTGTTTCTAATAGACGGACAGCTTTAGCGTTATAGGTGCAACTGCACGGAATACAAATGAAGCACGCTGCCAACCATGAGATTCTTCCAGCAAAATCCCCTTCATTTAATCAAATATTCTTAAGGAAATTCACATGGCTCATCTGACCGCTGGTGCGTAAAGATGCGTGCGTAAAACTTAAAGCAAACGGCGCTACTCTGTCACAGAAAGTAAAAGAGGAATTATCCCGACCCGAAACTTTTAACAAGACCTTCATCACTGGGAGGGATTGAAACGACAGCGACAGTTTCCCCGGACTTTCTGTCGGATTGGCACCGCTACTCCTTCTGGACTTCAAATCCTGTCATATTAGTGGATCCTGTACCTGCATGGGAGCCTGACAGTTTCAGATCTCTTAATTGTATCGGCTATCGCCGTCTATGTGCAACAAGAGGACGGTAAAACTGAACTGAAACCCCCATCAGGAGGAACTTTTATTTCCAGGAGCTTTCAGCAAAGAATCAGTGGAGTATTCATGAAGCAATATTTGAACTATTACAAGATGAGACTGAGAACATCGAGGTTAGGTTATCTGTAAGTAAAGAGGTGTAAAGATAATATATTTGCCAGTGGAACTCGTTGAATTCAAGAATACAAGGTTAGAACTTTCAATTTTCCTTTTTCTTTTCTCCTCAGGTTAATTCAGTTCACGGCGCTTTGCTTTTACGCACAGGTAACTCTCATTTTCACCTCAGTACAAATGATTAATGTTGCTTTAAGTTCTATAATTAAGTAAGTAAAACTTAACAGGTATGCAGGTGACGTGCTTAGCGGCTTAGGGTTTAATGTCTCTACATTTTCAATAGGCTGCAATAACAATGAAAACATTTTATTATGAGTGCTATGGCAATTGGCATCAATTCAAACATCTTGAAAAGAGGTAAGCTCCAGCCTATAAAGTAATTGTAAAAACACATGTGGATGGAGAACTGCTGAAATGAGAGGAAAAAAAGAAGTCAAGAAGGGGTGAAAGATCGTCGGTGGGAAAAAAAACAACCTAACAGAGGAAAATGTCATCCCGGAGGGTCCATGAAAGCATCTCCAAAAATATACATTCTATATACATGGCTTCGATATACAGTCTTACGTGTGCAAATAAATGAATGAATAAAAAGCTGGATAAACATTTCGTACATCAGTGGGATGAACTGCTTGAACGTGATAATTGACATAATGAACTGTGGGCCTTGGCTGTTTGACCGGCAGCCTTTGAGTCTCCTCACGGTCAACATTTTCAGGCTTTCCCGAATAGTAAAATAAAATCTGCGACATTTAAAAGTAATTTCATATTTCATGACATGTGTTTCCTATTGTCCGGCAGAACACTGTGCAGTCTCCTCCCAATTTCAAGCACCATGTCACCGAGCAGAGCCGGCTGTCGGACCGGATGAGCCGCAGGTTGACCCGAACTTACCAGCTGTACAGCCGTACCAGCGGGAAACACGTCCAGGTCCTGGCCAACAAGAGGGTCAACGCCAACGGAGACGACGGAGCGGTGCACGGTGAGACAAATCAAGACCGCGGAAAAAAAGTATATGAGTGGAGTATACCTTAGCAATTAACGAGAGCCCTAATCACATTTCAAAAAGCAGACTTTTATTTTTCATTTAACCAATAAAAATAGTTTGTTGCGGCAGAACATGAGCAGTTAAGGCAATTTGCGGAAAATACACGAAATATTGCGTGAATATATTATGTTATATGTAGATTCAACGATCTGCTTAATTACCTATAGTGAAACCTTCACCTAAGGTGGATTGTAAATGGCACAATTTATTTAAACACTGTAATTTAAATTAAAATCCATGGATCTGTGTATGTTTCTCTACAAAAGCATTTTATTGTGTTTAAATTGATTAGGCAACTTTCCTTTAAACCCCTGTATGTCATGACCAGATGAACCAAAACCAATGACAGCTAAAAGCCATAATTTCTTACATTTAAGCGTATTTAAACCTTAGAAAAACAATAAAATAGCAAACATGTTTGCCTTCAGCAAAACTCCATGGTGCAGAGGGCAGCATTTTAAAGCAGTAAAATTCCGTAGCTTTTGGCCGCCTGGGGGAAAATGATTGAGCCAGGAGAAACAGTAGAAGCAATTGTAAACATTTTTAGTGGTATTAGTGTTGCAATCTTTCACGGTCTTAAGAGAATGATTTATTTCTTTAGTGTGTTGGTTGTTCAGAAAGTCTTTGACACCTGTTATGATGGACGTCAGGGAGAGACTTTCTTCTTTGCTTCAAGCAGGAAAAAACTTTATTGAGCAGAAGGTAGCAGGATTCCTGTCACCAAAAGATTTTGGTGCATCTAGCCATCTTTCCACCACAGTCACCACCACCCATCCATTCCACTCTGCCTGCTGCTGCCTGCTTTCTGGAGCCTCATTTTATGAGTAATTTCACTGCATTACAACTCAATGTCAGTTTATAAAGAGCGGTGAAGTCAGCATCTTTGCTTTATACCTTTTCTTCTTCTGTGTGCTCTTTTGTCTTTCAATTTTGATTCATCCTACACACACACATTTACACAGAAGGAGAGAGAGTCAGTCCTTTGCACATTGGCTACACATCCTAAGTGGGTGTCACTCCTGTAACGGGCCCAAATCTGCTTGTGGCTGCATCCCTGACCGCAGTATTCTCACTCTCCTTTATCTGCAGTCAGAGCTGCATCACAGCGCAGCATTTACTGGCATTTAACAACAAACATGCTGTGCAATGTCACTGTCATTTGATGTAATTTTGGAAGGCTCGCATGCCATTGTTAAAGGCATCTGCTTGATCATAAAAGGGTTAAGAGGAAAATGTATGTCATCTTCATGATTTGGGTTCACCGGCTGTAACTGCTTCAAAGCAATGTCAGGCTATTTACTGATGATTTGATGTAATTCTGGTTTATTGGAGTGTCTGTCAAACTCAAAGAATACTTTCAGAGGAGAGATGTGCTGAAGCAACATGTCTCTTAAATTACAACATTATAACCAGCATATCTGCACCATGTCATCTGATTATCTGTGATTTTTGTCTATGCAGCTAAGCTGGAGGTGGAGACGGATTCTTTTGGAAGCCGTATTCGTATTAAAGGGGTGAAGACAGGATACTACATATGTATGAACAAGAGGGGGAAGCTGATCGGCAAGGTAATCTGGAATTCATAGTTTTGTGGCTGCATATGACTGAACCAACATCTTGAAGTTTGTTTGTTTTTATGGAAATTTTTATTCCATATTTGCAGCTTATGGTGACACACTGCTGAGACACAATCTAAGCCAGAACAAAGTACATTTTTTAGATTTGTGTGAGCAGCCCTCTCAAGATTTCAAAGGGTATTTGACTGTCTGGAAATAAAGATGATACGCTTTCCAACTCCTGGAAATTGTCCAAAATACCTCAACTTCTTCCGCTGTTTTTTCTTCCCCCAGCGGAAAGGACGAGGCAAAGACTGTATCTTCACCGAGATCGTCCTGGAAAACAACTACACAGCACTCCAGAACGCCAAGTACGAGGGCTGGTACATGGCTTTTACACGCAAGGGCCGTCCGAGGAAGGCCTCAAAAACTAAACAGCACCAGAGGGAGGCCCACTTCATGAAGCGTCTGCCCAGGGGGCACTTGCTGAGCGAGAGGAGGCCGTTTGATGTCCTTCCTCTCGCTGTCCCCGCGCACCCTTTGAGCAAGCGGACTAAACATTCCCATCACCAGAACTCAGGAGGCCGCTGAGGATTGAAACCACTGAGGGAGAGCCGTGGATGAACCAGCACCGTGGAACCACTTAAGGAGAAAACAAGGGCTCCCTGAGAAATTAACTTTTAAAGTCAAATGTCAATACAATTTTTTGCCTCATTTTGTGGATTTATGTAATTCTTTGTACTGGATTGTATGTAAACATTGACTATCTAATCTGCTAGTTATTTCCAATTCAGACAGACTTTAGGGCAGGTTTTTACTTATTAAATCAGGGAGCAGTTAAAGAACGGAAGAGCTCAATACTGTCATGAGTAAAAACCTTTGGTTAGAAGTTATCCAGCTCGGCAGAAAAGATTGTTTTTAAAAAAGAAATGAGTACAATGAAGCTAGACACGGCAGCTACCTGTGGATTTTCTTGTGGTTAATGCATCTGAGTCTCAGTTGATATGCTATCTTGCCTTTAGAAGGCCATTTCAGAGAATTTTTAACCTGTTTTTTCTACATATATGAATATATTTTTACTGTAAAAATGTAAATGATGTGAAATGATGGAAATATTTATTGTAGAGTGTATATTAAAACCACTAAAAATCAGTTCACATGCTGCTTGGCTTCTGTCTTGAGTGATTGTTTTGGGACGGAAAGCCGGCATATATTGTTGGTTGCCTACAAAAACTGTTTTTTTTCTTCTTCTTCAAGCTGGAGACCCAGATAACTGAGGGGCAATATCTGTGACAGGCTACTGAATTCAATGTGCTCAGCAAGTGAGACTTGGGCCTGAATGGCCCTAGCTATGCATTAAAAGCGATGAGGTCAGCCCACCATTTTGGCCCAAACAAAGGTTACCACCATGTAGTTGCATTTCTCACGATCGCACACCGTAACCCTCTGATCAAATGGGCCCTTTGTGAAACCTCATATAAAAGGGCATGTTATACAATAGTGAGTTCGAATAATAACACGAGGAGGGGTCAGTTATCAAAAAGAAGCCAGTCACACAGGGAGGGGTAAGGGGTTAGAGGGAGGGGGGTCTGCGGAGAGGGGTTGCAGAAAAAGCATCAGGGCCTGTGTGGCAAAATGTGGCATCGACTGAAAGAGGGGGAATGGCTGGGAAGAGGCATTCGGGAATGAAAGGGAGGCAGAAAAGAAACCCTCTTCCCAGAAGCAGTTGAGCATGACCGTCAGAGGCCAAACGACAGGGGAGGAAGAAGACCCTGAACAGAGGGACTCGGCTGCTCTCACAGTGCCTGAGCTGGATGTCCAATTTGTTAGTTGATGTTTGCTGCCACAGGAATTTGTTTTGACAGCAGCTCAAGCTCTGAAGACTGCAAAGCATTAAATTAAATTATGAAAAATTAAGACCTCAGAATGTATGCTTGAAATTTAGGGCCTCTGTTCGGCAGTGTAAACTTCGTATATGGTATATTTAAGTGTAACTGACACAGCACCTCCGCAAAAATCAAACAGGCAAACACTGCCTCATCAAGTATGTATAAATTTGTAAGTTGTTCTGCATGATTTTGCAAAAACAGTGAGACAGGCTGTTTTTTGAGTGTTTTCATGTATTCTTATTCTTTCCATCTGGAAGAAGACAAAGCACAATAGTGAGAGAAACCTGTGGTTTCTTCTCTACTTTTTGCACTTGCTCTCTGGGTTTGAACAAGTGGTAAAAAAATGCAAAGAAACACAAGGTTGAAACTATCCATATTTAAATGCCATTGTTTCTTTAAAACAACACTGTTTTTTTTATTCACAGTCAAAGTATTCCTTAGCAGACCATATTTTTATTTAATTGTACCTGGTGAAAGAGCAGACAAATACTTAGTTATAAAGCATCTACACAATCATTTTCTTCTGTTCATGCCATATTTACATTAACATCTAAAATCCAAGCTTGAAATACCTGGGTCTTGACAGCTGTCCTTGTTAGACAACAATGTGAAGTTCATTAGGAACAAACTGCTGCAACAGTTGCACATATTTCTTACTTGTGTCATGGGAGTGTTAGCTGGAGACCACAGGGTCAGAGTGACCCTGTGTTGTAAAAGGAAACACTAACACTAGCTTGCTCTCTGACCAAAGTTTCAGTAATGGCTTTCAGGGTGGCCCACTACATGTAAGGAACATGAGGGTATTCAGTTAACACAAATGGGTTGTACTCGTAACAGTGACCCTGGAACGAACAGGGATGAGGCATTGTGTGTTTTGAGTGTTTTACAAGGACATCAAGGAAAGGAGGGTGGGAGGTTATGTGACCTCCATCAAAATTGCTCCCATTTAGCTTTGCAAATCAGACACTGTTTTAATACACCTTTCAATTTCTACTACAAATATTTTCACTTGTTAATATAGTGCTCGGTATGCATTCATGTTCGAGCTACAAAGTTTATAAATCTGGTTGTGAGACTGCAAAAACTATATTTACTTAATATGTCAAATTTTAATGCTAACAACTCAAATAAATGAAGCCCGATTAGTCAATCGAATAAGTAGCATTAAACCATTTATAACACACTCCGTAAAGGTCTTTTTAACAAAGAGACCCAGTAAAGAAAATAAACGAGCGCTCACATGTGAGTAGAAAATGACGCGGTTAGGTTCTGCTTTACATGCAACACAGAATTCACTGAGTTTTGCAGTCGACGTCCCCTTCACTGGTCCCCTTCAGTTTCTTCAGCTCCTTCAGCAGCTCCTGTTCAAGGCTTAAGATTTCCTTGGGTTTCTTGTACTGCACAAGAGGGAAGAATAAAACAATGACTTCAACATTCTGCTCACCTCCATCCTGCAAATCCTTTAATGTAATCACATTTAAAAAGTGCGCAGCAAAGTAAACAAAAATTACAAATAGAGCAAATGCTGTGGGTTTTATAAAACATTCTTGTGATATCAAAAACACAGGTGTGTGAGGAAACACTGGAGTACAAAAAAAATGGAAAAAAACGCAAGCATCTCATCCTCATGGTTTGTATGAAATGCTTTCATATAAATGTAAATTAAAAATGTCAGCAAGGATGATAATTTTGGGGGATTTTTTGGGGGGATTAGCAAAAAGTTACTCAGATTCCTGAGATGATACTTTTGAGGGGTCTCTGCATTCAACAATTTAGGTATGAACACATATCTAAGGCTACATCTTTTTGCACCCTTACAACTTTCCATTTAAAGTATTAGGTAAAGAAATGTTAGTGTAGGACTTACGCTGACAATTAGAGTGTTGCTTGCATGAGTGAAGCTGAGGGCGGAGCTGTCCAGTGGCAGCTGACTGCGATCTAAATCAACAACACTGAACTTCTTATAATACCTGTAAGAAACGCAGAGGTTTTAATTGGTTTATCACACCACTATACTACATAGACAAATGCATTGGAAACAGTGCCATCTATAGGGAAGATTTAAGGATTACATGCAACAAGTGAAAGTGCAGGAATGAAAAGAACCAGATGCTGGTTACTTTTTGTTAGAGGTTTTGATGATGATGCATCTCTCAGATGGCTCCACAGACACACTAAAGACATCTTTGGGGTAGGGAAGGTTGCGGATTCTCCACTGAAAGCTTGTCTTTGTATCTTTTCGCATGAACACAGGCTGTGGAAACAGAATAAATTCAACTTTTACTGGTGTTTTTAAGGACTAAAGAATAATAAAAACAAACCAAAATGGGATAAGATAGTGAACTGGTTTAAGAGTAATTCTAAAGTAAAAGTCATTGAGCTCATGGAGGAAAACCTACATTGGCACAGTTCTCCTTGATCACCCCAGTATCCAAAGACGTGTCAGGGTCTGCAAGTGGCTCCCCAACTTCCACCTGCCATTGGCCCTGAGCTCCAAGTTTGCTTTTATGTCGCCACTTTCGCACTGAAAGGCACAAAAAGATTTTAACTGATAAATAAACGTATGTCATTGAAATTCAAAATACTAGACACGACATGCTGCTGTGGAAAAACTCCGTTGCTTACCAATGAGCTCATCTGTTTTCAGGTCATATTCTTCTGCCATTTCTTTTCCTTCCGTAAAGAGGTAGTGGATCTTCCTTTTTCCTTGAGATGAAATTTAAAAGGAATTAACATACAAACTAGAAGAACAAACGAAAAATAGAATATTATGTGTTTCTAGTTTAGCCCTGACAAGTTAATCACTTTCAGTACCAATTCAGGATACATGTGATCATTGTTAGGAAAAGGACGACAGCTAATAAAAACATTTTTTTCATTTTGCAAACTTTGTTTCAGGTTAAATAAAAACAACTATAAGCACTGTTGACAGAAACAAGCAAAGAGTAAAGGATACTGTTTAAGAGATCGGTGTAGCTATAAGTGAACAGAGATGGTCTGTGAAGCCTCTCTTAGGGCAGTAAGTCGGTTCGCATCTCTTTTAAAGCACAGCTTCGGGCCGCACTGGCTAAAAACCCCAATTGTCCTCTTCGTAAATTACTCACCATCGTGAATCAAGGCTGTTTTCTTGGATGACTTAAGGGTATCAATCCAAGTTTGAACCGCCATGTTACTTAAAATGTTTCTGTTGCTCGGGACACTTCCGGACTCAACTGGTAACCACAGCAACTGAGGTGGATACAAAAACTACGCAGGAATTTTTTTTTGAAAAATTAGTCAAATCTTATCATTTTAGATTTTTTGGAAATAAGTACGATCTAATATGTAAATTTGAATTATGTTCAGATAAAAAAAAGAAAAAAAAAAAAAACGAAACCAATTGACCCGGAAGTGAAACATTTGACTTGTCCGTTTTTAATGATTTCCGTGTGTATGGTTCCAACTGAGCAGGGGTAAGACCCAAAATATAACAATTTAAATACTTTTCTTCTTCAAATATACAATTATTTTGGGGTTTGTTGGGAAGAATTAGAGCGTAGTGTTTAAATTTTGTAAAAATCATAATTGAAGGATCGGCTGTTTGCCGTTTCTAACACTAGCAAAAATTAAAGGTAATTTGCTGACACAATAATGTGATGTGAGTTAGCTTACAACTGGTCATCTACACTGATTACAAGCCGAGATTGACTCCAGTTTTTGCTTTTTCCGTTTCCATTTTTTTCTAATATAAACACCAGTGTTGATAATATCAAGCAGTTCTACAAGAAGCGTGTTTTACTTTTTTGTACTAACTAACGTGTAGTTTTTCCGAGAAAACAGACGTGAGTCAAACGCATTACATGCATATGTGTGCGTGTGTATGTACACGCCGATACTTCTGTATCTTTTGCCTGATGGCAGCAGGGTGAACAGGCTGTGAATGGGGTGGGTGTTGTCTTTTAGTATCCTTTCGGCTCTGCACAGGCACCTCACCTTCTCAATATCAATAATGCTTGGTAGATGGGTACCAATGATGTTTTGGGCAGTTTTAATCACTCGTTGCAGAGTCCTCCTGTCCTGGGCCGTGCACATCCCATGCCAGTTTGAATGATCATGCATGCATACAGATAATACTATTCATATTTTTCATATTTTTTGAAATAGTTAAAATAATCCCCACTTTGACCAAACCAAACTCAACATTAAAATTCAACTTACACTTGAATGCTTTTAATAACAAGCCTTTATTAATTTTTTTTTTTAAAATGACAACATGAATACACTGCATAATGTCTGTTTTAACTTTAGTTACTTATATTGTATTGCCTCAATAGCATTTTGAACGCAGGGCCTTTCAAGTACTTTTACAATGAAATATCCCCACTGTTGTTTTTAAACTTTTAAAAACTAAGACAGAGTTCAAAATATAAAAAGCAAACAATTAGCAGGCCTCTTAAAATTTTTTCAATGCTCAGTAGTTAAACTCTGTCTATTTTTTAGTCTGAACCAACTACATACTACAACATCAAGAAACAATTTGTATGGTGTACAGTAGGCAGTTCACAGCTTGTGCTCCCCATTTGTGGATGGATTTTACTCTGTAACCTTCCAGTTCTGCTTTTTATCACAGACCACTGGTGTCCCCTTTCAAGAGCTAAGATGGAGCCACGTCACGGGATCATGAAAGCCTTTCCTAAAGTTAAAAGGGCCAAGGTTTTACATGGAGGGGATGCACCCCCAACAAAAAAGAAACCAGATGAATGTCACGTCACAGGTTGTCATGGTGTTTGTGTGCCTGTGTGTATGAGAGAGAGTGACTAAAATATCATGAAGATATGGATATGAAAGACACATACAGCTATACAAAAAAACAGAAAGTTCAAGAGAAAAATGTACTGACAATGCCATGTAACTCATTCTAACACATGCCCCTCTTCTGTCCTAGGAAACACTTTCAGTGGAGTCACAATTTACATCCTGCCTGCTGGAATTGGAAATGCCAGACATCAGATCTTTCAAAGACAAATTCAGCAGAATGGAGGGCAGATGGAGAGTTCACTGTGTTCCAGTGTCACTCATGTTGTTGTAGATGACAACATG
This sequence comes from Acanthurus tennentii, assembly GCA_029783805.1. Lineage (NCBI taxonomy): Eukaryota > Metazoa > Chordata > Actinopteri > Acanthuriformes > Acanthuridae > Acanthurus > Acanthurus tennentii. Next base: position 20,038,899 of record JAPZDZ010000020.1, read on the forward strand.
GACATGGACAGAGCTTTGCGCTTACTGAAAGTGGAATGTATGCCCCCTGGAGTACAACTGGTGAAGTGCAGTTGGTTGAGCTCGTGCATTACTGAGAAACAACTGGCAGATGTTGTCAGCTACAGCCTGCTGACTTCTAAGAGGTAAATGATACAGTAAATGGTAAAGCCATTGTTTTCTCTTAGATGTTAGATCTTAGATGTGCTTGTTAATACAAAGAACAGAAACTAATAACTCATAATAAAGAGAAACTAGTAGTTAATTGATCA
>JAPZDZ010000020.1:20039267-20052750 GCA_029783805.1 Acanthurus tennentii
ATCTTAGATGTGCTTGTTAATACAAAGAACAGAAACTAATAACTCATAATAAAGAGAAACTAGTAGTTAATTGATCAAATAGTAAAAGTGCATCAAATATTTACTTTACTTCTATGCCTCATTTCCCACACAAAATTCAATTTATTTTTTTTTCTCTACCAAGGGAAAGTAAAACTGTACATGAAAATGTCAAAAAAGAGTTGCTGAATGTAAAGCCTGCTGTAGAAACTGTTGTAGAGCCAGCATCTGATCAAACAAAGCAAGAGGAGGCTGTGGATGTGGTAGGTTTTTAAGCTAGGCCTTGTTCACTTACAAACAAATCTCTGTATCTTGAATTCTGAGTTCTACATAATATTTTATGTAATATTTGACTCTCAGATGGTCCCAGACACAAAAGAGGAATTACGTACAGAGGAAGACAGGGTATCTCAGAGTGACCTGGAAGCTCTCATCACTGGCCAACACCCGATAGAGGAGACTCCTGGCTCCAGCCTCAGTCCCAGTGCAGACTCTGCTGCTCAGAAGGTGGTCTCGGGGAAGTGGGTTTGTGCCCAGTCCTCTCAGTCCAAAACAAATAACTTCAACAAGCACATCACAGACAAATTAGAGGTGCTGGCCAAGGCCTACACACACCAGGGGGACAAGTGGAGGGCGCTGAGCTACTCCAAGGCTGTCAACGCACTGAAGAGTCACCACAAGCCTGTTACATCATATCAGGTAATCTAATGCAGATGCTGTTAATGTTATGTTGTTCCTCGTGTGAGTAATGTGTGAATGCAATGTTAAATGTACTATAATATATACTCTTTCTTGGATGATCAATTATTTGTAGTCCTCAATACAGGGATTATTTTGTGTGTATTGCTCTTGTAACTAGAGCCAATTTTCTGACCAATTCAGGAGGCTTGTCAGATCCCTGGAATTGGAAAAAGCATGGCTGACAAAATTGATGAGATCATGGAGAGTGGTCACCTGCGCAAGCTAGATTACATTGGGGAGGCTGTGCCTGTACTGGAGCTCTTTACTAACATCTGGGGTGCAGGAGCTAAAACTGCACAGTTGTGGTACCAGCAGGTCAGGCAAACACACACACATCAAATCAAAATATTTCACAAATCTGCAGAATCTTGAAGCTGAAAGAATCAAGCTTGTGCTTCCATTTTTGCAACAAGGTTGTTTGATTTCATTGTAGACTTTTCACATAAAAGTATGAGTTACAACAATGTGGAAATATATCTACTTATAGTGAAAGATGTTGTAGCGACTGAAATTCTGTATTACATCCTGACTGAAGATGACAATGGAAATTGCAATTATGATCAAACAACCAATTTTAAGGATATTTTAATAATCCATGAACCATGTAAGAGCCCTGTTTGATTTGATTTGAATGCTGATATTTTATTTACATAGAAAAGGGTGAGTTTTCTGAAATCTCAGCAAAAAAACATATTTTTTTCCTTAGTTTATACCACTCCATATAGTTTAAATTGTATGTACCAAGGTCCTTGGATATTCACCCCTGAAATTCTCTTGCAGCGTCCAAAGCTTTTACAAATTACATGGTTTTAGGGATGGTTTCTTAAGCAGTTGGGTAAATTTAAGTATTTATATTTATATTTATATTTATATTTATATTTATATTTATAAACATATATTGTTCTATTATTCTTCAAAAAATTTATTCATTTTGAAGATATGGATCTTATTCAATTCAAGGCTTCTTCATCAGAGGTTTTTATTATAATGTAGAGCAATGTCTTACAAAGTGTAAGTGCAATCTTTATCGACATGCCTTTGGAATTGTAGTTAAAGTAATGAAAGCAAGCCAATTTTCTTTAAACTGCTTTTTGCCTTTTGTCTAGGGATTTCGCACATTGGAGGACATCCACACTAAAGCTCACCTAAGCAATACTCAGAAAATAGGACTCAAGCACTACAATGACTTTCTAGACCGGATGCCTAGAGAAGAAGCAGCAGCCATAGAGACAGTGGTATTTTTTTCTTCATTTGTTGCAATGTCTTAATGTGTCATTCTGTGATAACGATCAAAATATTTTGCATCATTCACAACTTTAATGGCTTAAGGGAAGACTATATATAGTTTACAAAGAGCTTTCTTTGAAAATAATTCTTCTTCCAACACTCAGAAATTTGGAAGCAGAAGGCTGAGGTAGGAAAAAGTTTTTGTCAGCTTTCTTTTACTGCTTGATAATGTGAAAACCAGACTGTGTTTTCACAAAGTAGAGCATCCCAAAGGGGAAAACTAACTCTTGAAAGTTGCTGCATCTCAAGATAGCCAGATACCTGCTCACTCCAGAGCGTTGAGTACAAGGCTAGTTGACTCCAGATTGTATTACTTAGGTTTTCTTTTTCCTCCAAAGCTGCCAGATAGAAAATGCACATGAGATAGATGACTAAAGCATGTGTACTCCCTCAGGCTTGTCAAAATAATATGTGATGCTTTAGCAGGCCTGAGTCCCAGTATTTGGCTGAAAACAGGTAAAAGTTTACTTGTTTACCAGTTTGGGGGATGGAGGACAGGCAAAGATTTGATAAAGCTTCATCACTTCTTGATAGATGACAGCATCTGTTTCATGCAGGTGAGGAATGCTGTCAAAGCCATAGACCCACAGCTTGTGGCAGTGGCATGTGGCTCTTTCCGTCGGGGCAAAGCCACATGTGGAGATGTTGATGTACTCATATCTCATCCTGATGGGAAGTCTCACAAGGGTGTGTTCAACAAATTGTTACAGAGCCTCCATGACAGTGGTGAGTTCTTTCTTTACGAGGTGTTAAATATTCTTATCTCTGACTCTTTGGTTTGTTTCTCTTTACTCAATCTAAAAAAAAAAATTGAGAGCTGTTTATTTTTAGGGTTTTTGACAGATGACTTGGTGAGCCATGAGGAGAATGGGGAGCAGAAGAAATACATGGGTGTGTGTCGTTTGCCAGGACCCTGCCAGCGCCATCGTAGGCTGGACATCATAGTGGTACCCCACAATGAGTTTGCCTGTGCGCTCATGTATTTCACCGGATCAGCTCACTTCAACCGCTCAATGAGAGCTCTAGCGAAGACAAAGAACATGAGTTTATCAGAGCACTCGCTAAATGAAAATGTGGTGCGTCAGGGTAGCTTGAAGGTATATGGGGGCACTCCACTTGCTACACTGACAGAAAAGGATGTTTTTAGTCTTTTAGGTATACCATATCGACAGCCTCATGAAAGGGACTGGTGAAAATGTGCCAATCACCAAGCCAAAAAAAATACCTTGTCTGGTTTAAAAAAAACAAAAACAAAATGATAATAAAGATGACAATGGATATTGCAATTATGATCAAACAACCAATTTTAAGGACATTTTAAAAATCTATGAACCATGTAAGAGCCCTGTTTGACTTGAATGCTGATATTTTATTTTCATAGAAAACGGTGAGTTTTCTGAAATCTCAGCAAAAAACATATTTTCCTCATTTAATCCTTAGTTTATACCACTCCATATAGTTTAAATTGTATGTACCAAGGTCCTTGGATATTCACCCCTGAAATTCTCTTGCAGCGTCCAAAGCTTTTACAAATTACATGGTTTTAGGGATGGTTTCTTAAGCAGTTGGGTAAATCTAAGTAACTGAGACATCTTTAAAAGGTAAATTTCAGTAAGATTTTGCAGAATTCCAATTGTAAAATGTGGCATTTGTAAAACTCAAAGGCATAATATGTTGGACTTTATTTAACTGTTTGTAAAAATAACATTCAAACTTGGCCTATCCTTTCCATCTTAACTCAATTGAGAGACCAGTGATGGTCAGTTTAGCTGGAGAGGTAATAAAGAGAAGGGGCAGCGCCACCTAGAACAAAGCAGTGAATTGGAGAAGCACAAATCAACACGCACCCTGTGAGCTGTGATGCCTGATTTTTTGTGAATTCAGCCTAGATGCACATTTTACCCTCTTCACTGTTTGTCTCTCTGCTTTGGGTTTGTATATCAGCCACCATCGAACTGATGCACAGCTCACTGATAAAGCAGAGAAAGGAGATGAAATATTGGTGTCAGCTGGTAGCTCCATCTTTATAGAGCACTGTAATTGGTCAGGTTTACACACTACTGCGCAACAGCCAATGCCCGCAAACATCCTAAACACAGCAAAATAAGAAAGTCATGGGTGGGTTTTTTTTTGGAAAATCCTTCATATTCTGCCTTCAAGACCAAATGTTATTGTTTAAATCTTTAATTATGCCAGACCGACAGCGAATGTTTCAGTGGCAAATATCTCAAAATTCACCAAGTAAATTTCAAGATATCCATAGGGTTTAATACTATCTCAGGTGGGTGGAAAAATTAAGGACTATGCAAGATGAGTCAGTGTAATTTAATATAGGAGATACTTGACAATATATATTTTATGAAAGATAATAAAACACCTGTAAGGCTAACAGAAAATTGCCCTCAGTGTCTGCCTTTATTTTTCAAAACTGCACATTAATATGCTTAATTTGTTTTATGTTAAAGCATCACTTTAAAATGAAAGGTGCAGTATAAGATTCTTTGAAGATCATAAAAAAACGGACTTTTACTATTTGGCCGTAGATACAATGTTGAACCTCATCTCTTTGAGCATTTTTTGCTTTGATTACAGTCTAATACGGGTCTATAACAAAATTTCAAGATTTTAAAATTGGATCATGTGGATAAAGACTCTCTGTCCAACATGTGTTCTCACACACCAAAGAAGAAGTCGTCATGAAGATAACAAGGCCATGCACTGGAGACGCACCGATCAGTGATTGGTCATCATTCGCCAGCTGTCCAGAGTTGTCCAATCGGAGGTCAGTCCGCAAAACCAGTGGCTATCCAACTGTACGCCCATCACGTTGCGCACATGGATCGGGTCGAGGTGAACACGCCACACCCAGCAGACCGAAGCAGAGTGCCTGTACTGGAGGAGCGGCTTGTGTAACAGCTGTATCAGCCAGTGGCACCTACAGCAACCAGTTGCGCCAGCACTGTGCCTTGTTGAAATGTCCAGTACGCAGAGGAGGCGGCGCATGCAGCGGCCTCTTAACGAGTGAGGGGCCGATAAATAGTTGCGGATATTCTAACACAGTTTCGTAATACATGCGTATGTTTTTGCCGTAGCTGTAGCCACTTTTTGGAGGAATGAGAGGCGTATGTTCGGTTCTTAAAATGGGATTGTTTTTGCACGCTGTTGGCTCTGTCAACCCCACCGAGACGGCGGCAGAAAGGGTAAGGTTGAGCAATCGGAAACAAGGCGCACTGTCACAGGGCTGTTCGCTAGCTAGACGTCCGGCTGTGTAAATAAACTGTCCAACTACACACGTAATAGTTTATTAATAAACAACAAGCTAAGCAATTTTCTAGCATACTATATTCTGCTGTGAAAGATGCTAGCATGCGTGCTAAGTTCTGTTGCTAGCTGTGATAGCTAACCTAGCAGAGCGCTCGTGAGTAAGGGCCTTGCTCTGTTGTGTTTGTTTATGGTATAACTCAGCGTAAAGGGGTTGACATTTTAACCAGAGGAGAGTTGCATTAAGAGCAAGAGCAGTTTTTCAGGCATGAATGCAGCCAAACTGGTAGACATAACAGCTAGCACTTACTGGAATATAAGTTCTGTAGTAATACTGACAGTCAAAGCAGAAAAAAACTCAAAAGTTAATTAATCTAACAGTTTTTCTGTGTCGGGATAACGTTACAAGTCTTCTATCGGTAAACCCAGTTACCAGGTCATATGTTTTGTTCTTTGTTAAACAAAACAACAACAACAACAACAACAACAACAACAACAAAAAACTAATACGCTTTAAATATAAATATACCTTCAGACTTTCTTCTTAAACACTTGAGGCAAAGCTCCACAAAAAATGACGAGGTATTTTAATATTTTAATGAGACTGCCGGAGCAGACATGAGGATTTGGTGGGTTATAATACAATTTAAAAAAAAAAAAATCTTATTTAGAATTCTGTTTACAACATTGTCCGTTTTCAGAAAATAAGTGCATCTGACCAGAGGGGTATTTTTGTGAAATTGATTCAAAGCAGTATTACCTCCCTGATGCTACAAGTGTTTGGAAACATCCGGTAGTTTGTCGTAATACAAATTGTTGTGTTTTGTTATGACTACACTTATGCACACTTGGCATGTATAATTTGAGTGGGTGGGTTGAGCATTCTGAACTGTTACCTATCAGTCCTAGAATTTCAAATAGTGTGAGTGTTAAGACAGCCGTATTTTGAGATCATATGACTGTGTTTAACAAAAAATAACTAAAAGCTAAAAATAAACTATATAATTTTTTTTTAATGTGCCTGTGGTGCTTGATCTATTTATTTAACCATACAAAGCATAGAAATGAGTGAGTAAATTAGTCTGATGAGGCATGATATGACAAAAGCTCAAACTTTCACACAATATACAGATTCTGACTATCAAACAAAGGCACTAGATAGGAATGGTAATGTATGGTATGTATGATAGGAATGGTAATGTTTAGCTTAGGATAGCACAAGCAGAGAGATGCAATAACAAGAATCTTGCATTAGCATTTTTTGCTGATTAAAAACTCAGATTGTAACAGAACTACTCTTTCATGAGCAAGACTGAAAGAAATGATCATCTGATTTAAAAACAAATATTTTCACAACAATCTTGATCTAGGCCATCATCGACATTTCCATCACTGCTGCTCCTCTGCCACTGGAAGAAATATGCAAAGCAATGAGTGATGTACAACAGACCTTGTGTTGTCATTACTGTTGATATTAGCCGTTTGTCATTCCATGCATTTAAGGACAGATGGAGAAAGCAGGAGAAAGCTCATCAATTATCAACCATATCACGACTTGGCCAGTCCTTTCATACAAGATATGTCCCCCACTTTGTTTCTTTCTGTAGTGAACGTGATAAAATATCTCTAAAAGGTTAACCTTAGTGTTGAAGCTTAAAGTTAAGATATCAAGGCACAAGGGTCACAAACTAATAGACTAAGTTATGGAAAAAAAGAGTCTAGCTTCTAATATTGTTATCACATGCCTCATCACGTGTTGTGTCTCTAAATGTTTGTTATCAATGCACACATGTGTGCGTAAACCATAGTGTTACAAAACAACACGCGTCATTTAACATTTATCAAGAAGAACTTCAGTGGTGAAATTACACGTGGGAACACAAGCATGTCGTTTGTTATTGCCTGTAAAGTTGACGGGTCATGGCTGCCAGGGGACCATAGTTGCATCATGTGGCCCTGAGCTACATCTGCAATGTGTTTTTACCCTTCTAACACAGAGTCAGCTATGTTTTATTTGCTAACACAGAGTCAGCTATGTTTTATTTGTTAACATTATTATAACAAGTGATTGCATGTTAGGAATTTTACTGACAGTTTAATATTTTGTTTAATAAATGGTCACTGTGATGTATTCATAAGCTCTTGTGCACCCTTATTTGTTTCTTTACACAGCCCCTTGTAGTAGCTATAAGAAAGACAAGACTGTAAAGTCAAATAAATGTTGGTTTCTTTGTACCTTTTATTCTAAATAAGAGCTTGTAAAGCTGAGTTAACTACAACAGTCACATGAAATAGAAAAATAATAAAAATAAAGCCAGTCAACAGCAGAAGCCACAAGCCCCCCCAAAACACTCACTCACACCTTAAACACAGAAATCCTTTAATTTATTTATTCCCAGGGAAAACAAGGGAGCATCATTTCTTAACAGTGTTGGTTTTATGTCTGTATATGTGTGGGTTGTTTATTTTTTTGTAGAATTAGCCCCTTAAAAGTCCAGTTTGTAGGATTTAAGGAGATCTATTTTGTGCAGTATAGCTGAAGAAAAATAGGATATTTATAATATAAATGCCTCTAAATCCTACACTTGGGACCTTCTTAACACACAGGGTTTATGAATGTCTCCATTAATCACAGAAACCTAAAATTCTCAGTATTAATAATAAATTAATTACAAAACCCACCTAAGCTGTTGAAATTTGGAAGACGTTCTCCAGGGAATGTTTGGCATGAACAGTAACTAGAAATGCGTCAGCAGTGTTTTGTTCTGAAGTGTATAACCTTGATGACTATGAAAGAGCGCCTTTCTTGTTTTGTTTTTTTTTGCAGGACAGGATACAAAACAGGGTCAGCGAGGGCTTTGTGTGCATCAGCTAACTTGCAGTTCCTACTGGCCTGTGCTTAATTGATCAACTCATCACTGTGCAGTCAAGAATTACCTAAGATCTGTAGCCACTCGTCTCCAGGAGCAACATTCGATAGTCACCAGAGGATTTTTATTGTCAGCTCATTTCAACAACTTCTCATTATTGAGGTTGATTATTTTCTAATGCGGCATTAATTTCTAGGACAGTAACCGAATCCAGTTTTAATTTGGTGGTGTAACATGAGAGGGGTGAATTGTTTCATCGCTGCATGTCTGGAAGGGGGTCAGAGGAATCTAATATGTCTAGATTCTTTGCTCTGTCACCGTCTGTCTCACACAATCAGTAAAAAATAGGTTACTCAAGGATGTCTCTGATTTTATTTCTCTTTCAGTTTAAACTGTTTGATTAAGATAGTGTCGCCTTAATTTTGCTGCCATTCAAGTTAACTTTATTTTTCCAAGTCACATGCATGTCAGAGATTAGCACTTTTCTCTGAAGGTCTGTTTATAAAAGCCCGACCCCCTTCAGCACCTGGTTATCTTTATGCAGCTTGGGCTGAAGACTCAAATAAACTAGATGGTTATTGGTATTGGGTTGCAGAAAGTGCCTGCCAAGCAGATAGCATGTGGTGGAGAGAAGTCAGTGAGTCAGAAAAGGCAGCTGAAGTTATCAGAGTCAAAACAGAGGATCAGAACATCATGTGTGTATTACACAGAGAACTGAATCCCTCTATGTGTGGGTCTGTTAAAAAATGTCACATTCATGATGTTGAAACAGCTGTTGAGAAATGATGACTTTTAGGAGTGAGGCCACATTTAATGTCAGCAGTTTGGTTTGTACTGGTGTGTCATGTGTGACAAATCATTCCTGTGTTACTGCTCTGACTCTGGCTTTCTCACTGCTTTTCTTGCCATTTGCTCCCTGCCTCACACTTGAAACACACACACACTTTGAACACACACCTCTCACCGCTGTGTAAGACTTGTTATGCAGCGGCCCAGCTTGAAGCTCATTCTCTGCAGCTGCTTGGAAATTTCCGTAGAGCAATCCTTGTTCACTGTTTGGGCCTTGATTGGAGTGTGAGGGAGTGTGTGTGTGTGTGTGTGTTTGGGGGTTGGGGGGGTGTGCTTGTGCATGTGTGCGTGCCTGCGTGCTCAGTGAGCATCTGAACCAGTTTTTAACCAACATAGTAAGGACGTTTTTGGGAAGTAAGGACATTTGGCTGGTCGTCACTTATTTTCTGTGTGTGCATTTAGGGGGAGAGGGGTTAACAGGGAGAGAGAGAGAGAGAGTGAGAGTATGTGTGAGAGCCGTCTGACTGTTTTCTTCTGTGGTATAATGACCCTTGCTGTGGAGGGACTCATCTGGGATTTGTGGACCTTGGATCATCATGCCTCGCAACCAGGGACCTGCACTGGTAATCTATAGAGAGAAAAAACTTTCACAGAACTTTGACTAGCTAATCATTAAGCTAATCTAGAAGAAAACATCTCAGGGATCATTGCTGGAAAAATCCATTGACCTTTCTCGTGAGAGGATTGTGATTCCAGTGCTCCCTTGTCTTTTGGCACTTTGCAAATCTTTCTGATATGATTATCCTCAGTTCCTCAGCTGTGACCTTTCGCAACTTTCATGAGTGTGATGGATGTGCACGGTCAGGTTAACTTTGAGCATAGGTGTTGTTATGCTATATTAACAGCTGTAGCATGCAACTGGCTGTTTGAGTGTAGGCCCAATGCTAATTGATTTGGGATGAAGTTAACTGTTGTATTGAACACCTTCTGATGTTTTCACAGTTCTGATCAGGCAGATCTTGGGTGGCATAGTGACTGGTTCTGTGCTGACTGTAATTCAGACATTTGCACTTGATATGGGTCTTAACACTGATGAAACTCTGGCAGCTTACTAGTGCTGTTGGTTAGGACATATTTACTTCAGACTCATAACTAAGCGTTAATGTTGACTACCAGATATTTGCAGTAAGATCTCTATGATTCTAAATCCATGATCAGGGCTATGCATATTTAGAAACAAACGTAACTGATTCCCAGTTTTCTGCTATTTACTGACTATAAAAGGTGTGTGTATGTGCTATGTACTAATTTTATAGTATACTGTTATTTGTAGTTAATGTAAAAGAAATCAACATACTTTACATTGTATACTATAATATAATTGTATAATACCTGCAACAGCAGACATCAAATATGACTTTTATAATTAAACTTTATTGAGGTTCATAGAATGTTATTTATTAACTCTGTCTACACCAACTAAAAAACAATCCCACAATGCATCGCAGAAGTGACAACGGCATCCAAGGCAGCCCTGTAGTAACATCAACAGTGTTTTTATTCAAGAGTCAGAAAGGTTTTTTCTTTGCGAGGTGTAACATATTTTGTAAATTAGTTTAATGTTGGTTGCAACAGTTACACATCTCCAACCAGAGGGCAACCAAGAGGGCGGTCAGGAAACAACTTGATACACATTAAGTAGTGTGTGCAAAAACACATTTACTTCTGTATAGTAAGCATAGTAAATGCTGAAGTATTGTTAAGCAGTAGTACATTTAGCAAGTGTGGAGTGCAAAGTATGTGTCAGACACATTTTCCCTGCTTGCTCCCTGTTACACTGACATTGCCATAACACTGGGTGTTAATGTTCTTAGTAATACCTGTGCAGTTCTTACTTATAGGAAGGACAGCTTCCTCGGTATGATTACGGTGCTTTGCTAAAGTGACAACAGCTTGTGAGCAGAATTGGCAGAAAAAAACACACATATCGTATGGCACTTTCATTCAGCATTTTAGTGCTTTAGTTAAAAATGAAAGTAACAAGATGTGTATAAAAAATGTATAGCAATTACCCTAAGATCACTTTACTGTATTCAGTTTTTCTTTTTACAGGCGTAAAACACAAAAAAGCCATTTTAGTCAAGAAAAAAACCCCAAATATTATTACGGGAGGGGCTGTCATATTTATTTTTTCCCTTCATAACTGGAAGCCCTGAGTTGGCGTTTTATTCGTTTGAAAGTTGAGATGTTTATGGTTCTTTCCTGCTTCTCTGTTCCAGAGCCTACTGCACTGTGAAGGTGTTAACAATCAAAGCTACATCTGTGAGTCTGGACACTGCTGCGGGGAGTCTCAGTGCTGCAGCTACTACTATGAACTCTGGTGTATGTATCCTGCTTTTCCTTCTTTTGGTCTTTTTCTTCACCCTTTCCAACTCCACATCTGTATCCCCAATATCCCCAAAACAGATCCCATAATTCATTGCATATATGTATGTGTGTGTATGTGAGTATCATACATGATATCTTCATACCTCTGCCTTCTATTTGTTTATTCCTGTTTCCGATGCTTGCAATCTTCATTGATGCATATTGCATACCCTGCTGAGTGTAGTTTATGACTGAGTGGTTTTTAATGTAGGTTGAGAATGCAGTCAGGCTCGGAAAGGCAGGCTATCATGTTCTGATTCACATTCTCTCTCTATATATAGAGAGCGAATGTGAAGCCAAAAGGTGATGCATAGACATTTTTAGACATCATTAACCAGATCACATTCATCCAGGCTTATCAATTTCAGCTCCAGATTGCCCAAAACTTCAATTCAAGGATCATGCAGAGTTAGAAAGTTCTGGCAGATCCTCTGCAGTCACCCCACAAAGAATACGTTCCGTCACTAACCAGCAAGCTGTGTCTGACTTTTATGTGACCTGTGCTAAACTGAGCCCTGTCTAGGTTAACTGACAAGACTGAGGTGCAAGGTGCAGCACAAGAGTGGCATGACACACAGAAGCTGTGAATGACTGCCAAAACACAGAGGGTCCCCAGACGGAGCACAAAAAATTTAAAATGAACTCGTGCACTTAAAGAGATTTAAGAGATCAAGTGTCCCTGCAAGGGTGTCATGTCACTCTCCTGGGTGGTCAAATGTTTATATCAGAGGCTTAGATGTAAGTTAGGAACCTCAGCAGGTTCCCTAAGTACATGTGTCCTAGATTACTGAATGATTTTATTGATCTTGCCTCTGCCCAAGACATATTTGTGAAAAACTTTGTACAGCACTTAACTTGTTAAGATCTTTTTTATTGCTATACTTGATTCTGTTTTTTTGAATGATACAGATCCCTTTAGACACGTTAAACAGGGAAGCTTTAATCTTAGCAGATAAATGTGACAGCAGCCCTCTAACTCAAACTTCACCGTGTACAGTGAAACTCAAACATCCAAGTAAAGGGGAAATAAAAACATGTTACATGTTTCCTGAACATTGAGTACAGGTTTACTATGACCAGTGCCTCTATCTTATTTTTGGTGTACTGTTCAAATGTTTTTTTAAGTGCAGAATTAAATTACTTGCCCTTAAATTCACTAAACCTGCACACATCTTGAGTATTTTGTAAGTTTTTGGGACAAATGTGCTGTGTTGGTAACCTTACCATTGGTCAGCTTGCATCCTCTGCATGTAAATTTCAGCCCGATCAAGCTGACTTGGAATTCTTCAGCAAGCCCCTAACTGTGAAACTACAACCCCCTACCTTTTTAAATCCAACAGGCAGATCATTCAGAAAATAGATTTGTGTGTAATGTACCTGAAATGTACCTGAAATGTAACAGTGCGTATACCCTGAATTGTCTTACATGAACATTATGATTTCAGAAGGAGAAATGGTGACCGTGTTGTTGGCATCGTATAAACTCAGTAATTCACCAGCCTTCTGCACAAGGGGAGGGTTTAAAGTCACATAGTAAAATCCCTGCATATGTACAACAGTGAGTCTTCATCATTTTCTAAACTGCTACCTTCAGCAGTGTGTGTGAAGGCAGTAATCATGCTTTATGTGCTTTGCTGGCTTTTTGGAGCAGGTGTGGTTCCCTTTCTGGCACCAACCCTGATGTTAAACTACAGCAGGTTGTGTTAAAGAGTGTTTTTTACATCGGTGTGCTCTGTCTGACTTGCTAGTTCAGTGGCATGTATGTTATTTTTAATTTCTATTTTGTTTTTATCATCATTGTTCATTGTTTTAACCATCTGTGGAAGTTTTGTTAGATAAACTAAACTCCAAAGGTGGCATTTACATGTTAAATTATTTAAATCTACTTTAACTTTCTTTGATATTTTGTTGAGTTGTGTTTCCAACTGTCTTCAAACTAAGACAAACAACGAGTTTTTATTTGGGAAACTCTGCACTTCAGTCAGTTTTAAAACAATAAAGTAAACACGTCCCATAATCCCACACTCTACCATGATGTCATCAAAATTGATTTAATTTTTTTTTTTGGGGGGGGGGGGGGGGGGGGTGTT
>JAPZDZ010000020.1:20062543-20081459 GCA_029783805.1 Acanthurus tennentii
TTTGTCTCAATTGACCTTAAGCACTAAATGTCAGTGTGCTCATGGTATCACTTTCAAGTGTGTGCCCCACCCATAATACCCCACTGTCTTAACTGTGTACTTAGTCACACATGCATGCATGCACTAGGGTGCATGCTGAAAGTTCTAACTCACACAATCAACATACCCATTCAAACATACATACACACGTCCACATGCACAAGGTCAAGCAGCTGTCTTGAAGTCATAACCAGACTGTGGGGTCATGCTGGGGAACCTTGAACAGGAAGGAATGTTCTTCTCTCAGCAAATGGAATGCCATCTTATCAACTTTCATGGTCATTCTGTGCATACACACACACATTTACAAACACCATCATACATTTTTTAATGATTACCCTACTCCTTAAAATACTCATTTAAATTACACATATTACTTTTTCATTTGATGATTTTCCATTTTTTGAGCTACATAGAAATAATTAAAATATCACTGATTTTTCAAAGAGTTCCTTGGTTCAACCTTTGTACTGCCCCTCTCAAGTGAAACCGTGTCTGAGATACTATTCTCTAATCAGCACCTCTAGTTGGTGATAATGGTAATAAAAACCCTTTGATCTTGGTTTTGAAAGCATTGCTACTGATTTAATGAACCAGGAGTAAAAATGCATTTTAAAGCTCAGTGGACAACAACTTTTCTTTGTGCTATTTATACAGTGTACATCATATTAGAGTTTAGTGCCAAAAAATAAGGAAAAGTTAGGATTCACTATTCTTATTTTTCTACCTACCTTATTTTTTTCTTGTAAGGAACACAAATATGTAGGGCTTGAAACAGAAATAACAGAAATTAATGTAAGTTGTAAACTCCTAATTAACTCCTACCTTCTGTCATTTTGAACTGTTGATACAGGCAAGCATTGTGGATCCCTTCAAGTTGGCCCTTCAGCTGGAGAAACAAGCTCCAGGTTCAGCCACAGGGGGATGCTGCAGCACACAGTCTGCTTCCTGCTGCAAGTGATCGTGGGAAGAGCACAGAAAAAAAAGGCCAAGTATCATGGTGATTATGCAATACAGGCCCAGTATCATACTGAAAATGCATTAGAACAGTAGTTAAAATTTACTAACATAATTGTGCTTTATGCAGTGTCATTGTGTGTCTTACTACCGTGTGAAGTGAGATTTTATGAATCCTTACTTACACATTGTCTATATTCCAGCAAGTCTGGAGTAAATTCTATGAATGAATGAATTAAAAATAATAATGTTGCTTGGATAAAATGACATTGGTATCAAGGCAAAAGCTAAATATTCAAACCTAGTAATCACATCATCTTGAACAGTATTGTATACAAAGAATGCTTCTTATAAAATGTGTGTATGTGTATTTTTTCACATCTGAAATTACATATCATACCTGTCAACCCTTTATTAGGACTTTTCCCATCTTTACAAATTATCCTTCTATTGTAATACCTTTAAGTGTAATAATTTGTTTATGCAGCGGTTTTGTTTTATTTTATGCTTTGTAACTGTAATCAGTGTTATGCCAGTTATGATGATGCCATTTCAATAAATATTGGCAATCAATTGAATGTTCAGTTTTCATTTTTGCTCTTTCATAAAGTGGGTTCTTTACACTGGTATTGCATGAGGTGCTTTCAAGCCAAAAAGAAGTCATTAAAAAAGTAAGGTGGTTGATTTGAAAAAGGACTTTCAGAGCTTTCACTGAAGATCACCCACTCTGATTTAAAATGTAGAAGTTGCAACAGCCAATGGGGTACAGAGATTAAGGAATCAAAAGTCAGAGAGAGAGAGAGAGACATAGGTCAAAAAGTGTACTATTGTTGCACAAAACTGTGGTTATTTTTCTCTACATTTTTCAACTTTGCCTTGGATTGTCTTCGGATTTTGGGGCATCTGTAGAAACAGTACAATGCGATGAAGAAAAAAATGGAAGGCTACATAGAAAAGTACCATCTAGGTCAATCAGCACCTCCAAAAGTCTCAAAATTAAATATATATTTTAGATTAATAATGTGTTGCATATTATTGTGCAGGTGTTTATGCTTTTTAATGTAAATGTCATTTTTAAAAGGAACAGTTTAATCATGTACATTGCTTGTCTTCTGTAGTTGGGTATGTTAAGAGAAAGTCACGAGCAGAGTTCTGTCTCTTAACATGAGGTGCACTTGTTTTGGAATTTGATTCGCCAAGGAAGCTGCGAAGACCCCGCCCCTTGCTCAGCGGCCCCTCCTGATTGGTCACCGCCGTCGCCTGTCTCGGGGACATCAGGGGAGGCACGAGTTGGCCCATAAGCCTGCGCTCGCGAGTCATCAGTGTCGGACACGTAGTGGGAACGAGCAGGTCCTGATGCACAAGTTACGGCAACCCTCGGCGGAGATGAAGGCGGACTCCGACTGGCTCTGATTTTTAAAAGCCCTTTTCATTCAGGAGCTTGGTTGCCAATGGTTATCAATATGGCAGAGCCGTTATCCCAAGCACCCACCGCTGCAAAAATGGCGTCACTAAACCGGGTCCGAGCTTTGGCGATGATTTTCTTAACTGTCACTGGCTTTTGTGTCACCCCTACAAGTGGCAAGGAAGGGTCTGAGGAGACCGTCATCATAGGGCTCCGACTGGAGGACACAGACGACATTTCCTTCATGGATAAGGGCTACCTGCGGGTGAGTGAGCGGTCTCGGGTGAAATTAAGGGTGTACGGGCAGAACATCAACAACGAGACCTGGTCCAAAATTGCTTTTACGGAACATGAGCGGAGCCGGACGGTAGGGAGCCTTGACAGCTCCTCGGGGGATAACCAGAGCCAAGAGGACTCGTCCGGCTTGCATCCCTGCGGTATTAGGACTTCGGATATAATTATATTGCCCAACATCATTCTGAATCGAAAGACGTCCGGAATAGTTGAAATTGAGGTCAAACCTCTGCGAAAGACGGAGAGGAGTAAAGCGTATTACCTTTGCATCGCCACCGCCACACCGGCCGTGCCCGGGATGCACGACCCCTGGACGGAGAACACCTGGATCTACCACGATGGGGATGACACCAAAGTGATAGTGGTGGAGGAGAAAAAGTTTCTGCTGCCTTTCTGGCTCCAGGTCATCTTCATCTCAATGTTGCTTTGCCTGTCGGGTATGTTCAGCGGGTTGAACTTAGGGCTAATGGCTCTTGACCCCATGGAGCTCCAGATAGTCCAGAACTGTGGCACAGAAAAGGAAAAGAATTATGCCAAAAAAATAGAGCCGGTAAGGAGCCAAGGGAATTACTTGCTTTGCTCACTTCTTCTCGGGAACGTGTTAGTGAACACCACGCTGACCATCCTGCTGGATGATATCGCTGGTTCGGGGTTAATCGCGGTGGTCATGTCCACCATTGGAATAGTCATTTTTGGAGAAATAGTGCCCCAGGCCATCTGCTCCAGGCACGGCCTCGCTGTGGGGGCAAACACCATATTCCTCACTAAGTTCTTCATGCTGCTCACCTTCCCTGCCTCCTACCCAGTGAGCAAGCTGCTTGATTACCTTCTGGGACAGGAGATAGGAACCGTGTACAATCGGGAGAAGCTTTTGGAGATGCTGCGTGTCACGGACCCATACAACGACCTTGTAAAGGAGGAGCTGAACATCATCCAGGGCGCGCTGGAGCTCAGGACCAAAACCGTGGAGGACGTGATGACGCCGCTGAGAGATTGCTTTATGATCCCCGGGGATGCAACCCTCGACTTCAACACTATGTCCGAGATCATGAAGAGCGGCTACACGCGCATTCCGGTCTACGAGGGCGAGAGGTCCAACATAGTGGACCTGCTATTTGTCAAGGACCTGGCGTTTGTGGACCCGGATGATTGCACCCCGCTTAAAACCATTACAAAGTTTTACAGCCACCCGTTACATTTTGTGTTCAATGACACAAAACTGGACGCAATGTTGGAGGAGTTTAAAAAAGGTGAGACCGCTTGACAGCGTGTTTACTCATGTGTTTACTCACATTTTTTGTTGTTTAATCATTTTGATGCCAAATGAAAAGTACACTAGATAAAACGTGTCCGTGAGTTTCTTCATATTCAGCTCCATTAGTTTTGACCATCAAGTGACAAGGGTCATATCACAAACAGGTTGTCCTTTCAGCTGTCCATCCCCCTCCCCCCCCCTTTAATGAGGAAGAGTAGACAGGCCAGTTATGTAATGGCATATTTCAGGTAGAATCATGAAGAAGCCACAGCAGCTCTGTGCATCAAAAAGTAGAGGTGTATGAGTGAGTCCTAAATGTTTAAAACTTGATATTCAGGTAATAAAGTTGGGGGAGAATTCTTCTTTCTCCTAAAGAATATCCAGGTAGTAAAAGGAAAAAGGAAGGAAGGAGGTGGAGGATGGGTTGTTTTGGCATTACTTATCCCGCCTGCTTCACAAAGCACTGAAGCAGCCACATCAGTCATGAGGTGCACTTGCCACAGTCTCACTGGTCACTTCCTGTAAAGGGGAGGAGGAGGTAGTTATCTTTCTCCATCGCTTCCATTCACTGTTAATGTTCACACAGTTTCTTTCTCTCTCCTCTTGCTCTTTGTCTTGCTTTCCTTCTCTTACCTTGCCCTCTCATTCAGTCTTTTTACTCTTTCCCCTCCCTCTCTCTCTCTTTCTTCCTCGTCCTCTCTGATTTGTGAATGCATTAGGACATGTGGGAATGGTGCAATGGCAGTGCTGAGGTTATCAGGTGGGGGCATCTTGTTTGAGAACCTGCTTAAATCCCTCTCTACCTCTAGTGCTTGCCTCTCAATGATGGTGGCGATAACTCCTTTTGTCCAGTCCTGGAATGCAGTTGTGTGGATAATGAATAACAGCCTCTAACACCCTCGAGCCCCCCATGTGTTGTGTATGTGTGTTTATGCGCATGGCCTTTTAAGAAAAGTGTTTACCTCACCCACAGTTTACCTGATGTTTTGCATAGCCAACCCCCCTCTGTTGTTGCCTCTAAACGAGGTATTCCTGGCTCTGTTTGTAGATTTGGTTCTAGCATTTTTCTTTCTTTACACCTAAATTCACTGCTATAGGAGTGACCAAGTTATACATAGCCTCACCTGTGTATTCACAGCTTTATCAGTACTTCAAATGAGTAAAAAAACATGATTGACGCATTGCGTGCTCATTAGAGTATTCACTTTACTGTAAGAGGATTTATTGAGAGGAAAAACAGAACAAATCAGTGAGCTCCATTACCAGAAAGTAGGCGCACCTTCCATGCCAAATTAGCATTACATAATATACTAATTGGAGGAGTTTGTTTGTTTTCATCACAACTCGCTATTTACCGACATGCACTAGAAGCAGAAAACAACAGAGGTCCCTCAACCGTGTTGATTATTTTTCAGGGAAGATTTTAGATTCAATTTCAATAGGATTATTACATCAAGTCATGTTCTGCTACATGGTTACAATAATGTAGTTATCAAATATGATATTATATACACAATATGATGTTATATACACAGTTACCAACAAGGATTTTTATCAAGTGCACACGTGTGGATAATGACACATTTTACACCAATGATAACCATAAAAAAAATACATTATCTATTTCGGTTCTCATTCCTGACAGATACTCAACCCTACAAAATTAAAATACTTTTCCAGTTAAATATAATAATTAACACTTTATGCAAAACACCTAGACATACCCTTAGGAAAGTGTGGACAATATTAGGTTTCTCTCATAGACCTTGCCCAATACTGTTGTACCATTGTATTTTTAAGTTAATAACTATCACCTGAAGTTGTCTAAAGTTGTCTGTTTTCTCAAAACTCAGGTGGTATTTAAATATTTTAAAAATAATCTTAGAGTGTTTAGACTCATTTTACTTAGTGCTTTTGGTGCAGTGACAGTGGTTATGACATAAAATTCTGAGTGTTACCTTTTAATAGAGAACAAAACTATGCATGTACTCTGGATGATTAAGGAACAGCTTTCTATTTATCATGCCTAGGATGGATGTTTTACTGTAATTTAGTCAAATTTTACAGGGATTGTTATTAACAGATGTAAAGCCATATCTGTCACACATTCACAACACCAGTTTGTGCAAGTACTACACAACTCAGAGAGAGCAGTGAAGATGCCTTTCATAGTATCTATTTTGCACATATTTCAGCACCATGGACAGAGAGCTGAGGGCCAATTATCATTAAGCATTTTTTTGTGTGACTAATAAGAACAGAAATTTGTTTTATAACATGCTAATTTCTAATAGGTAACTTAAGGCCGTTTAACCAAATGGACATTCAGTATTTAACAGGTGAATTTATTAGAGTATCCAAATACAAGGCCTGTCCATGTAGGGAGGTTTCTGTCTTTAATAACATTAAAATCTTTCATTAACGGAGGAAACACCTTCAGTTACTGATGTAATATGCACAGGCTGTGAGGCCCTAAAGCAGCTGGGCAATGTGGTCACTCACTGACACTCATTCACTGATGGGTGTGTTGTGTTTTAAATTAAATACTTGCTGCATGCAAATATAGTAACAGTGAAATTCCCTGCAAGCAGTTTTGGCATGGAGAAACATTTAATGTGGTTAATGCAGGAAAGTCAGTAAATCAGTCTTTGATCTGTGGATTAATGTTGATGATTTTAACAGTTTCTGCTGTCTCCAGTTGCAGCGATCAGCAGTGTCATTCGCATTGTTCCTCACCTTTTTTATCTTTATCAAACTGCCTGAAAACAACACCAGACTACTACAGTCTAATCACACACACCTCTGCACATATCAGACTGGTCGTTCTACCCTGATTTTCTGCTTGTTAATGAGGAGGCATTCAGTCACTAGGGCTCATCATAACCTCTTTTCCAACTTTCTTTTACTGTCTCATGTTTTAAGCTTGATAAAATTTGCAGAGCAAAAAATATCTCTCTATTCCTGTCCTTACTGTAGTTGCCACCAGATGGAAAATCACACTCCATTTCTTTGGATGCAGATTTGTGGTGATGTCTGTTCATGTTGCGATGCTCTGAACCATCCAGAGACTTCCTGAGGTAAAGCTTTGTTGAGCTGTCATTATCACATTTCAATGTGACTGGCAAAGCTGTTTCAGAACTATAAGACCAGTGATGTGTCAAGCTTACAGAGTATTTAGTAACTACTGACCTGAACATCTATATTTACCTTTACCCAGTCCTTTTTTTTACATTGTGCTGTTTTACATACATAATCTAAATAGAATGTGTGCATGGAGCCATCCACACAGGCCCACATGCTGAACGAATGATATTTGTAAATAGTCTAGTAATTTATGGTATTTTAAAATTACAGTAGTACCACATAGCTATGAAATGAACATAATTCACAATGTCAGTTTTTTTTTGGGACCCTCCTCAGTTTGGGTCTAGGTTATTTGGTGAGGTGAGGGGCCTCTTTTGATCTTACTACATGCTTCAGTGCATTCATGTTTTATCCTCTTTTTCAAACTATGTAGCTTGCATTGAAATTTTCTTCTTTTTGGCACAGTGAACTCTAGTTGCAATAAGTGTCACAAGCTTGTGTTCAAAATTCTTAACAAAGAGCTTGGGCAAAGATGAAGTATTCTGTGGTTTATTTTTACCTGGTTAGTAGATATTAATATACTGTTTTGCCAAGATAGCTCAATCTAGACAGAAGTGGTCCTTGCACACTCTACCCCCTTACACTTAATCCACTTAACACACTTCATTTAGAGAAAACTAGGTGTAATAAAGGTATGGCAAATGGAGTGAAATAAAAAGTCGAAAACTAGCTGAAAAATAAAATTGAGTAAAGAGTTAAAGTACTATTTTACAAAAAAACAAACAAACAAAAAACTACTTGTTACTCGTGAAAAAAAAAAAAAAATTACTTGTGTGTAAATTTAACTAACCACTCCTGGCATACTATGATACCAAAACATAAAGATAAATCAGTGTGCTCACATTATGTTGCTAATTAAGTTCATCATATAGGTCCAGTTCTGGGGTGTTACTGCAGCTGGCCTTGAGCCAGAGGGAATTCGCCTTCAGCCTCTGATGGAAGTCATAAGCAGCTGTTGCAGGGAAGGCTGGGGGGTTAAAGTTTCCCGTTAATCTGGCTCTGTTCGCAACGCACAATCAGTTCAAAGTGCTTTGTATTGTAAGTCATTGTTAATTAATTTGATGCCGCTTGCAGAGCTGCATAGTCGTCTGAGGTCTGTTACAAAATGAAAAAACGCACAACAGGCTCATGTTAGAGACTTTGTCGCAGCATTGGATTTAAATTTATGACAAAGTGGTTTCTCTTTGTATTTTGAATAGGTTAAAGCTTTTATACTCACACACTCCCTCTGATAATTATTTTTTTCTTTTTTTGATATAATTTCACTGCATTAATGTTGCCTAAAATCAGCAAAAATCTGTTGATAATTTAAAAGGCAAAGTTAGTTCTTTACATATTGAAATTTACATTTTCTTTTTATTAAAAAAATCAACCTTGTGCACTTGCTCTGTTTCACCCGGGTCAACCCAGGCTCCCTAGGTTAGGGGATTCAGGGACAGTCAGATTCATGCAGGAGCTTTGTAATTGAGGCGGACACCCCTCTGGAAACTTCTGACCCCTTCATTAATTGCTCTCTGTCTGCGATTGCAACAATTACTGTCATCCAGGGACTGCTCGTCAAGCTGCGGGTTTACTGGTTAATGAGTGGGTCAGTGTGTGCCATTTGGGACCAAACCAAGAAGCTGAGTCAGAAACAGGAATTTAGCCACCCTTCTGACTTCGAGTTATGTGTGATATTCCTGAAAGCGAAAGTTACTCAGTCACTCACATGCAGTGCAAACCTGCATTGTGAGAGGAGGAAGGTACCTACTCTTTGGATGTTTGGAGAGCTTGGTTTAGGTTATGCACAAGTATTCTTCTCCACCACTCTGTGCTTTGTGCCTCTGGGGAAGGCAAGCCACTTGCCTAACTTGAATATTAGAGTCCAGAGGGGGACCGGGAATCCACCCAGTGGACACAAGGAAAACCTTTTCCTCCATTGTCTGCCTTGCTACTGCCTTACTAGCAATGGACAAGAACACTCAGTTCATCTAATATCTATCTTGTTAACATGGTTTGTACATTGATAAATCTCTAAGCTGATTTTCACTAATGTAAATTGTGTTCCATATGTACTGTTATGATAAGTTTAAAGCATAAAAGTGTTAAGTAGTCTAACAAAGTTGCAACCCACTGCTTGCTTTGTTATCTTATGTTTGGTTAGTGCTCAGGGTGTAAATGCTTCATGGTTTGAAAGTAATGTCCCCTGTGTGACAGAGCCTACATGAGGCCTGGCACGTCTTGAACTAGTTCCCTGATTGCTGCAATATAGGCCAATCTATGCTTAATTCAGATTCAACAGCCTTCACGGTCTCTTTGCGCAGTACTTTGTCTTAAAGTGAACCTCTTTTTCTCTCTCTCTCTCTCTGTCGATCTTGTTGAATTACTGACAGGAGTTTTGTGGTTTGCTTCAAATGCTTTTACTCTTTCTGGGTGTTTGTGTGCGGCGTATCATAGCAAATGTTTAGAAAATGTGTGTGCTTGCTTGGTAACCCTTTGTTAAATCTGCAGCGAGTGTTGGGATTAAATGGCATCATGTTTGTAAGAACACTTAATGTTTCCTGATGAGGGACACCCCTTTGAACTCAGCAAGACTTCTCCTGGCAGCCCTCACTTTATCAGAACTAATTACCTCAAATTAAAGGTTGTCTGCATTTCACTATACTATGTGTCACTGGAGACGGCATTAGCAGTAGATTTTTTGTATGGAATATAATTTTGATACTAAACTTGGTGCATGCATGTGGCAGGTACATGTTACAAACAGCTTAAGAAACTTAATGTGTTTAAACATTACCAGGTGCTTAATTAAAAATTTGTAATATCTTGTTTTTACACACTATTTGGTCACTTGTGCAGCCTTTTGGGTCTTAGCTGTGTAGTAAGTTTATGAAAAGTTTTTATGTGCAATTAAGAAAAGGTTTTGGCAGCACCTTAAAGGGAAATTCAACGCGTTTTATGTGGATGTCCACAATGCAATGATCGTTATTACAGCCAATCAGAACGATACATTTCTCCTCAATGTGTGCTGCTATGACTGAAGAAGCTGAGTCATCCTTCTGAAAAATCTGTTCTCCTTATGACACCAGTGATGCAATCAGTGTTAATTGAGAACTACAGAATATTTTAGCTTTAGTAGCCATGGGGTATCCTGCCATTCAAAAACAAACTTTGTCCTCTTTGCTTTTGCCTTGCTCAGTTAGCTTTCGGTATCAGAAGCTCACGTGTAATGTGTCCTGATTCATGTAGGAACTGGTGGCATGGCTCTGGGACTCACACACAGCACACACTGAGTTATTTATCACTTGAATTCTGAACATTTACCTTCAGCACTGATTGAAAATTCATATGAAATGTGGCCAATGTTCCCTTTAAAAGAGAAGGTAAAAGCTGCTGTTGTAGCAACCTGTTGAATGGTAACTTTTCACCTATTGTACTCTTGAATCTCACTTTAAGAGACCACAAGCTGTTTTGCTTTAGCCCATTATTCTACAAACCATGAATACTCATCATTACTGCCAACATTTTTTCCGAAGAAGAGTTTTGCAGAGACTTGTAGGTGATCAATCAGTTAAGAATTATTTGTCCTTTGCTTCTTGTTACAGTTCGGATAACATCACAACTTAACACATTTTGCAACTTGGCGGAGTGGCAGAACCAGCTAAAAGGAACACATACATGTAGTGGCTCTATAAAGTTGCTTTGGCAAACATGTCAACATGCTTACACATCCAGCAGAGATGTGTCAACATTAGAATTACTTTGTAGAATTAATTAATTTTAAACCTCCTTTCTTTGGCTGCCAAGTACTTCACTATTTTCACCAGTTCTTTGCTCACATTTTTTTTGTCTGCTGTTGTCCACAGTCAAACACAGTCAATGAGAGTGGAGTTAGTGGCCCACATTAACAAAATACTGAACCACAAGATGCCGAAATAGTTAAGAGCTGGAGCATTGGGTGACTATCTCTGTGAGTTGTCACTACAAGTGATTAGCCCACCTTAAACAGTTACTTGATTGATCATTGATAGAGCATTGAGGATATTTTAGGGCTTTCAAGATTCATACTCGTTGTCAAACTTATTTTACAAATAACCAACTTTATCTTTTCGCCAATGTTTACTTAATGTTGCAAGTTCAAAGTCTCTTTTCATTTTTTCAGTTCATTTTAAACTCACCATGAATGGAAACTAATAGAATAGAAAATAATAGAACAGAATTTAATGTAAATTATATGCTGTCTGTAGTTTATGTAGACCAATCTATTAACTAATTAACACAGTAGGGATATAGGATGCAAATGTGTTGAAAATACAGACAATGTAGAAATCCCATGCAATGCAATATTTATTTAGAAATATAAGCTGTTAAATGCAGTCTAAAAAATAAATACACGATTGACTTCTGGTGATTTAGATATTGTCTGGATTGAACTCAACTTTGTTGTGTTTGAATTGGCCTACATTCTTCAGATTCTGGTACAACATGGAGTGTAGGCCTTTAAGACCCGATTAGTGCAACAGTTGAGGAGTATGAATCTAGGTGCAGTGCATGCCCAAAGCCTGTCTGATCTGGCATTAGGACTTTTACTTTACATTTATGCTCTGTTGGGCACTCCATACTATGTATTTAACGCAAAAATACCCGTGCAGAGTGTCAGCAATGGTTTGGATTTGATATTTGGATTTGTTCAGCGATGTGTGACCTGAGGTGAGAAGGTAAAATGTTTGTTTTGTGTGAAGTTAAGTCTTAAGGTAGGCTTTGCTATTATGTAGTTCTGCCTTACAACTCCTGCCTTGTTGTTCACCAAACAAACATTCATGTCTATGTCAGTTTGCTACTGTGTATTTGGCATTAATTAGAAAAAGCTTTAGCCTCCAAATTTGTCCCACTTGGCAAAACTGTTTGCAAACAAACAAATTGTGCTGTAGAAAATAGCGTGTGTTACTGTTTAAAAACAAGCTCCCAGTTGCCTTGAAGATGTTACGAAACCTCACTTTGTAGAGCAAATTGTATGGAGTTCTTTTATGGGAGACCTTTGATCTGAACCTCTGTGATCTGGCCTCCTCACCTCTGGTTGATTTATTTCGTGTATCAAAAGGCTTCTTACAGAACAGTGACAATGGGCTGCAATGAATGTCTGCTAATATAAAAGAGTTTTTTAAAAAAGGTCCCATATTATACCAAGGAAATGAGTAGGATTAGTCTAAGAATCTTATTGTAACAAGTATAGTCGTCTGTCTGTATTACTGAAGTCTTTTTGGACGTAACCTTGCAAAGCAACTGGATGGCTGAGATTTTTAGTCTGAAATCTCACTGGTTAATTTTGAGAAGCTCCAACCGGAATGATTTGCTTGTTCAGAACAGGACCGGACCAATCAGTGTCCTTTGCAGAGAAAGGGGTGGTAGGTGGTGATAGCTACAGGTGTGGTTTTTGGCAAAAGTGAGAAGCGGCTACAAGCTTGTAAACAATGACGGCTGCCGAAGAAGTTAGCATATATGCTCTATTAGCTGCAGATTTATCAGAACTGAACAGCATGTCCTCATTAAAAGAAGAGCGAATAAAGGCACTGAAGACTTTTCTTAATAGAGATGATTTTTTTTGCCTTTCTCCCAACTGGCTTCAGCAAGAGTAGTTCATGTGACAGACAAAACATTCCTCCAATCACCCTCCAACTTTTTTTTTTTAAATGACCTGCCCCTTCCAAAGGCTGTTTATGGGCCATTTCCCAGATGGACCTGTGAAATAAATTTTATGGATACATGAAACATTCCATCTGGTGTGTTGTGTCAGTTTGGTAGGCCATTGTTGCAACATTGTATTTTTATGTTAAGTACTACATTTCATGCATATCATGTTAATGTTTCTAAAATACCTATGTTAATGATTTAGTACAGATAACATGTATATTAGTTGACTTTCTCATTTAAATACTTAAAGATACTTAAAACCAGAACGCTTATTGTAAACACTTATCCAAGGGGTCTTTGTGCCTAATTCTAAACAGACCCTAATGACATTGTTGTCACATTATGAAACTGAAAATTAAAACATAAAGTTTTAACATATCTGTGGTTTGCCGACATGAACAATTCCAGTGTTTATTTCAGTGAATATGATAGCAATGCAATGAATTGTCTAAAGTAATCAGAATATCTATCTAGTACAATTTTAAAGGCTTTGGTTTGATTTTGTTTCATTTTTTTGCTTTTTTTATGAACATGTACTTATTTTCTTCTTAAAAACTTGACCTTGACTGGGTAATACATCCAGATAGTCATTACCACAACATGTGACTAGATCTTATGTTTTGGATATTATGTTATGGCATAAGTGTTGTCTTTTTCCAGTAGGCTGTATTGAAGTAAAACAATGTCATTTTTTGAGCTTATCAGACTGCCCCATCTGCTCTAATGTGCACTATTACTCACATAGTTATTATATCCGCATTACTGGCAGTTATTTATCAAAAATAACACTGTTAATATCTTTAAAAGCACCAAACCTGCTAATTATGAAATTTAAAAAAAATCCAACTCTGTTTTGAAAGGAAAGGAAGGAAATTCTGTCTTGCATTTTTTTTTATTCCAGTCTGTTTTTTTTGTTGTTTTTTTTACGTGTTGGGGAGATCTTAAAAGTGGCTTTGACTTACAACTGAACTTTTAGTCTACATCTTGAAAATACAAAGGCATATTGTGAATCACCACTCAGCCTGCAAATACGAAGACATGATTTTTGGACCATGACTCTGAACCTACATTAGACTCCTTAGTGACTCATTTCATTTCTGGCAGCCTCTGGTGATGGCTATTTTCTGAAGAAAGGCTTTTGGTAGATTTGTGTTGTGGATGTAGTTAAGGAGCTGAGTCTGCTTTTAGTGCATGTTACCAAGGATCTGTAGTCATGCACTGCTGAGGAAAATTTGTTATTATGCAATCCAAAATACAACCACCCCCATGCTCCTTTTAATAAGCTGTTTCCCAAAACAGCGACCTGGAAGGGCCAAGGTGTTAACAGATTATTTAGATTGTATAGTTGACATGATAAGAGACCTACTACCATTATTCTATACCATCATATGCTCGACATTGAACAGGTTGGTACCTCATTTCTAATGATTAACTGCATTTTTAATAGAAAGAGTTTTAAAGTAAGATTCAAAAATCAAATTTAATCAAATGCCAAATGAGCATCTTTAAATTGTCTGTGTTGACTATCACATCACAGATTGAGTTCTTGGTGTGGGGTTTGTCTCAATATTCAGACACTTCTTGATTAAATGGTCCAAGACAATAATGAATTTTATGGCATTTAAAGGGAAAATACAATTAAGACAGCAATGAAGCGATGATTAAAAGTGATTAAGAAACCATCTAGTTAATGTTGTGACCATCAAAAATTCTCCCAAAGCTAAAAACTGAAAATGTCAAATGTAGTCTGTTATTTCATCAACACAAGACAACTAACACTAGTTTTGCTTTCAATGGCAAACCTCATATTCCCTCTAGGGGAAAAGAAACAGTTTACTTAGATTTTTAAAAAAATCTTTGTACTGTCTTTGGAAAAAAAACCACATGTTTATATGTCTGACGAGAGACATCATAGACATGTTTGTTTTGACCGCATTTATGTCTTTAAGATATTATCATGGTCATCTGGGTGTTGTGCTTTAAATCATACTTATGAAATAAAGGGAAACTGCTGCGATTAGTGTCAGTGTGTGATGATTTGGAGGAGAAAAATGATGATGCGCCGCTTTGATGATCCTGTCTTATCAGCAGAGGCTGAAAGGGGCAAACTGCAAAGCTCCCTTAAAATGTGCTATGAAAATCAGGGCCGTTTTCCTCTCTGGCAGTCTGTCACACTGGTTCAACTACTGAGCTCCTGAGGTAAAGTGCAGTGTTGATACTTTATAACAATCATCCGTTTTGATTTACTGGCTTCTTTTTGATATCATCTGTGTTTCTGATGAGCACTTCAGTGCGATTAGCAGCTATCAAACACAAAGTGTTGTGTATGGTTTAGATTTGTCATTAATTAAAATTATTTTAAAGCCAAGCAATGCTTTTCGCCCACAGTTTGTTCTCTTTGCATTTGCCCTCATTTGTACAAGTGAACAATTATATCTTTATATAATTTGTGTAACTTTGACTTGAGCAGAAGGAAAAATAAGACCCATTCAGACTGTGTCTCAGAAAGGGACAGAGAGCCCTCCAGCTTGCTCAGCCTAGTAACCAGGCTCTGTGCAGCACACTCAGGGAAGCAGAGCCACTTGCTTGTGCAGCAAGTCCCATCCCCCTCCTCCCGCATTCCCTCTTTCCCTCTTCTCTCCATATTGTCCTCTTGCCCATTTCCCTCAGTGTTATAAATTACAAACGACACAAACCTCCAGGCCTAATGCCCTGCCGTGGATGCCTTCCAAGCTGCACTTTTTGAAGAGCCAAGAGGCTGGCTTCATTGATAACACCGGGCACACTGTCCGTCTCTCCATTTACTGGCAGGAGGAAAAGCCCAAGACGGGCCCTTCACAGGCCCGAAAGACACCAGCGCTTTTTACAATCAGCTGATGAAGCCTACTTTTCTGAGACTTCAGCAGCACTAGTGTTTCATTTCAAATGACTATGTAAGACATCAATAATGCAAAAAACAACAAATAGATGGAGCAGCCAGACTTCACATTTACTCTTCCATGATGTCATATAAATAAATGTTCATGAAAGTTTAAGGATTTTAAATGTCTGTGGGAAAATAATAGCAAATGCCCAAAAGCCAGTTGGTAATGAAGTGTGACTCTCCTTAAGTGGATGTGACTATTTCATGCAGTCACACAGTCAGAGTAATTTTAAAGGGACAGTCCACCTAAAACAGACTCAAATTGACAACTAAGTTGTATCTATCATACGAATTAACACATTGCATCACAGCTTTAATTTAAAAGTATTTTGCTAAAAGATACAGCACAACGAGTATTCATACAGCATAGCTATCATTAAAAAACTGACAGTATTTCTGCCAAAAATGGCATATCATGTTGGACTGAAACTCCTCTGCACTGCAGGCATTACAAGCTGTTTTCATTTTGCAAAACTGAGAAAGTTCCACACTGCATACACTATCACATATAAATTTTTGAAAATAGAAACTGTCCTACTTTTACAATAAAGCCTGTAAAACTCTGGCTTAGGGTGTCAGTCAACCATTAAAATTTAAATGAAACAAGTGGTCATATTGGCATCAATTATACTGCCTGGTAAAAGCAATTTATGATTTTGTCTTATATGTTATTTGACATGGATTATGTGTTAACACTGTTTTCAGATCATTTTTCAGCACATCTGTCTGCAGAAATAAACCAGATGAAAACTAGATATCTGCCTATGCAGCTTTGTCGTAAATGCACAGAGGCATTTGTTAGGTCATTCAGTTCTCTTAGTATGCCTGCACTTTTCCCCTCTCTGGTGTCTCCCTATTAAACAGCAAGGGGGAAAACTGCTAATAGAGTAGTTTTCTGCAGACTATGATTGCAGACCCCTGCCACTGCTCCAGCTGACCGTCCAGACTCAGATCTAGGCTGCAAGTCTTAACCCCATCCACAGCTAGAGCTCTAGTTTGAATAATTTCCGTCCTGTTTGCATGCATTTAAATGGGGGTTTTGCAATGTGGTTTTGCTGTGCTTCATCGTAAATTAGTAAGTTGTGGAAACATTTGTCAGTGTTGGTGAATATTTACCTTTCAAATCATTGGAACAGTGATTCTGTTGGTGGATAGGTGGATTTTTCCCTTTGGAGCTAAGGAATCGTAGTACCTCCGCTTGTTTTTTATGAATAAAGATTACTAAGTAATCAGAAGGGGCTTGATGTTGAGAAAAAAAATGCTTGTGCCAAGATTTTAATTGTTTGAGCAAAATTATTTCAGATCATTTCTAAGACTTGCATGAAGATTTTGGTTTTAAGTGACACTCAGTAACTTAGCAGTATCTAACTCAATACATACTTAAGCCTGTGAAAATGCCTGGTGAATGTATGGATTAGTCTAACACTGCTTATTTTTACTTAATTAAAATGTTAACATATTACTAAAATGGCTTAAAGCTATAGTTATTAAGAGTGAAAATTAAGATCGATTACACATCCCTTAGTGTGCAGCCAGCAACAAACCACAAAATGCTTTAATCAAGTTATCATTTTTCATTTATCAAGTTTTACCCAGGAAACTCTTATAATAAAAAGGATCTTAAATGTTAAAAACTTCCCCTGGATTGTATATTTATATAAAAATCATGATCATATTTTCTTAACCTGAGGATCTATGTAGATTCAAAAACAATTGTCAATATACATAACTCCACCTGCAGTTGATTAATGATCCAGTGTAAATAGATAATGTAATAAAAACAACCGAGAAAGCAGGACGTTCCTGCAGGTTTCATGTTTTCCTTAACAACCCACATCCTCAAAGCTCATTGCACAAAGCACAGCAGCTTTTTTATTGAGTACTTAGCTCATTCTAGCTTTAAGGATTTCGCCCGGCTAATTGTTTTTATTGCGGTATTAATTATGAGTTTTAAAGCTCCAAGTTCTCTTTGCCAAAAATGTGTGTTTTCAGGTGTTTAATTGGCTTGCTCTTTCTGTGTCACAAATGAAGAATGTGACTACTGATTCTGTTGCAGTTTTGATGGTGCCACTTGACATATTACTGCTAATTTTGTAAATATTCACTTCTAAAATTCTTTGTTAGAGTTAAGTCAGTGTTTAGTTACTCTGTGTTTTCTATCATACGGTATGACACTTTACTTTTTGGGCCTGTAAGGAAGTAATTTATAAAATGGAAAGGATCTACTTCTTTCACCACAATCAACAGCTCTATTATCATTATTAAAAAAATATTTTAAAAAAGACTTCAATTAGCAAACATTTTAACAGTTTTTAAGTTTTGTTGTGATCCACCACTACTTTTAATGATGCACTTCTATGGAAATTGTACATTCAGTCAATTTTTTATTACTTCAGTCTTAAAACTGAAAAGGGGTGTTATTTTAAAGGGAGGGTATCTTCATCTGCCATTTTTGCCATTTTAGCTCCCCTACATAATGTTCAAAACCCTTTGAACCCTAACTGTTTTTTTTGGCTATATGTTTAACTAAACAAACAAAACTTTAATTATATGATGAATAAGTACTTTATATAACACTTTTATTCGGATCATTTACAATTTGCCTTTTATCCCTCCATTGGCTTACAAATGACATTAAAAACATTGGCTTTACAATCAGCAGAGGTGATGAAGATTAAGGGATTGAAATCAGAAAGCAAATGGCAATCGAATTAAAAAGGTTTACCTCAATTACACTCTTTGTTTGGTGATGTTAGCTAGGTATGCAAATCATAGCTTGTTTGCTTGATGCTGTAGTCTGTCAGGGTACAATGCTCCCTTCACAGTACCTTATTAAGAATATTTTAAAAAATATATTGTTGACATTTGTTACAACCGCAGTTGCAAATTTTGACCCCTTTCCTGGTGTCATTGTCACATCAGAATTGATTTTAAAGCTTTAAATATAGCATTGTCAACATTTGCTACCTAAATTTCTTTTTTTCTTATCTGGACCAAATAAAAGAATCAGAAATATGACTTATGATGAAACATAATGATTTAAACATATTGATTAGGGTTGGGTACCGAAATTCGGTTCCTAGTAGGAACCGAATCAAAAACGGCGGGTACCGGGTACCCATAAAAATTATTTACTTTCGGTTCTGCTTATTGGTTCTTGGACGCACTTGTAACCTTTTTTACAATGGCTGCGTGTCTGCCAGGAGTCAGGACCTGTCTGTTACGTGAC
>JAPZDZ010000020.1:20081772-20097650 GCA_029783805.1 Acanthurus tennentii
CTTTTCACTATTTTGGAATCGAAATAAGGAATCGTTAGGAACCGGAATCGATAAGCAGAACCAGAATCGGAATCGGAATCAAAAAAATCCTAACGATACCCATCCCTAATATTGATAGATTTAAACTGTGGTAAATTATTTTTCACTGATAATGAGAATATAATTTTGTTTTGTGTTTTTCTTTAAATAAAATATACCTAAAGTAAAACATTGTAATAGACACAGTTGTACTTTCATCTCTTTTGCTGGTTTAAAACATTCCTAGCTCTTGTCATCGTTGTGTGATGGGTTCACCATTCAGCAGTTGCAACACTCGCATAACAGAGCAGCACCTGACCACAGGCCCATTCATTTATCCCCACTGGTTTCCCATTGATGCCTCTCCTTATGACTGAGGCCCAAAGGAATCTCCACCCAGGGGACATTTCAACAACAAACGCAGCCAGCTACGACAGCAAGCTGCTTCTCTGAATGAACAACAATGTCATTCGAGCAGTGTGCGTGTGTGTGTGGCTGTACTGTATGTGTGTGTAGTGAAACACCACTGGCTAGTAGCAGCAGAGTGATCTTGTGACCAAGGCCCCTTAATGACTGTTAGGAGCTGTGGGCAGACTTAACTTTACTGCATTTCCCTAATTTGTCCATGTTTTGAAAACTGTATTGTTTGACCCAGAGGCCAAACAAGGCAAAGGGACCAAAGTGTCAGTGACTGAACTAAAACCACAACTAGTCAATGTCACACAGAAATGAGTATTCATCTCTATGGTGCATTTCAGCTGCCCAGGGTTAAGATGAAGTTTAACAAAATGTTAAAATAAGTGATCAGGCACCAAACACTGTGAACTTGGTGACTTCTGATGTAACACAGTGTATAAAGATTGACTTCCTGTGCACTTGACAGTGTCTGTAACCACAGGACCACCCTGTCTCCCTTACTGCAAATGCGGGTGACTGCATTTCATATAACCCCTTTACAAAAACAGTGTTTACTTTTGTGCCATATAGCACTCTTTGTTCTCTGAGGAGCCTGACAATCCAATATCAGTGTAGAGGCTCGTAGCTTCCACCAGGTTTGCCCATTGTTTATGGTAATGCACCATTGTAATGATTGAATGCCCTGAATTTAATGCATTATTGATCTGATGTTGGAGTACTTCATGTATCCCTTAATCCATCAGAGATTTTACAACAGTTACAAACAGGCTCTCTTTATGGTCACTTTAGTCTTCATGATGTATCCTCACACACAAACACAAACTCACTGCTAACTTCTTTCATAATTTCCTTTCTTTGTAGTGCTGTCAGTGTATAGACATCTTTTGTTGCTAAGCTACTGTTAATGCTTGCCATGTTGCCACTATGAGTGTTCTTCTGAGCGATACTAAACAACTAACACAAGCATCACAGTTTCTGTGAGCTGATGACATTTGGCCTGTAGACGCATGTTCCAGCTGTTATGTGTTTAAAAAATTCTTCGTTTGATGTCCAAATAAGGCTGAACTACAATGCAAGATTTCCTCAGAATATTACATATTAGCAGCTGTACTTCCCCTTTAAGTGCCTGATTAAGATAATTTTTTTCCCTTTTCCCTTATTAATATTATGAATGCCTCACAAGGCATTTCATCTATCTGTTTTATCTAGAATACTTGTAGAGGAAATACAGACACTTATACACACAAACATACTGACGGACACACATTCCACTTATGTCTCCAGATAATACAGGCCGAGACACAGAATTATGTTATTTTATTGCATGTGTACAGACTGAATGTTTATGTAAATTAAGTTTTAAATAGTAGACATGCTACCAGGCATTAGGGTAAGGGTTTCACCAATGTTAATGGAAAAATGGGTCAAAATGGCTGGAAACTTTCACTGGAGGTAGATTTGGAAGAAAGGCTATCCAATGGGTTCCCATCACCCTGATGTTGCACTATATTTGTCAGTGCTCAAATATTTGGAAAAATAGAGGGGGAGCAAGACAGAGAGGAGGGCAATGATGAGTGTTCACAACAGATACTGACCCCTCATACTCCCACCCCCACTCTCTGAACCTTACGTGCCTATTTATAGGGAAAATTGCGCTATGGAAAAATATGACAAAGCTGCATTCCATAAATAAGCTGGGAATGGTGGAAAAGAGCACACGGCTTGGTCTCTTAAGGCCTGACTGGAGGTTCTCAGGCTTGGCTATGGATTACAGATGAATGGATGGATAGATAGACAGACAGATAGATGGAATTTTGGTTTGGTCAGGAACAGCTATCACGAGTTGAAGTGCTTTCAATTTGGGGTTTTGTCAATCCAAAGAGTAAAATGAGCCCACTAAAAATACTTTTGTATCCTCAACTGAGTATTTTCACAGGATTTATTACTGTGCTGACAAACACTTGGGTACCTTAATCATTAAAAGCTGATTTTTTATTTATTTTTGTAATTTTAGCTTTTATTTTTTTATATCTCATACAACAATTACTGGACAAATAATAAATCTTTATAAATTTGTGCCAATAGAGTTTCTATGAGGATGACATATTTTTGTACACAAACATGAAAGTGATCATTGCCCTGGTTCTGTCAGTGAAAACACAACGGGATATTTCCACTTTTGCATTATTGTAGAAAATAAGCTCTGTTGAGAATATAAAGATTCGGATACATACACATTTTATCCAATTAGATAATCTTCACAAATAAACAATAAGATTTTTTAAGCATTTATTTATTTGTCTCAAGTTAAAAGCTAATGTTAGGTAAATATACTACAACATGGTAACACTTCAATGACACCGCCATTAAACTTGCTACACTACACCATACACACATTAAAACTTAATAAGGTGAAAAATTTGAGGCACAATAGTTTGTGAAAGGGCCGAGTGTAGACACAATGAGGCTGTAAGGTGGACTAGCGAGTAGATTAGTCAATGTGTTTGACGTGATAACATTTAATATTCCCAATGACCTCTGAAGACTCATCTACCCACTTGTTAGCAATCATTTGTTTAAGCTATGTTAAAAGTTGAAACATCAGGAACAGAGTGTTTACTGGTGTATTATAAGTCCTAGAACAAAACATTTAAGTCTCTTACGCATGTGTTAAGCACAGGTCTTGTATAAGGCATCTAACCAAAAAGACTATTTACCACTGGGTTTGAGGACCAATCAATGTGCCACATTTGTAAGGCGCTTGATCCACCACTTTAGCCTAGACCAAAATATCTCAATATATCTGTCTGAAATATGACAACAAATGTTACATGGATTGCTATAAAATTTTATATGGACATTAATTTTCCCAGAAGACGAAGCCTGCTGACGTCAGTGATCCCCTGAGTTTATGGAGAAGACCTGCTGCTCTGTGTCGTCATCCTTTTGCAGCCAGTGTTTTAATGCACACAGCTGAACAAATGTGTTGTGGTCCCCGACTCTCTCCTCAGTGAGAACAAGCAATTCCTGGTACCTTAGTCATTGTCTGCCGTGTTGTTAAGGGAAACCAAATAATCCAAATAATAATGTGTTTGTGCATCTTCACTCAATTACAATGGTAAACTGAAACTGCCATGTACAGCTCTAATGACTCAGCTATTATTCTCAGAAATGTTTCAGAAATCGCACTAATAATAAACTTTCACACGAATAACTAAAGCATATCAATTTTTGACCCGAGGAAAACACACTTTCTTAATGGATGAAATTGAAAGTGATTGACCCCTGATCCTGATGTGTGCAGTGGGCCCGTGTCCTGGACTACCCAGCATGCATTCAGCCTCAGCCCAGCTAGACAGCCACAGATGTCAGGCAGCAGTGGTGGCTTATAGGACCCCAGACGACTGGTCTTCACAAGGACACACTCTCTCCATGGCCTGCCTCCAAGTTTCAGGCTCCAGAGGGTCAGCCTTCCTGCACTACCTCCAGTCCCCCCTCACAAAACCCAGTGCCATGACAGCAGCTAAAGAGCTATGAATAAACAGGCTGTAATTGTCTCACAATATATTTGTGGAAGACAGAAGCTGTGTTTTTTCTGTCTCTTGTGTGGTATTTTGTCTTTGTGGGAAACTGGAAAGTATGCACTCATCTTGTGGGATAGTGAGACAAAATGATGTGGAGTGGAGTGGGGCTGTGTGTGTGTGTAACACTGACATAGACAGAAATAGACTTTTAATAGACTTTAGACAACAAACATGAACAAGGTTACACTGACACAGTGCTCCTAAATTTGATCATTTACATAGGCCCTCCTGAAACTACCAACATTTCAGAAGAACAGCAGTGATCAGCTGATGTAGAAGTCTTTTTTAGAGTTAAATTTGTGGTTGATGTATTTCCCTTCATGAAAAATCATCTGTAAGATAAATGTAATGCCACTGGGGCAGGAAAGAATGTAAATCCTTTTAACCATTTTAGATTCTTAAAAGTCAGTTGGATCCAGAATCCAAATTTACTGCATGGCTCTTGACTCTGATGATCTCACAATGAAGAATAATATACATAATAGTCTGATATATTCTAGCCCAAAGTCCGGCTGCCCAACTTTAAAGTGTTTTTGTATCTATCCACGCTAGCAGCATGGCTCTAGGGATGACAATGTTGATTAGTTGGTCAACCACTTTGGTCCAATCTCAAATATCTTAAGAACTGTTAAATAGTACAGCCGGTCATTGTCCCTCGAGGACCAATCACTGAGCTATTAAGCCTAAGAAGAGTCTCAGAGAGCTACTAGTATGGCTGTAGACTCTTGACATGAACAAGATTAGCAGTCCTCAGCCATGCTAGAAGCTCTCTGAGACTCTTCTTAGGCTCAGTGATGAAATTGTTGGTTAGCCTGCTCACACTGGCAATGCTAACATGTTTTTATTTTGCAAGTAATATTTTCCATTGTCAATATCTTGTGAACATGCCCACATTTTTCAGTGAATACTGAATACAAAGTACAGTTGTGGCTGATGTAAATGTCATTAGCAGGTATTTTTGCAGGTACTTTGTGGGTATTTAGCTTTTGCTAATCCACTAGTTGTTAAGACATTTTGCTCATCACAAAAATTGTGTACCTCAAGGTGGTGCAAGAGGATAAGTTGGGGATTCACTGGAGTTATTAGGGTTCATCCTCTGGGAAATATGAGTGTCTGCACAAAACTGTGATCTCCAGCAATCACCACAATTATTACAGGCCAACTTATGGACAACATAAATGGACCTCTTGGTAGTAATTAGGATTTATTATGTGGTAGCCATGAGAGTCTGCACTGAACTTTGTGCCAATTGATGCAGAAGGAATTAATGCACTTCACAGGGCAAGAAAAACATCTGACCTCATGTGGCTCTCATAAGCACCAGAGCTTTCGAGCAGTTGCACCCACACTAATAGACTTGGGGTTTCTCCACTTTTCGATCATACAACTTAAATATTTTTAACTTTTGAGCTAGCCTGATTAAAAACTGTTGTATTTTCCTGTTTCATATGTAGCATAAGAATAACAAATTACATTTTCTGTCTTGACAGCCATTAAACTGTATGAGCCATCTAACTGTATTCTGAATTTTTGTCTGGTTGTGCACAGAAGATTGATTAAAGTCACTCTATTGCTGCCAAAGCTGAAATTGAAAATTTTTGAAAAAATTAAACTTTTAGGATTATCTAAGAATACGTGTGATCTCTCCTGCATCAGGCAGGAAGCAACGAACCTGGTATTTATTTTGATAATGGCCAAAAAAGAATTTCCGAGGTTCCTGAACTACTTTCTAACTTTTGTCCGTCATTCCTATAGTAGCAAAATAATGCCACAAAACCCAAAATGTTAAGTTTAAGTAGAAGCCAAATTGATAAGACAGTCTCTAACCTGTGTTTCTAGAGTTATTGGTTATTACAGTTTAATAAGGAATTGTTAAAATATATTTTTTTCTAATTAGGAGTTTCGCTTAATGTTTTCACTGGTGAGTAGAGAGAGGTTAAATTTTATTTGCAGTGCTAATATTTTTCTATTTTTAGTGCTTTGTTGCCGCCACAGAAACAATAGGAAACATAGACTACAGCTCTGCTGTTTGTTATTAGTTTAATTAATGATTAATATTATGGGTATTGTTATTAGTGATGTTGTTAATGATTTATGAGTTTACTGCTTAACCTCTGTTATGTTTTTAATTTCTATGTTATTCACTGTCTTTAGGCTGTATGTTTTTGTATTTTTCAAAGCGTTCTGGCAACTTCACACATGATTTCAGATCAATTGATGATAGTGCATTTAAACAACTTTATTGAAAATAGGTCTGTTTTACAAGTATGTTGCTCCTCTTATGGCTCTTTCTTTCAAGAACAAATCAAAAGATTTCAAATTGTATTTTTCTATGAAATGTGCATTTGTTAATTTCAACACGTACAACAAACTACAGGTTTTGCTGACCTTGTTGTCTATGCCAGAGGTTCTCAAATGTGGGTTCAGGGATCCTTTAGGGTATGTGAAGGGGTCCCTGACAAAAAGGGAACAATTTATCTTCACTAACTGTTTCACCTGTAAGAAGTACAAGGACAGAATGTATGACAGCTTTGCTCATGGGTTTTATATTCTTAATTATGCACTTCTTTTTTTTTACACCTTCTTCTATGCTCTTGTAGTTAGGTTTACAGGCTTTCTCTCTACCTCCCTTTGCTTGAAAAGTTTACAAACTTTTTTGTAAACAGTGTCACAGCTCATGTCAATCAGATTATTTTGTCTTCTTAATATCACGTGCAATTCTTTTGCCAAAACAGAGACAGAACACAAAACCAACTGATACTTTACTTATATATTATGTTTTGTTTTATTTAGATATTGTGATAAAATCGTCATCATAAACTCTTGCAGCCCTGTGTGTCACATCAAGAGCATAGTAACATACATCAAGAGCATAGTAATATATTTACTGAAAACATCACAAGTCAGTAGTTACATCTCTGTATAAATCCTATAAATATTCCTAATAATTTCCATAGAATATATTAATGAGTGGACAGTGTTTGGTTTCCTCTTTGACATCTATTCATCCAATCAGAACTAATTAGATTTCTTTCCCCCAGCACTGTAGCCTATGGTAGAGACTCTGGAATAAACACCAATTAACTTGCATAAACATGCACCTCTGTCTTTTTTGAACAAGTTATATATGCAGCCTCTAGTAAAGCTATTACAACAGGTCATTTCTAATAGTTAACCCCAACTTACTCCTCTGTAGAAAGGTTGTGATGGAAAGTGTTCTTAATGTGAACAAACATCCTGTTGGGATTAGTTTAACTTAAAACGAGTCGGTTATCCTGTTTCATGGGTGTGTTTAGTGAGTGTTGGCACATGGCAAGAGTAGAACAGATGCAGATGCAGTGCGTTCATCTCAGTCATGTCCTCCTCCTATTATCAGTTGGCTCTCATTAGGGTCAAAGGTTAGCCCTTGTTTTGTGTCAGAAAGGTGAGGTTATGTTGACACAAATCCCCATTGGTTGTTCCTTGTCCTCTGATAAAGCTGAACCTGTCATTCCCACACACAGGGTGGACACTATAACAGGGGTTTTACAATGCAATCACTAGAAAACTAATAGATGCCTGAAAAAGTGATCTAAATTAACAATTTCAGTGCTAACTTTCTGTTTAGATCATATCAGAGATGTATTATTTAACTTTAGTTGTTAAAGTTGTGGTTTATGGTGTCATGGGTGTTATGCTATTCTATGAGTTGGTCAACTATTTAATTAGAATAATTAATCTTTATAAGTATAATTTAATATTAATTTTTAGTTATGAAGTATTCAGTTGGCTTAAATATTATTAAAAATGCTGTGGATTCTCAGGCATAAAAAATTAGAAAAATCTCAACCCAAAGTTCTCTTGATGGCTTTTTCTAGAACATTTTTACTGGAACATCTCACAGAAGCTGCAAGGTTTGAGACTTCAATCCTGTGTGAGCGTGTATGTGAAGATATAAGAAAAAGTAATTATAATTATGGTATTGTTTCAGTAATGTGGTTTTAATATTAGATTTTTTTTATTAGTTAGAAAAAAGTATATAAATGTGTATATATATATGTGTATATATATATACATGTGTGTGTATGTATATAAATATATATGTGTGTATATATGTGTGTTTGTGTGTATATATACACACACATACATACATACATACACACATACATATATATTTTTTTATTTACACATACATATGTGTATGTATGTATGTATGTATGTGTGTGTGTATATATACATACCATGGAACAAGGAGGGTTATGCTGTTCTAAGGCTAGTCTTGTTGTTTTGCTTTATAGCCAGCAGTGAAGGTAGTGAAGATCTGAAAGCCTTAGTCAACAATTAGTTGGCGGGGCAGGACAGAAGTGTGATGTAATGACACATGTCACATGTGTCCCACAAGCTGATGATTTAAAAAGCAATAATAAGCATATAAAAGAAGAGCAGACAAAAATGTCTGCCACTCTGGGAGATAAGAAAGTCCAGGAGCTTCTTACCCTCATAGCAAAGGAAAAGATTAACCACTGTATAACAGAAACGACAAATGGTTTTCATTACCATGTTATGCCACGTCACATTCAGACTGGATAGTATATTGACATTGATATCTTGATATGAGGCCTAATATTGTCTTAGATTTTAGATATCTTTACATTGTGGCATAAGTGTTGTGTTTTCCTGGTTTTGACAGCTGCAACACAATGATTTTGTGAACTTTCCAGACTGTTTAGCTGGCCAAATATTTGTCTTTGCACACTTGGTCCTTACATCCACATTGCCAATGCTACAATATTAGTTCTCAAAATTAAGACTGGGAAGAAAACCCTCTGTTTACATTTTATTGTGATCCGTTGTGTATTGCCATTCATCAACAGTTCTGAGACACTGTTTCTAGTTCATATTGCCCTGTGTTATGCCCATCTTGCCTCTTGCTTCCAGAACATCAGCATGCAAACAAAAATCACACAGTGCTGATGTTGTTTGGTTCAGCGTAAAAAAGCTAAGTCTGTGGGGGTCTTTGTTGTGGCAGCATTGCAGGATTTCTGTGTAAGCCAAAAGCAGATTTGTGTATTACACTTGTCAAAATATTCCTTCAGGTTACAAGAAACAAATACAGAAGGCAAGTAAATGATACTTTCTACAAGATGAAATCATAAAATCTTGAAACAAGTTGGTTTATCCTTACAACAAATAATTAAAAGAATCTCTTTTTACCACCACATTTTCTAAATTTACAAATTCAGTTCACATTTTTATTATTAAAGTGACATTTGGACCAATATTCTTTT
Organism: Acanthurus tennentii; assembly: GCA_029783805.1. Lineage (NCBI taxonomy): Eukaryota > Metazoa > Chordata > Actinopteri > Acanthuriformes > Acanthuridae > Acanthurus > Acanthurus tennentii. The sequence goes on from JAPZDZ010000020.1 coordinate 20,091,059, forward strand.
CCTAGAAGACCTATATTTGGAAGCTTTGTTTATAAACCTGACAGAAGTAGACTGGGTGCCATTAAGAGGAGGAGTGGAGCATTGATCTGTTCGCTGTGCTGTGCTGTGCAGGCCACTCCATTTGCCTTTCCCTCTCTGGGCAGTTTAGAGTAATTGCTTGTTCAAGGACTTCTGAGGCCTGATTGCCGTAACCCACTGAGGCTCCATTTGTGTTTGTCCTAGTTAAACTCAACCCTCAGTGATAAAGAGACCTCCTGAAGATATCACATCTTAATAGAAATATGAAGACTCTAGTGTTCTTGGAGGCTTTGAACATGAGACTCGAACATAGTCTGCAATGTGCAGACTTGATGTAATGATGGGTTTCTTGTCTTTACATTATTAAAACCTCTCCAACCTATTAGGTGTAAGCTAAGTATATTTCTTGAAAGCATCAATTTTGCATCTAATGCCCACAGTATTCTGACATTCAGACTCAGCTCTGTGCCCTGCATATCAGTTTGCTGTCATGGCTTTGTGAGGAAGCTGCTGCAGTGCAATAAAACACTCCTGGTGATCAGCCCTCAGTCCTTTCAGTCTGTGCTCGCCTGCACCAAATCGGCCAACGTTAGCTGAAACAGCATCTTAACATTGACTCAGTGATGTACTGGTGTTCTCCAAAAATAAAAACACACAGGTTTTATGCACCAGACACACGTGCATGCACACATACACACAAAGCACACTGACGTCCTCCATTATTTACACCCAGGTGTATCTGCATGCAAACGGCCCATTTCAAGACAATCTGATCACACAGTGGAGGCTTCGCCCGGTCTGTTCCTTTGCTCGGTGAGAATATCGCCGGGGCGGAATGGAAACTTCATTTTGCAGGGGCTAATATTAGCCTGGGCCTCTGGAAAATTCCTTTTAAATGATCACAAGCTGAGAAAAGGCAAAGAATTTGTTTAGCGTTTTGCTTGATAGTATTCTCTGCATACACGGCAGTTCTCAGTTCTCTTTTTTTTCAAATGGTACAGCTCACAGGAGGGTCCTGGGAACGCAGATGTGAAGAGAGGGCTGAGGGGACTTGTATGATGAAATTTAGGGCTGTTTGATTGTCAATCCGTCTGTCTCTCTGGGTGAATGAGTCTCTGCTGGCACTGCATATATTTTAACCACCATGTCCTGCATCCCTTGTTGTGATATGCAGCACAGTTTCTACCCTCAATCACATTATGTCACCTGCTCTGTGTGTCATTTTGAGTAGCAGACTGCTGTGATACATAATGCAGCCTCACTGTCTGGACAGTCACAACACTGTCTGGATTGAAGGATTCTTGTTCCTGTTTTACAGAAAAAAATACTATGTATGAAGAATTAATCCATGGTATGTTAAATATTTATACACTCTAAAATGGATCATAGTAGAAATAACTTTGTTTTCAGCCTGTTTGCTCCTTACACCCCCATCAGTGTCTGACCTATATTTGCCTCTCTTATCATTATATGACCCTAACTTTATAACCTGTCTTTGTGTTTCTGTTTGTGCATATATGTTTTGCTAGGAAAGTCCCACTTGGCCATAGTTCAGAGGGTGAACAATGAGGGTGAAGGAGACCCTTTCTATGAGGTTCTGGGTATTGTCACCCTTGAGGACGTTATCGAGGAAATCATCAAGTCAGAGATCCTGGACGAGACCGACTTGTACAGTAGGTTTCCTTCTCTGTGCTCATACCCCAAGAAGACCTCATGTCCTCTGCCATGTGAGAGCAACACTCCAAAATCCATGACCTTCAATAAACTGATCCAAGCCCAGTGGTTTGGCTCTATTTAATAGCTCTGTTACACTGTGACCATTGAAATGAACTTAATGTGGGTCTAATTCATGCAGCATAATCCTCTAAATGTGCAATTTTTAAACTTGCAGGGGCTTTCAAATAAGCACTCGTGCTGCCAGGCCATTAACAAAATGCTTCATGGTATCTGTGGGTGTAACAATACATAATGGTACAATTTACCATTATACAAAAAATTGTCATCTATGCAATTTACGTTCGTAATAACAGCTGTACTAATCCCTAATTTTATATTAGCAATGAAACAAGTGACTGCTGCTATTGTGAAAGAAAGGTGTTGTTGGTGGTGATGGATTCAAATAGAATCACCTGACTGAAGTTTCTCTCAGCTCTATGGACCATTTTGGCTCCTTTCACAGCATTATTTTGGTTTTTACGGCCTTCATCAACATCTGTCTCCAGCTGCATTAGACAGCAGAACTTAGTGAAACATCTGGCAAATTATTGTATGTGTTGCTTAAACTAACTACTAACTCATTAGACATAACACCTCACAACAGACAGTTTTGAGTCTTTTTTGCATCTTCAGTTTATTCCAGGTGTTTTTCTTTTTTTAGTGGACAAAAAACCCCAAAAACTATCAGTAAATGCTAATTTAAACTGTGCTCCATTAACATTAAATTGTAGGATTTTGGCATTTGGAGCTGAGTTTTTCTTCACTTGGCTGATGGAGTCCAATATTATCTCTCTTTGTAACTCTGCTCTCCAGCAACTCTTAAAAAAATGTCTACCTCTCTACCTCAACTAAATGCTCTCCACCTAACTGCTGACATTGTCAGTGAGCATTTGGCAGCTGAGCAGGTACTAGGCAGCTGTTTTTTTAATATATTTGTCACTGAGAACAACTACGTGCTGCATCTGGACACAACATTGTCATTATTTGTATTAAAACATTTTTTATTGACGCTAATCATCCTGCTCTAGAAATGTTAAAATCTTTTTGTGCCATTTGAGAGTATTAAGTAATCCTTTTTCCTCAGTCATAATTTGTCCTCCAAATGTTTGAAATGTGTCAGACTCATTGTTTCATGTATCTCATCGAAGTATGAGAGGACTGTACTGTTACATCTCTAATTGTATCAGCAAAGACCTGCAGACATGGAGTACATGCCAGGCTATTTGTTGCCCTAATGCATATGGCTTTAAGTAATGCTAAGAATGTGGTAAGCTAACAACGTAGCCCCCTATAGCTCTCTTTTAGTTCTGAGAAGAACGCCAGGGCTACATTATCGGAAAAAGCAATAAGCTCTGGGTAACTCAAGTTTAGTCACCCTGTGACCCAGGAGGACTCACTCAGAATCTGTGGAGAGGCATGGATCATCCTTTTCCTGTTGCATAAAAAGTTTTAGTTTGTGTCTTGCACTCAACTTTTAATTTTCCCTCCTCAGCTGACAACAAGACGAAGAAGAAAATCACCCATCGGGAAAGGAAGCAGGATTTCTCGGCCTTCAAGCCTACTGACAATGAAATGAAGGTTAAAATATCACCTCAGCTTCTGCTGGCCACCGTGCGTTTCCTAGCAACAGGCAAGTGGGTTGCGTTGCTGCTTGACTTCCCCCAGTGTGCCCTCAGCCCCTCACTGTGGGGAAAGTGTGTGTTCGAGCTGTTTGTGTGTGCATGTGCCCGCACGGCCTTTCAGTTTTGGGCAAGTGAGTGTAGGGAGGAGTGAGTATGTGTGTAGAATGAGTATCTGTTGTTTGTGTGTGTGAGGGAATGAGTTGTGTGAGGACTCGCAACGAAGGTGTTGGTGTGCATGTGTGTGTGTGTGTGTGTTTTTGAAGGGGTAGAAGGGCTCTCGGGAGGGCAGCATGGGATGTCTGTGCAGACTGCGTTCAGACCCAAAACAAAAACAAAAAATGCAGGCTTCTATTTGCTTGCGTGTCATGCACTGAAGGTTACATGTTGGGATCTTAGCTCACAGCTTTAAAAACACTACCCTGTTTGCTTACACTCGTTCCTCAGTGACATCACGTCCAGTATTTTTGGCCTGTGAGCAGGGTTCTCACACAAGCCGACATACTTAGTGTAAAATGTGAAATATTTCACCCGCTTTCCCTTGGGAAATGGATTTCTGAACAAGAAAGCTGCAGAATATCCAAGTACTACTACAGCAGCAGCAGTTGACTAGAGCTCCCTGCAGATGGATTTGCTTTAGAACTTTGACCTAGCAGCTAAGCATTGATTAAGTTCCTCTAAAGGCTATTAGAGAGTTTAGTTCCTGGTGGTGGAGCCAGCTGACACATATCACCGCTGCTGAGTTGAAGGAGCTGATTGGGCTGTTCAGTGGCTGCAGCAGACCAGTCACAATCTGGATAGAGTGTTCAAAGTTGTAAACTAGTTTTTTGATCAAGTTTATATGCTAGTGCACTCTGATATGGAAAAATCTTAAGGGCATATTATAAGGGAATTGTATGTCACTGTTTACAAACACAATATTCAGGCTCTGCCCTTCCATCTTGGCTCAGCTGGACTGAGAGCAGCGGTGGTCAAGCGAGCTAGAGAGTGAATGAAGAGAGGGAGCAGCTAAGATTCACAAAGCAGCAAATCAGAAAAAAACAATATTTCCTGATTGTTTTGCAGTTAAAAGCACAAAACCATACACACACACCTTCACGCAGCCCTTGGGAAACATTTTAGTGCTAGATTTGTTGTGAATTCTGTTGAAGCACATATGTCATCCTCTCTGCTGTGTGTGTATGTACGTATGTGTATCTATATGTATCTATTTTTATGTTGATGAATTAAATTTATTATATTCACATACACAGCCTAAAATAACGAATTTGTCAAAAAAAGCATTTTAATCATTACAACATTCCACATTTGCTATATTTGGAACTTGGAACTGAACTGAAGCCCTTAAATTGTCAGGCCAAAAAATGTCATTAAAAACCAGGAAAAATAAAACAGAGCAAGTAGAAAAATGACGTTAAACCTCCCTATAACTTGAAAAGCCCTGATGGTAATGATGTGGTGAACTAAATATGATTTTTGCGTTTGGTTTTTTTTTTGGTTATTAATTTTTATTTTATTTAATTTCCGTGAATTATTATTAAATTCACAGTTGCTCAGACTAAAGCATTGAAATGACTAATTTCGGTCAATTCAGACACTCATTAAAGTCAAAGAAGTATGTTTTCTTCCATACTATGTGCACTTGAATTATGTGAATTTTTCTCATACAAAGAAGAATGTAAAATGAAAGAAAGCAGGTCCTTTTGTTAGTTGGATGTTCAATCTATAAAAATGTCAAAAAAAAAGGTTTAATTGGTCCAACACAACAGTTGAAAGAGCACAGGTGATATTTTCAAAATGTGTTTTTTTCCAGCCAACATTTAAAATATAACTGTATATTTTTTTGTAATCATAAAAAAATAGCACTAGAGTTTTAGAAATCAGTGAATTGTGTCCGCTCTGTATAAACCCCAGAACCTCTCAACAGTCGGGCCATAACTTAATGAATGTCTCCCTCTCTTTTCCTTCAGAGGTGGAACCTTTTTCACCGGTGCAAATGTCAGAAAAGATTCTGCTGCGCTTGTTGAAGCATCCCAACGTCATCCAGGAGCTGAAATATGATGACAAAAACAAGCGAGCAGCAGAGCACTACCTCTTCCACAGGAACAAGCCTGTGGATTATTTCATCCTCATTCTGCAGGTGTGTAAAAACAGTCAAGAAAAAGGAAAAATTATATTGCGAGTTTTGCTCCAAACCAGTGACAAACATTGGACCCACCACTGGCCCCTGCTAATGATGTTTAAAGTGATATACAGCAAGACATTAATCTCAGAAGCTAATCGACCATTGTCTCATGAGGATTATTTTCAGACGGCAATGGATAATGTTTCACTGTGTCTTGGAGTTCCTTTTCCATGTACAGACCACTATTCAGTCCTTTTAATTCATTATTCAATCAGCAGTAACTCTCTCTATCTGGCTAATTTTTGTAGTAATAGCTGCATTTGAGTGCCGATACATTTAAAAAAGCTCATGAAAACTGAATTGTCATCAGATGATAGTTGCTTCCAAGGTTTTATTTCAGCCAGTGCATTCCACCTTCTCTGCCTTCAACATGAACCGTTTATCTGCGTGCAACCAAAGCCTGCTCAAATGTGATTGGTCAAAATTACTCAGACTGCAATTAGTCTACAAAGAGAATCAGATGGCTCCTGACTTAAAACTTGTACATTGCCTACAGATTCTCCCTTCATACGCAGAATCTATTTATAAAGAACAGCACAATTTAAGCGACCTATCAAAGAACAATAACAATAGTATGTTTAACTCTAACTAAAGCACCCTCCACTATACATTACACTAAACACATTTAAGATTAGGGCATGCTGCTGGCAGCACTACAAGTCATTGTTTTCCTTGATACAGTTGTTCACACTACACTGTAGACATCCCTCTAGTAACAGTTCCCACAGGGGCTATGCATCTTCAAAAAAAGGTATGCATGGCATGATTGTACTGCAGGGCCATTTGGATCAGAGCAAGCAACAATACGATAGATAAACAGTTCATTAGAACTACAGATGTCTGGTCGAAAAGATCCAACACTTCAAATTATACTGAAAATTTTTTAACAAGAAATAAACTAAATAAAATAAGAAATGAAAGAGGCCAATTTAATTTGAAAACACCGCAAATGACAGTTCAATGAATTTAATTTGGATTTTTTTTTAACTTTATGAATGAACTAAATGTCATAGATCTGAACTTTACTTCGATAGGCGTGGTATGTCAGTAGTGA
>JAPZDZ010000020.1:20097750-20135270 GCA_029783805.1 Acanthurus tennentii
TTTTTTTTAACTTTATGAATGAACTAAATGTCATAGATCTGAACTTTACTTCGATAGGCGTGGTATGTCAGTAGTGATAACTGTTTTTTTTCTTTTATTCTCTGCCACTCTCTCTTTGCAGACAGCTAACGGAAATCCTGCCATAGAGTTACAATTATTTAGAGACAATTATTTATGCAAAAGAAGATTAAAACAAGTGTGGTGACTTTAAGTAGCCTCACAGCTTGAAACTGGTCTGAATGTCTGCTCTGTCTCTGAATAAGTTGATGGCTACAGAATGGACTTTCAGGTCTTATAAAAGTCTCAAAGTCCGATTCCATTTATCATTTTTCCAAAGTACATCAAAAGTAAAAAAATAAACACTACAAAAACCAAACACGAAACTAAAATCAGCAAATAGGAAGCAGTATGTTTCTCTGTAAGTTCACTAAGTCTCTGTGTGATGTACTAGGATGAAATGAGTTCCAGGTAGGACAAGTGTGGGGTCACTGCCCTTGAGTCTGGGTTTTAGGAGCAGATTGGGAGCTACGAAAGAGAGTGCAGATTTTTTTAAAGTAGTAAAAGGAAAGGGAGGGCAGGAGTGGATTTGTTCTAAACTTGAAGTCAGGAGGAAAAAATATTCTTGAGCAGGAGCATGGCAGATTTAGAAAAGAGGAAAAGTATGAATGCAAAGCCGGAGCAGAAATCCTAAAAACTAAGGCAATGCTGCTCTTACTCCATAAAAGCATGTGCAATTTGGAGTTATTTAGAAATTAAATAAGTGTAATAACATATAAACATATTACAATCAAATAGGAAGAATAAAACAATTTAAAAAAAGCAATTGAAATGCAAGCAGTCCTTGGAGTTTATGGTTTAATAAGTGGACAAAATTGTATAATTTTTTTAAAAATTCGGTTTCTTAAAACAACACCTCTTTCCTCGTCATCTCTGGATCTTTCTGATGCAGGGAAAAGTGGAGGTGGAGGCAGGAAAAGAGGGGATGAAGTTTGATGCGGGACCGTTCTCCTTCTACGGGATGATGGCTCTGACTGCATCGCCAGGTGAGATCTCTGACTGACACCTAATCTTTGTCCAGTGTTTTACCAAAGTTTTTTGTCAGTGGAGCGGGTGAAAATCTGCTCATTAACATAACATTTGCATATTTTAAAACCATTGAAATGTTCTCTTTTGCATGGAGATCATGTATTTGAGAAATAAAGTCTGGTTAAAGTAAGTCACAGGCAGGGTTGGATACCAAAAGGCTGCTTTGTTCTAAACAAGCCCACAATTATACATTGTTTTCGTTATTGATCAGTCCTTTGATTATTTTATTGATTACTTGTTTCCTTGAATCAAATTCCAGTTAACCAAAAGAAATGTCCTCAAGTTGTCTTTTTTGTCCAATCATCAGTCCAAAACCCCAATACTTGATTTACCACCATAAATGACAAAGAAAAGCAGCAAATTCCTTCTTTAAGAATCTTGAGTCAGCTAATGTTTGACTTTTTAAAAAAAATTAAACTAAAATAACATTTTAGCAGTAGAGGTGTGGAATGAATGTCCTAAATCATCTCTAAATGATCCACCTGTCTGCCATCACTTTTTCCTCCTGTAATGTGTGTGGCTAACAAGATTGTGTCACCAGTGCAGCTGATCAGCCTCAAATTCCTTCTATGAATATTTTTGAACGGTGACTGTGAGATTGACGAGGCTGTCCTGCAGTGACATCATGAGAAAGCGTCATCTACTGATCCTAGTTCATTCATAAACTACAGTACTATTCTCAGCCTTTTTTCAATTAATGTTATTCAAGTGGGCGATGGGATCTGAGAGACACCTACTGGTGAAAAAGCAGAATGACCTTCCTGGCATGTGCAGGCACTGAGCGGTTAGATATCAGATACTGATAGGCACTGTTGTGGTAATACAAATGTTTCTTATTCCTCTTTACTAAATTTAACCCACCCACCATCCCCATTACTTGTGAACATACAGTAAGAATTTATCAACTTAGTAGACTCTCCTTGTTTATTTCTTCTTCTTTTGTCCCTCTTCTGTATCTTTTTACTCTCCCTAAAGTGCCTCTGTCCCTGTCTCGCACATTTGTGGTCAGCAGGGCTGAATCTCTAGCAGGATCTCCAGGTATAGTGGACTTTTTTCTGTAAATGTACATCCACTTTTACATCTAATAGTACACCAGTTTCATCCTGTTAACAGATTAGATGCTAGACTTTGAGAAATCATAATATTGATTTGGGCTAAAAAATATTTTTTATAATTAGAAAATAATTTAACCTGCAAGCTTTGTGTAGTTTTACATGAGTGTTTGGTCACTTTGAATTTCATTATCTGCATGAATAATATATTTTTAATTTCATGTAACATTGCTGCATCTGTCTGAAAGTCTGCTTGTACCTATTGAAATATGTGACGTGTATCTTATTCCTGTCTACATGTAAAAGAAAGGTGTAGAGAGGAAAACAGATTCAGATTGAGACTTGACACCCTCATCCTATTAGTCAAGTGGCTGAATGGTGTTGGAGACTGGAGGCCCCAGAGCAGACCCAGGCTCCGCCCCGCTCGCCCCTAATCTTTAACCCTCTGACTACAAAAACAAGACCTACAGCTACAGCCCCCTGCCGGACACCACTGAGTGCACATATAAGAACAAGCACGCACACATATGTTTACACGCACAGGCACACGTACACAGAACACACACCAACACACACTCCACACAAAACCACAGACAGGCTGCCACGAACACACAAACACACACACATGTGTCCGGAAATGCAGATGAACAAATACATTCTCTTTCTCTCTCTCAGTGACCCCTAGTGCACCTCTTAATGTGTTTTTATCACCCTGTTTGGCGCCATGCACATGTTTGAGTGTGTCTACACGTACATGAATGTATTATGTGTTTATCCTTAACACATAACACCACCGTTTCTCTGTATTGACCTTGCCCCTGCGGCCTCTAGAAAGTGGAGTACTAATCCACGAAAGTTCACATGCCAGGTCTTTGGCCCACTGCGCTTGGTCCACACACTCACACACACTCAGATACACACACACACACTGGCCCACACACATATTCCAACATGGGATTACATACATTCCAGTCTGCGTAGTAGCATTAGCGTTGGCCAAGCCGTTTCCACTTTGTTGTGTGTGATTTTCACTAGGCTTCTTTAAGCAGTGGAAAACATAATCTGGCTTTAATTAAAAATTTAAAAAGTAACAAAAAAACATAACCAGACTTCTGTGTGGTAGCACAGAGAAGGAAGCAGCATCACTGGAGACCACCATCAGTATTGGCTAGATGACTCCCCTTACATAAAGACTTATGTAGATACTAGATATCTATACATCATAGGATGCAGAGTGCTGATAAAGCTGCTGAGCACCTGGAGTAGTTTCAAAGAATATTTGGAGTCAGAGCAAGTACAGCAGGAGAGTTTTTTCCATCAAACTCTGCAAAATATGTCCAGAAAGAAAACATGCTGTACTTACAACTGTGATTAATAACAGGTTCAGGCTACATAGAGCAACTGATCAGGCCAAAAAACAACATGGATTGACACCAAGTGTCACATAAACTGAGAGGGATATTAGATTCAAGCAGAAGGAGTGTGAAAGGCTACCAAGTAATTGCTGTCTGGCGCCTCAATCCATTAACAACACCGATGTTCCATGACTATGCATCTCTGTGAGGCTGTTTTAGGCACAGCTATCCTTTAGATAAATGCTAGTGTCAGCATGCTAACATGCTCACAATGACAATGCTGAAAGACTGATGCTGAGAAGGTAGATGTTTACCATGTTTTATTCCTTAGTTGGGTGTTAGCATGCTTGCATTACTAATAGCTAATTAGCACTTACCTCACAGTACAACTTAGGCTGATTGGAATGTAATTAGCTTTTTAGGTAGTTGGTCTTAAGAAAAGCACTGGACAAATAGAGTTTTGACTGATGATGAAAGAATTATTGCCAGAATAATTAATACCAAGGGGAGCACACTATCCATATCAAATTTCATCACATGTACTCTGTAAAGGAGTACTTCAGAAAGATATTCCCTCTAAGTCCTTTTCAGAGCTTCTAATCCTAATGAGAAATAACCTGCAGCGAGACAGTCTGTGATTTTATTGTATTTTGTGTTTTGTCTCTTTTCCCTCTTGTCATCCCTTACAAAGACAACTCTGTGTAATATATCTGAAATTGCTCTTTATCTAGACCTGCTCCTTCATGTGTATTTCACATGTTTTAGGTGTTTAAATTTATTCTCCTCGCACATCACCCCACAGAAAACAAATCTCCCCCAAGGCCGTTTGGACTCAACCACTCAGACTCTCTGAACCGGAGTGATCGTATAGATGCCATCACCCCAACTCTTGGCAGCAGCAACAACCAGCTCAACTCGTTCCTGCAGATCTATGTACCTGACTACTCGGTCAGAGCACGCTCAGACCTGCAGTTTATAAAGGTGAGAGTATGCAGAGGTGAGCAGGAGAGGCCAAACTGAGGCCCACATGAGTATAAATAACCTTATTTATTTTGTCAAAAATATATGTTTGATACCAGCTGATTGATGGTGGTATTACAGCTGAGGTTTATCAAGGCAGCAAAGATTCTTGTTTATGGCCATTTAGCATATACATTAATAGAAACATTGGAAAAACTTAAAATAATTGTTTTTTCACTTAACAGTGGATTGATAAAAATCTATGCAGATTAATAACTATTTATTAAATTTACAAAAAATTCCTATCAAAAATAAATCAATTAATTATACATGCATCAATTAATCCACCAAATTCTGTTGACAAACTTTTAATAAAGGAAATAAAATAGGATCCTTAGGTAAATTTTTATCTACATTAAAAACATCTAACTTTGTCACAGAGCTGTTTACTGAACTTTGAATGAATAATAATGTTGGTCTCTCACCCCTCTTTGTTCCCTAGGTATCACGCCAGCAGTACCAGAACGCTGTTATGGCGTCTCGGATGGACAAAACACCCCAGTCAACAGACAGTGAGTTCACTAAGATCGAACTCACACTGACGGAGCTCCAAGACGGAGTGGAAACCCCCACTGTTGTCCCCTCCACAGCCAGCACCACGAGCATCACCCCTGCCATGTCTGTAGTTGTGGCCAATGAGACGTCCCACATGCTTAGCCAGCAGCAGAACTGTGTGGGCCTCAGCAGGAGCAACCACAGTGCCCACAATGAGGGGCCCATCTAGCCCTCTTCATGCCCGGTGGAGATCGAGACCCTCCACCCTGTTTCATGGACACACACAGAGTGGTGGCATAGATGGAGATGAGGGAAAGTGGGGAAGTGGCAGGCGGGTGGAGTGAGGGTTCTGCTCCAACCTGTAGCCCTCAGTCAGTGAGTCAGTGAGACCCTTTCATGGAGGGGCAGTGGGAAACATGGGTGCTGTGTCGCCCTGAATGTCCCCACCTGAACGCTGTCAGAATCCCTGCTGTACTACACCCTCTCACAGAGGGCGCTCTTGGACAGTTCCTGTGACTGAGCTTCTCTTTTGGTACAATTATCTGACATTTTCAAAGCGGTGACTTGTTGACCCCTCACACACACACACACACACTCACACACACACACACAGCAAAATACAACTATATTCTGTCCTCAGGCCAAAGACTTTGGTCCTCCCTTCTTACACTGCACACACATTTTCAAACACAATCTCATTCCCACACACACACACAAATGCAACTCTCCCACTCATGCATCTTTCAGGGAGGCTCAGTCGACTGTTGATCCCATCATTGGGATTCCAACCCAAACAAGCAGAGAACAATGGTTGGTTAAAGACTGCACCAAAAACCGCTTTGAAAGAAACCGTTAAACCACGAACCAAGAATGTTTTCCTGTATTTATTTATTTTATAATATTGTATGTATATATGTATGCGTGGTGACATGATATGACAAACTGGCATACGAGCATGCATGAGCATGTACACATTAGTGTGCATTGGGCACATGTGTCATATCAAAAAGGACATGCTACATGTATGGAAACAAAAATTCATTCATATATATGAGGAGGTGAGGGTCTTTTACAGATAGAAATATATATATATATATATATATATATATGTATATGTATATATATACATATATATACATATTACAGATTTTATTATTTTTATTATTATCCTAAATCAGGCTCATGGTAAACTCTCTTTTTCACCTTTAAAAAAATCACACTATTGCCTTTAAGAGAAATCATATAGTTGATTATTTTAACAAAGTGCAATGAAACGCAATTTATTTAAGAGATGATTATGAATTAAAAAAAATCTATGTATTATAAATTGACAGATATATTTGTATGTATGTACTGTATGTATATGTATATTTGTTTTTGAAATTGCTAAACTGCAGCCATCCACAAGCAAAATTGTCCTTAGTCAGTCTTTCATTTCTGTCTCTGTCCTGTTTTTGCATCCTTTGACTTCAAACAGCATCTTACTATACATTTAAATGGGAGACATAATGCCTAGACTATTTACCACAGTGGGGTGGTTTACTGGGTGGTGGGATGTGAAAAAAGTGCCAACATGGGTCACTATGCGTGTGGAAGTTATGTTTCTTTTTTTTTTGCCAATTTTATGCGTAATCAAACTTGATAATTGCACAGTATTAATGACCTCATCTAACTTGTTGAGCATCATCAACGTCACAAAAAGTAACCTCGACATTAAACATGTCCATGAATTATACACACCTTTTCTTTGCCACTGTTTATGTGTGTGAACAAGCTTTGTTTTGTTTGTGTTTGTTTTGCATTTGTGGGAATGCGTGTGTGCATTTACAAAACATAACTGGGTGGTTTGGTACACGAAAGGCTAATTTTTTTGACAGCAGTGAATGTGAAAGAGACTAGGCTTTGGCTTGTTCTGGCTCCTCACACAGTGTAGATAATAATCCAGTTTTAATATTTCTTGTGTTAATCCAGAACAAAAATCTAAACCATTCTTAAGAAATGTTGGCTGCTATTAGCTAAAGAGAGATATTTATATTGATTTAATTTTATCTTAGAAACACTGTTGCAATATGTTTATTTCTTTCACAGTTTCAAAAACACATTATTAAAGAAAAGTTTGACATTTTAGGAAATGTGTTAATTTGCTCTGTTGCTGTGACTTCGATGAGAATATCGGAACCACACTCATATGTTATTGAGGCTTCAGCCAGCAGCTGGTTAGCGTAGCGTAGCTTAGCCGACAAAACTGACAATAGGGGGAAAACAGTTAGCTAGTCTGGCTCTTTCCATGGGTTAAAAAAGCTATAGAGCTGATGAGTTACTCCTATAAATCCATGTTTCATGTCAATAAGTAGTCTGGCCTTTGAACTGCAACTTTTTACACTTATCATTATACTAATTAATTCAATATAATTTGTATATTAATTCAAACAAAAGGAAAGTGTTAAAAAAATACAAACTGTGATTTATACCTTTTTTTTTACATGTGAAAATATCAACGGTGTCCCTGACAAGCATGGTGGAGTTTTTAGCAGACTTCATTAACTTTGGACAGAGCTATGCTAGCTTGTTTTCATGCCATCTGTCAGTCTTCATACTAAGCTAAGCTCTTGGCTCCTGCTTCATAACGTCTGCTGTAAAGTCAGAGAATGGTATCAGTCTTCTCTTGGCAAGAAAGCAAATAAGTGTAATGTTTTCTTTGTTTTGTTGTTTTGTTGTTTGCTTTAGTATCTTGCCCTTATTGTTTTACCTCATAAAGACAGAAATGAGTTTTAAGATATTGTTTGTGTGCTTGAAATGTTTCTTCCTCTCTTAGTCTTTGTGTAGAATAATTCCGTTTACTTCTTATCTGTAGTGGCATATATTTTAACTCTACAAAAATATTTTATTTCACTACAAGGCCTGTTCATTAATATTATATGTACTGTATGCTGGCAAAATTCTTGCCACCTTACGGGCAACATCAGTGTCCTAAAGCTGAATGCTTTTATTTTAATATTCACTTGCCATTTGTAACCACTGGTGGTTGCTGTTTCCACATGTAACAGCCACTGAAAATAGCACACACGGACAGACAGCCCTTCCATCAGTGTGGCCATGAGGGATGTCATGGTTGTGTAACCAGAGACAGTGCGTCTGCGTTGTTTGCAGCCGTGTTTGCTGTTGTTTATTGTTTACTTGAAAGTGCTCCTGTGCAGCAGGCACACTCTGCTCAGTAGGGAGAAACACCCCAGAGATAAGGCAAAGAATGATGGTTGTAAGATTGTGCTCATGACATCAAGCTCTGCTTTGCTTTGCTCTACAAGCCAGTTGATCTTGATGCCTAAAAGAAGAACAAGAAGGAAAATTACAAATGCACAACCTGAAACAAAGAAGCATCCACTGGGACTGAGTTGTTTCAGACAACAGTTTCTGTTACAGACACACACTATCTTTTTTTTTCTCACACACTCAACGCTCTGTTGAACACAGATCCTCCATCATCCTTCCATTATGTGAATGCTTTGCAGGCCTGCATTTAACTGGTCCTCTGTCCAACCCAATGCTGCTACTGTACACATATGCTGTCCATAATGCTTCTTCTACCTGAAGTCAGCCATTGCCCCCACCAGCTGGTGGTATAATAAAAAAGTGAATGATTAACAGACAGTTGGTGGCTGAATGCACTCAATCTGCTGCTTCTTAAGAGTTTCTGACTAATATAGGCTCTTTTTTAAATAATTGGGTTAGGGTTATATACTGGAGACTCATGCTGGAGTACTGAAGATACAGTACTTTAGGTAGAACTATGTAACTTTTGAATAAACCAGTGACACAAATTCCTTTTGCACATTCAAAGTTGAGTTCATGAGCAATAAATTTCCCCCTCACTTAATTCAGTAAATACAGCGGTTAAGTTGCTGCAGTGTTAATTGGTCTGGTATGATCAGTAGCTTGTGATGGCAAATTTTAGCGAATGTTAGAAAACTGCTAAACTCCAAATCACTTTACTGATATTATGACTCTTCTCTGTCTTTTCTACTGTTATATCAACAGTGAATTATTACATAATTAGTCAATTTTTGCCTACAGTTGCTGCTTTTTAGCTAAACGTATGTTTTTTTAAACCCACAGAAATGCAACAAAACAGTGAAGCTTGAAGCTACTCTTTTATTCAGATTTTTTTATTATATAATATACGTTCATTAAATATAAAGATCTATGTATTTATGCATATTGTCAGAATTTGTGGCTCATTATTCATTCATAGTAACTTTGCAGTATTGACTGTTAGGATAAAAACAACAGAACAACAAGAAAATTACGAAAAACTATCTTTATTCTACATTTTTTATGTAATTTACATCAATTTACGCTCAGTAGGATAATTTCTGGAAACAAACAAAAAAAAAACACTGTTGGGGGAAACGTGAACTGATAGGCAATAAAAACAAAAGATTACCATAGTTCAGAAAATGAAAGGTGATTGTTTTGGCACCTGTCATTAATGCAAATGCATTGCGGGCATCACAACAATGGATAAAAGTTTTCTAAAGCGCTGTAACCCATTGGCCAGGCTTTAGTTAGTTCAAAGTCTGAGCAGCAGACTTTTGTGATTCTGTATAAAAGTTAACCAAAAAAATTATTTGGAAAAAAAAGGGTAATAAAAGGAAATGGAAATGTCTATTTACAGTTCTGTAAACCAGGACATTTTAAAAACACTAGCTTAGAAAAATAAAAATAACCCCATGCTGTTGAGTAGAAACATGTTTGTTACTGAACGTAACATGCTGCTCACATTTCCCTTCTTATATGTTTTTACAGATTTGCAGGTTTTTCTTGCCCCTGTGTAAACTACGATGAAAAATGTCAAGAGAGCTTTTGCTAAATAATGTAGTCCACATAGAAGTCAAACCAATGCTATCACAAACCACCCTGGCAGAACAGATATGCTTGTTATTTTCACATGCATATGCAAATTATGCAAAGAAAAGTCTATGTATCAACTATTTATTTATTCATCTATTTCCTATTAGCAATGCAGCTGCCTCATGTAGCATGTCCAGTTATTCTCTGTTTAAGAAAAAAAGTTAAACTTTAGTATACAAATATTACATTTGTAAAAAACAAAAGAAAAAGGGAGATAACAAACAGCTTCTTATAAGTTTGATCACATGGAGTTGAAATTAAACACTTCCATCTTTCTCCAAACCACATCAAGCCAAACCATAAAATTATGCAAAAAGGTGACGACATGTTCCTTCCCTTTAGTAGCCTACATCAACAGGCCGATCCAACACTTACAGGACTGATACAACAAGTTGAGACTAAATGTTTTGACATTCATGCAGCTCTCTTGGTGTAGTGCATACAAAAACGGAAGCTTCTCAACACAGGCTCAGTGGAAAAAAGGCGAACATGTCAGCATTGCCTCAATTTAAGGCCCTGAAAACTTATGTCCTCCATCAGTGTCTCACTGCAGGTGGTGTGGCTGACATAAACACACTGATTTCTGACAAAGCTAGAACTGTGCTTTAATCTAGTTTTTCCAGCGATGCTGGAAAAGGTGATGTCACGGAATTCTGTTGACCAATCAGGATTTAGTGAAATCAGTGACAGTGGGTTATTTGCTCATTCATAGTTTCAATTAAAAAAATTAATGACAAATTTTGGCATTTAAGTCTGTTCCATGTATTAATATGAGGAGGATGACAGTCTCCTCATTGCTCCATACAAACCTGATGTTTTTCTATTTTTTGATGTTTTAAATTTGCAAGCTTCATGTAGGTAGTTTTTAATTTTTCTTTTTTAATTTTACTCTTTATACTTTATTTTAGCACAAATTGACAATGCACTTAAAACAGGGAGATGAAACATACTGTCAATAAAAAAATCAAAACACTAACGCAGTCCTGATTAAATAAATGAACCTTTTTTGAAAGTTGAACTCTTCATAATGAGTGCATGAAGATGTTTTTTCACCTATCACATGGGTTGTTTAGCCCAGTTTTCTGGGGCTTTAAGTTCAGCCTGCTTGTTTTATCGTTGACTTTCAGTGTTTAATGCAAATGCAAAATGAAGTGCTTAAAAAAGGTTTTCATCCAGTTTGTTACAGCAATCACAGCTAGAAGCTGCACTGTAATGAAATGGTTATGTCACAGTGTTTAGAGGCCAAACAGAAGACAGGTGTGCACACTCAACCACATGGTCTCAATTTACACTATGACACCAGTGGTTCAGGGTCAGCAAAGTATGACAAAAAAAAAGAAAAAACACCAACAAAGCCCCAAAACCAAGAAGACAAAGCAAGCCTGAAGCTATGTAAAACTGCTAGACTGAGCTTTATGTGAGTTGTACATCCTAAAAAATCTTATTTCCTTGCTGACGAAGCCACGCTGAAGCCCCTACTAAACACTTGACAAAGCTCACTTTACACATCTCTAGTATGCTTAAACTGCTATAAACTGTGATGTGTTTTACATCCCCCCTACTAAAATAAAATCCTCTGATATAGTCGAATGCAACACTCAAGTTTCATCTTCCCCAGCAACTAAGTGGAGAATTTACTGCATGTTAGCTGCTTGTGGCATTAAACCACTCACCTGAAAGCTAGCTATAGAAACAATACTGTGGTCCAGGGTTGTCATAGAGTCACAAAATATGTTCACAGTTCTCTGAACTCATTGTTGCTTGGTAACAAATATCAGTTTGAGAGCCACTTGTGTACCACAGCATGTTCTCTCAGCCCAGCTTCAAACAAAAATGCATCTGGTTAATGATTGGTTTAATGCCAGCTTGTGCTCCAGTGCTCCTGTGCTTTACTTGAGTACAATGGACTCTAAGCTTACTGTCACTCAGGATGCTGCCTTCTGAGTAAGTCTATTTTGGCAGATACACACTCTTGTGTACAGTACAGGTGAGAATAAAGCACTCCTCATTAGTGAGGAAGAGACAGACAAAATGAAACTAAACAGATATAAACTGAATGTTGTTCCCATGTTGCATAAACACGTCTGTTTTAATACAGTATGTGCATTTTTTTCCAACACTCTGACAGCAAAGTGTATTTTGTTTGATTGAAATTTTCAGACTTTGACAGCAGGCCAGTCCGTCTGTTAGGTTTACAAATACAGTTTACTGACCATTTCTAATAGATATACGGGTGAATATGAATAAGTCTATCCATCCACTAACTAAAATCAGCTAATGAGTGATGTGGGATGTTATGTATGATGGGAAAAAATGAAACAGAATTATACATACACATTAATACATCAATTAAAACCCATATAGTGTTGTTTGTTTATAAGGAAATGTTGAGTTCTGGAGAACCGAGCGTGTCTTCTGACAGAAATATGAGCAGTCTCACTACTGGTTCTTTAACTTTCCTCAGAAATCTCCAGAATGTGTATGTGGTTGTGTGTGTATGAGTGTGTTTGTGTTTGCATGCATACAGGATCAATACTCACACACACACACGCACACACACACACACACACACACACACAATAAAAATTTTCCTTTCTGCCTCACCTTGATAATTACTTGATTCTACCGAGAAACATAAGAGGGCAGAAACAGGAAAACAGGAACATGGCTTTACTCTACGTGTCCAGCTTGTTACTCCTCTTCCTCTTCCTCTTCCTCTTCCTCTTCCTCCTCCTCCTCCTCCTCCTCATCATCATCCTCATCGTGACAGTGAGTGATCTCCTGGGGAGTCGTGGGGAACAGGTTGGGAGGTTTGATCTCACTGAAGGATCGGGTCAGCTGGTTGCGTTTGCACTCTAGGTCCTTGCAGTCGCTGCATTGGGAGCGGTTGCGTGTGGCCAAAGGTGACTCTGTGTCCATGTCCACATGGGTGTGTTCAACCGTTGACTCGTGGGGCATCTGGGGGAAAAAAGAACAAAATGTTAAAAAATAACTTGCAACACACGCTGAGCCTGCTCTTTATTTAACTAGTGGGCTTCTGCACAAGGTTTTCATCAGGTTGTTTTACAGACCAAGTAAATACTCAAATCCTAATTACTGATTTAATGTTCAAAGACTGTAAATGCAGTGAGTCTCTTTCTGTCACAAAGTTAATATCACTCCTCTCAGACCCAGACGGACCTGCATCAGTACACATAACAGAAATGTGCAACATTGGCAGTTTAACCTCCAAAAAATGCTGATGTGTCTCTTATATTTCCTTCTCAAAATGAATACTGCAGCAGAGCCAGTAACATCATCCATTTTATTCCACTTTTCTTTCTTCTGTTCACAAACCAGCAGCCTACATTGCCCACAGTGCAATGCCTGGCAGAAATGAGGAGTTGTGATACACACAACCAGATTTTTTTTTTTTTTCCCGCTCTTGGTCTTCAGACTAATCTGACAGGCCAGATGGAACTTTCACATATCCATAGAATTTATTTCACATGTCCCTCTGGGAAACGGCCCATAAACAGCCTTTGGAATGGGCAGGTAGTTGCAAAAAAAAAAAAAAAAAAAAGTTGTATGGTGAAACGAAAGTTGGAACGTTCTGTCTGTCACATGAATTACTCTTGCTGAAGCCAGTTGGGAGAAAAGTAAAAACATCATTTCTATTACGAAAAGCCTTCAGTGCCTTTGCTCCTCTCTTAATAAGCAAATGTTGCTCAGTTCTGATAAAACTGCAGCTAATGCAGCATATATGCTCATTTCTTTAGCAACTGCCATTGTTTACATGCTTGCAGCAATGTCTTGCTTTTGCTTTTAGCTACCACCTCTTTCTCTGCAAAGGACGCTGACAGGCCAGAAATATTGTGACCGGACACAAACGAATCTGGTTGGAGCTTTTAAAGATGATCTGCAAGATTTCAGACTTTAGATCTTATCAGTTTGCCTTGCAAGGTTATCTTCAGACCCACCTGATGCTGACTCAAATGAAGTCACATGATGACTTTTATGAAATGGACTTTTTCACATATAGTGTGGTACAGAGCTCTATTTCTAAAATCAGTGGGCTCCCCTTTTATGAACGTCTTATGTTCTATGATCTGAGAAGGCAGGACAAGAGATCAGAGATGAAGGAAGGCCTTGAACAAGGGGGGAACATTAATGGGTCCAACACTTTTGTGCTACTGAGCTAGATAAGTATATTGGAGAAATAATTACAAAAAATGAGGCTACTCAATCTTTGCAGACAGGGGACAAAGACAAACAAAAGTTTTGACTGTTAATTGATGTAAGACAAGCCTTTAATATCCGCATTAGCAAAATGAAGCTGTGTTAGCTGCTCAGACCAGTGAGGGTTTACATTCAGATACTCACCAGTACGTGTGCAGCTCTGAAGAGGTAGCTGAAGGGATAGTACAGCAGGTTGATGAAGGAGGCTGCGTACAAGTCAGCATAGCGCATCACTTGAGAGGCGAACAATGTCTGTCTGGAGCCACTGCGGAAAAGGCTACCCATCATGCCATAGCACATGTCCATGTCATGTGTTACTTTCTAAAAATCAAGACAGAGTAGAGAGGAGACTGCTGAGCCTGCAAATCAGGTTGTAAACAAAGATACATCCTCTTCTGAAAGAATGTACTGCCCTGACCTGTGAAAGTATAGTACTTTTATTAGGGGCATTAGTGTGGTTGTTCACTGATACAACTACAGAAGTTGTTACATCACCAGGAACTATATGAGAGCAATGAGGGAGTACATTTTTGTTAATGATTACGCTATAGTGGACACTGCATCCAACACACTGTAAAATGGGCTCCGATAACTAGGCCATCCCTGACGGCACTCTAAGCATGTGCACAAGTCTCTTGTTGTCATAGAAACAGAGGTGCTGAAGTTCATACCTTGACTCTTCTCTGAATAGTGCTGATGTCTGGCCTCTCGTTGCTGCTGCTGTCCAGATGTCTGGGAAAGGACAGGGAGAAAGACGATGAGAATAAGACAATGTGGGGGAGGGGAGGCTATTGATATCAGCCTGCTGAAAGGTAGTGTATCGAAGAGGTGGTTGCAAAAGTGAGATATTGCCAAGCTATAAATAGCGTCAGGGATACACAGCTATCAGGCAGCCAGCAAGAGCCGAACCTTTAGACTTTATCCTGTTGACCCTGTTTGTTCTATCTCAAACAAACACGCTCACATGCATGCAAAAGGACCCTGCTACTACAGAGAGTAAAGAGCAGCAGACCTGCTGCAGGATTAGGCAAAGGGTCGGATATGGGACAAAGTAATGGCTTAGGGAAAAAATAAGCTCAAGGTTATAACTTACTTGTAGAGTTCTGCCAAGAAAATGTCCAGGCCCTGCAGCTCATCAAATAATGCTGGAAAGCATGAGAAGAGAGTGATCGTTACTCACATTGTTTCAAGACCTACAGTGCAAATGCAGTGTTGTTGTAGTATTAGTTAGAGAAAAATGTGACAATACAGAGTCAGACACTGCAGCAGATGTTCTAGGTCAGGTCCCGGTTGAAAAACTGTTTTCTTGCATTAGAATTTTCTATCCTGTTTGTCTGTTTGCAGAACTATGGGAAAACTAAAACTGAAACTTTCTGGAAGCATGGACCTAAGAAAGGACCATTGAAATTCTGGAGGAGAACCTCATCACAGGCAAATACACTAATTGTTTTTTAAGTTTAACAGTATTATTTTTTGTGGGTTGGGCCTCTTCTCAGCTCAAGAGAGCAGCAGCATAGGGGCAACTAGCAGTGAATCAGACAAATCACACCTCACTTTCTGATTGTCTCACAGCAGATAAATTCTAAAAAACATGTCCATTTTCAGTCAATCAAACAGCCATGTCAGACCTACAGCTCTGTATGCATCCATGGCAGACAGAAGAGGCAGAGGGGTCGCTGGATGCTCTGTTTTTCATCTACTGTCGGACTGCACATTTGTCATTGTTACCTGTTTTTAGCTGGGGGCTATAAGTGAGTTAAATCACAAAAAAATAAAACAATAAGAATAAAATCAACAACAAAATACAGACACAAGCAGGGTGCTGGCAGATAAAGACACCACCATAAGTTCTCTCTTTGTTTATAAGTGATGACTGAGAGGTGCTGATGCTTCAGCTTGACACTGTCATATTTTGTCTCAATTCTAATGTTTTTAGAAATACATCTAGACATGCTTTGTGGTTTCACTTGCAGATTTGCAGACTATCAGCCTCTGGAAATGTCTGTGCTGTCTGAGTGCCCTTTTAGTTTCTACATGTCACTATGTGTGCAGGTCTGTGATTGTGTGTTATCCTGCAGACTCACAGCTCTTGTCGGTCCATACATGCAGCTCCTGGGCCAGCTCAGGTATAACCAGGAATGTTCTCCAGCCTTGACGTTTCTTGGACTTGAGGATATCACCAAAAATATGATCCCCAATGTAAACGATATCCTTCCCCTTTGCCCCCAGCAGGTCACACACAATGTCAGAGGAGCCTTAAAGAGTACAGAAAGGCATTAAAATGTTATCAATCACAACAACTACAGACAACAAACCACTATGTCATTGACTAAATAAGTGAAGGAAACTGGCATCTTACCTCCAGAATAGACTATACCATGCTGCAGAGGTCCTGTGTATGTTCCTATCTTTAAACGCCCTGTTGTCTGAAAATGAAGAAAACATAGATCAGATCAACGAAACCAAAGTCATGGATACATATGAAGCCCTATGCTAGAACACATAAATATATGCTCTCTGTTGCCCTAATTAAGGAAAAACAAGCCATAATGAGTCACACATGGTTTTGAAATGTAATGTTTTTTTGCCACCTATGGCTTTCTGCCCCCTGAGCTGAATCACAAAGATATAAACTTCAAAATATAAACTTCATCTACCACTGTCAGAATACACTGCTGCATTGTTTATTTCAATTTTATGTTAAAACAAAAAGTCTTAAATCAGGATTAAGTTGTGTCAGGTTTGTGGAGCCAAGCAAGGGCCAAATTATTATGGAAAACAAAGGAAACATTTGTCACGAAAAACAAAAACAAAGATAAGAAAAGAAAAGAAAAGAAAAGAAAAGAAAAGAAAAAACAGGGAGGTGAGTGTTACAGTCATGGGAACATCATATGATTACAGACCATGTAATTTATATTTTGTTACCTTTTGCTTATGTAATAAATTTATTATCTTTTTTGTATGCACATATCTGCTGGCAGCTTTAAAAGCTGACGTGACATTGGCTAAAACATGTGCAGATAGTCAGTGATCACATGCAGTACAGCTGTAAGTAACGTGCTTTCCCTCTCAGCTGTGTTCAGCTGTGTTCAGCTGTGTTCAGCTGTGTTGTGTGCTCTGCGTTTGCTCACCGTGTCGACTTGTCTGAGGACTGTACCCTCACCAAAGAACAGCGGCTTCCTGGCGTCCACCAGGATCAGATCAAAGTAGGACTGCCAGGGCCGATGGGAGGTACCAGCCTGTGGTGGGTACAGACATGCACACACACACATGCACGCACGCGCACACACACATACACACACACACGCACGCACGCACGCACGCACGCACGCACGCACGCACACACACATACACACACACACAGAAATAACATACATACAGTACATAAATGGTATTTTGAACCTTTACCTACATATTCACCACATTTCAAAATGAAAAGAAGGATAATTAAAGTTATATTTTACCTTGGGGCCATGGGGGAAGTCAAACAGGTAGGTCATGATTTTCTGTGAGAGTATAACAGACAGACTGACATTTAAACCAAATACAGCAGTGTTCACTGCTGCTGCCAGCAGAACGGTAGAAATTTTAAGAAATGGTTCTCCAGATAAATTTATGATCATTTGGCTGATCATTGCTATTTTTGAACACCTTTGTTACCCTTTTTCCCTTGGAAGTGAAGGTTCTCAGAACTCACATGTCCATACTCACGTCAGTGTATTTGTAGTCACTGTTGGTGGCCAAGAAAACCTTGGCAACTTCATTCATTCGGCTGAGAAGAAGAGGCAGCTTCCCCTGGTGGGGACAGAGGAGACGTAAGGAATGAAAAAGGCTCTAAGCATCTTTACAAACCAGTCTCCTCAAAGTAACAAATAAAATGTGTGACAATGTGTGTGTGCGTGTGTTCTCTAACACAGCACATTTGTAGTGCCTCTCATGAATACAAACTACTTACATCCTTCACTACGTACTTCTCCAGGTTCTCAACAGTTTTCTCCTTCAGAGTACCCTGCAATGTGAAACACAGGGGTCAGACCTCACACAGAAAATTATAAATAAATTTTAGCTATAAGACAACAAGAATAAAGAAAATGTGAGAACTTGTGACCTTTATCTCGGAATCATATATGTTACAGCTGTACAAATACAAAGAACCCGTGCAAACATGGAGAGAACATGCAAACTCCACACAGAAAGGCCCTGCCCGAGGGACTGATCTGAACTCGGGATGTTCTACCCATAGTACCAAATACACAGACAACCACTCGGCCAGCAGGTCATCCTGAAAGCCACGCTCTTTGATTCTTTGGGTGTGACGTCAACAACTAGTTGTGTGTCCTCCACAGATGTGTTACAAGGCTATTTTTCAGCAGTGCTCCCTAAGTATAATGGATATTAATAGTCCCAGAGGGAGACTATTTATGGTTTCGATGACTCCCTGACATTTGGTCTTCTGCCATCATCCGGTCTGCTTTACTCTTGACAACTTGTTTTGATACTGGCTGAGTTTCTACCAAATGTGATGTGACATTCAATGGTCCCAGTAAACAAATGCTAGCGTGCTTTCCAACGTGACATCTTTGGTTTGGTTCTACTGAACTCTGGGTTCAACTTAAAAGGTGGGAACTTAGTGATTCCAGCTTCTTATGATAAAGACAGTTTAAAATGCCTTTTGTTCTTCCTGATTCTGTTTGTTCATCACTGTTTACAACACAGTCTGACATATGACGAAAGACATATATTATGTTCCCAAATGGTTATTGCCTCATTAGCACCTTGTGAAACCAGAGAATAAATACAGGAAGGTCAGAGTCAAGTAACTGCTGCAAAACTTGCTGTCAGACAACAGAATTTGCTTTTAGTGCGCTTGTTGCGTTAATGGTCAAAACTCTCCAACCAGTCTTACCTGTTACTTTAAACTTGAAGCTAAGTGTGAAGATTTTTTTCTTGGTCTAGACCAGCGGTCCCCAACCACCGGGCTGCGGACCAGTACTGGTCCGTTTGTCATTTGGTTATGGGCCGCACAGAAAAAATATGTATATATTTCATTGATGATCAGAGTCTGAAAGATGTTTTATTTTGAAAAATAACCAGATTCTCTCCCAAATTACATCTGTCTGTGCCTCTTAACACAGGTTAAGACAGGTGTAGACGCTTGCCTAAGTCACTGGTAGGTTACCTCAGTTAAGCCTTCAAGCCAGCAAAAATGAGTAACGTAATGAGTATGAATAATGACTCAACGTAATGGTGAATTGTATTTTTATGCACTTATATTGTTTTTATGCCTATCGTATCAATTTATTTCGACATATTTATCCCCCACACCTTAAAGGCTGGTCCGTGAAAATAGTGTCTTACATGAAACTGGTTTGAAGCGTAAAAAATTTTGGGGACCACTGGTCTAGACCAAATGAACCAAATGACAGGCATGAAAATGAACTTTATGTTATTGCAAGTACAAATGATATCAGTCTTGAGGCCAGATTGCAAGAAGTATTAAAGATATTAATATCCACACAGAAGCTCTACAGAAGCACTATAGACAGTGGCTATAATGAGTAGCGCCCCGGCATGAATGTGAGGCACACATAACGTCAGGGTCATAATATAACTAACTAATAATAGCCAATAACTGACATGCTGAGCTTAACATCAAAACCATCAAGGGTGTCTTACCTTGAAGTGGACCCAGTCAACAGCGTCACGGACGTCCTGGAACATGCTCTTATAGGACATGAAGAGGTCGCCATCTTTGAAACCAGTTTCACAGCTGGAGGAGAGAAGCAGAGACACACACGTACACAGCCGTCGGACAGGCCACATCTTTACAGAAGCTTTTCAAAAACATGACATTTGTTTTTTGTTTGCTTTTAAATGGGATAGCCTTCCCTTGTTGGAGGGGTCCCCAGCCAAACAGGAAAAGCATTCTCCCCCTAAAAGACCAACAACCAGGTTTCAGAGGACAAAGGACATGCAGCCATTCCAGATTACATTCTTAACAAATTTACAGGCCATTGTATCCTCTACCAATAGCATTTAAAAGATGACCTTAAAGCTATATCTTCATTTCATCATCTGTAATTAGTTAGTGCAACACTTACTATTTTTTAATAGTGAGAACATTTTTCATTTCTGTCTCATTTTGATAAGAATTCATGCTTTACTACAATTAGTAGAGGAGATTAATAACTCAGTGTTACAGAAAAAAGGGTTCTTTGACTGGACCTTTATTTTCCATTTTAAAACAATTAGATTAGCTGCTGAGACACCTGGACTCTCCCATGCTGTAGGGCTTGCTCTTGACCCAGTTTGGCTCGCAACTGTGTTTGTGTCACCATGCGGTGCCCAGAAACTTGATGCATGACAGATAGTGTTACTAACAGATCCTCACCTCGTGTATCTGTCACAGTTGGAGAAGAAATCCACTAAGCAAGCGAAGAGGTAGGTCTCTGTGAAGAGATGCAGAAAAGACAGAGAGAAGCTGTAATTAATAAAGCAGCTTATTTAAATTTGTCTTTACTCTACACAGACAGTTCTCTGCTACAATCATCTCTGAAGTAATTTCCAGCATCTAATCAAGATAAAGCCCATTCTTATTCATTCATATCTCTAACAGTCCCATAGTTTTCTTCTTGAGGTACAGACACACTGGACTCTATTCAACTTTTACATATGCTTAATGGATATTCAACAACCAGCTGATGTACCAGTCACTGTATCTGAATTTGTGTGATCAAGATTCATCCTCTTCTTTATGCAATTTAGCTCCCCTCGTAAATATCAAACATCAGTGCTGATAAAATATGAAACATGACTCTCTTACCGCTTTGCTTTTTTGTCAGAAACAATTTTTTTTTGCACAATGTTTACCTGTTATATTTGACAGCTTGTTACCTGCCCACCCAATGAAAATGAATGAGCCAAAAACCAAGAACCAC
Source organism: Acanthurus tennentii (assembly GCA_029783805.1). Classification (NCBI taxonomy): domain Eukaryota; kingdom Metazoa; phylum Chordata; class Actinopteri; order Acanthuriformes; family Acanthuridae; genus Acanthurus; species Acanthurus tennentii. The sequence goes on from JAPZDZ010000020.1 coordinate 20,118,823, forward strand.
CCAACTCAACCAGCATGACTTTCCAGTAGTCAGTTTAAATGCCTCCTGGCCGAATTCTGTGTGTCTGTACAATCAACGTTTAGAGATCTTACCTGGCAGGTTGAAGAGTGTGTTAAGGATATAAAAGCGCTCTGTATCATCTCTCTGAATGAACTTGTTTGGGTACCGTTCACGGATCTCAGGGCTGGAAAAAGAGAAAACATAAGTCTGTATCTTAATGATTGTCTTTTTCTTGCTCACAGGTATACCAAAAAAATGAAATATATGAGACACACAGTATATTGTACAATCTTTTTCAGATATCCAGGGTAGAGAATGTTGAATACACTTACCCTCGGAGGAAGTTGAATCCATGGACACAGACCAGAATATTACCATAGGCGTCAACCTTCAACAGGTTTCCATACATAGTGTCAAATACAAGGCCCCTGAAAGTGAAGAAAATAAATGCTTGCTAATCTACAACACAGAGTGAAACTACATTTTCTGACAACAATCTCTTGTTAGCAAATTACATTCTGACTCATCATCATCATCATCATGTCTGTGTGGTGGGTCTGACCTGGTTGGAAAGGATGGGTCATAGACAAAGCTGAGCAGCTCCTGAGGGTAACCGATGGAAACCAGTCGCTCTACTGTGAGTTCAAAACCTAGCGACTCGTACTCTGGTGACTTATACACTAGAAATAAAACATACACACACAGAGTTTACAATCATTTTTTGCCCCAACAGAAGAGCACAATAACATGGTGTTTCAGGGCGATTTGCTGTCAGATCTCCTATAAGAAGCCAAAGATTCTGTTGTCAACAATGTCTTCAGGCTGTTTGCCATGCTGGTCAAAAAATGCGACTCTGGCCTATGGTAACTTATATGGTAACTTGAAAAACACTTTTGTTTTTTATAGATATAGTATAAATAATAAAACATATCAAAACATGGCAACATGAAAAACTACATACATCCAGATTTTGAATTATTTGGTATGAAGTAAACAGAAATCTATTGTGACATGCATTCTTGCTCCGTGCAAGATAAATCTACTTGTTCAATGAGCTATCAAACTGCCATCTGGCCGAAAGTAGAGTTTTCAGAGCACACGGTGTACATGTAACATTTACATAAAACACTGTAGTATGTACACAGTTGAGGATCCTAACCCGTGGGTGAAGCTGTGATTACACAGAAAACAATGTTTCTGCAGAGTTCAGAGAGTTTATTGCAGTCGGTGGTGTTCACTCATGTGAGGCTTCCTCGTCTGCTTAAGAGCCTGTGGTTTTCTCTCAGTATTTTGATAACAACATGTCCTGATTGAACAGTAAACCACCTCCCCATACCCCTTTGCCCCCTTGCATACACACCCATTGCACTTCTCTCACCCCATGCTATCAACAAGGGCTTCGATGTTCTGTACACAAATCCACAAAGAAACAGGATCAGGCGCGAGAAAAGTCAGTCAACTTTCAGCAGCTCTAATGAGCTCTGCTGAGACTGACGAGCCCCCTACCCTGTCTCCACCAGAGCCAAATATTTATCCCGGGGCCAAACCTGGACCCCGGGCAGAAGAGAGCTCTGAAAATAAAAACACAGAGATTGATGCTGGACTAAGAAAAGGCTGGCAAAGGATTACAATGCTATCTGACACTGGGAAAAGAATATGTCAGATGTTATAAATACAAAACGGAGAATGCAGTTGTGTTGTTGCCTGCATTCCCAGTGGGGTGGTCGAGGCCCCTGGAGGGGAAGAAATATTGGCTGTTGATGCTTGGATAAAGGACAGCTATTGGGGGAGCATCACTGCAGGACAAACAGGACAACATCTGTGTCCTACTCTGCTAAATGTGTGAGTATGTGTTTGTATCTAAAACTTGGTTACACACAGTAGTATAATGAGCATGCACTTAGTCACAGGGAAATCTTGAGTCCACTAAAGCTTTGTCCTTTTGTTGACAGCCCTGCTCTGTAAGCCTGAGCCTGTTTGTGCATTATAATCACGTAGCCTCTTGCAGTCATGGTCTCTAGGCAAACTGAAGGTTTGGGCCCTCTGCCCAGAGCAGTAGCATACACCAACCAAACTGCCATTCCTCCTCCTCTTCATCACTTACTCACTTGTCGCCCTCTGTCACCTTTGCTTTCCACACTCTCTCTTTCTTTAGTCCATTGGTTGCTGGTGTGTTACACTGACACAACTTAAATAAAATCACTTCTCAGTCTAGGCTGTATAAAAGTAAGTCAGGCAGGTCATTTAGGATGAGCAAGGTTTTGTTATTCAATAATAAGACAAGAATAATGTTAGGCTTTAGTCAGTTTGGACGCTTACTACTACTTTACTACAGCTACTCAGTGAACAGAACTAAATGAGGCCTATGTACAATTTGGAATTAAATTTCAAGATTTCAGAATCACAATGAGGATAATCTGTCACTTCAATAAGACACACTCAGCATACATGGAGCAAAATAACGTTCTCCACAGATCAGAGGTATTCCTAAATAGTCAAATATTACTAAATAGTCAAATATTACTAAATTTGCAAAAGTCAAAACAAAGTTTTGAAAAAAATCATTGGCCTTTTTTTTTAATCCGACGGCCGATAAGAGATCAATTTAAAACTGGGTTATTTTGGCCCTCTCATCCGCTCCTCTCTGTCTGCAGTCACTACTCTGTCTCCAGCATTGTCCCACCCACAGCACCATCTGACTGATTACACACAGAGCCACAGCACGGCCAATCAGCGGAACTTTAGGGAGCTATTTATTTGTTTAAGTATTCATTTCACTTTAAAAGACATGCTGCTGAGCCTGGGAGCTTCCTACATTTTTTGTTAGAATTTTAAAATTGTGCTGTCCTTGTTTGACAACCTGGGTTTGTTTCTGTTTTTAAGTGTATATCTCATTTCAGCCACTAGAAGGATAAGTGTGTGTGTGTGTGGGTGAATTTTAGCTAAAGGCAGTAGCCTTATCACCTTCCTGTTGATTAACTACAAAGCAGCAGTCCAGTTATAAAGGTTAAAACATTGTTGAACCCTCAGAGTGTACATGCGTGGCATATTTTCTCCATTATTTTGTTAATATTGTGATAGGTTCGTTTGAGTTGTTTACCGAACTTCGATGCTAATGGTTAGCAGTACAATGTGTTTTCCCATAGACATTAGCATTAAGCTAGTGGACTTTTGAAAGACACATTGTTGAAAGACACAAGTTTGTTGAGTTGTTACAGATGTTTAACTTTAATGCAATGGTGCAAATATACATACATATATATAATATGTTTCCTTTCCTATATCTTACTTTTTTTGTATTTTTCAGTTTTACAGTGCTTCATGTGGAGTCAATAAATCGTGGGTAAAATCCCAAAGCCTTGTCTCTGTGTGAAGAACTCTTAACCTACATGTCAAACTGAACCAGACGTTTAGGTAGAGCAGAATAAAAACAAAGATGTCTATTGTCTAAGATAAAAAAAAAACCTTTAACATGTTGCAAATCTGAAAAGCTGTTTAATAAACATATGCTTAAATGCATTTAAAGTGTTGGACTTTGTATTATTCAAAATTTTGACGCTAATATTTTCACTTTTACTGCAAATGAATATTGGCTCCACATACCAGTTATTGGCCTCCTTGACTACTGATAATCGGTATCGGTATCAGCCCTGAAAAAAACATATCGGTCTATCTCTAGTCAGAACCTTAAAACATCTTATTTACTTGCCTTTAAAACTCCTGCAAACTCAACCATTTTGTTAGATTAATACAGGGTTCACCAGTTTAAAAGGGACACTCAAACAAACTGTAACAAACTAACATACCTTTAAGCATTTCATACCTTTGTTTCACAGTTTAACATTTCTCTAAAACCTCAAATGTTCATATCTATAAGGCAAAAGTAAAAATGATAGTTTAAGAGAAAAACATCTTATAATTTATTCAGAATCCAAAATACGTCAGGTTTCAAACAGGTTTCACTGGGACTCTGGGTGGATTTTGGTCTGCACAGCTGCCAATACCTCACTGAATGTCACCATATTTCAATTTAAGTGTTGCTAAATCTGAATGGTAAAAATAAAAAAAAATTACATCACTATTTTCCTTTTGTTGCCCGCCTGTTTCAGACCAGAGAAACACACATACATAAACATAAAACACAAATACACAAAAAACTGTGACATAAACAAAACTGTCCTAACTTTGACAGGCCTTGAAAAAACACTCTGCCTGATCCGACCCCAACCATATTCACAAATAATTTGAGCAGTTTATTTCTTTAAAGGTGACTTTAAAGAGCCACTTTACTTCTACACATCTTGACCAACAAGCAATCCCCTGAGAAAACTCCATACCGATACATGACACCTACAGCACATAGGACACAATATCCCTTTCAAGAGCAATTCTAGACCCTCTTGCTATACTATTTCACATGTTTGAAGGCTTGCACAAGAGTCTGTGAAGTGGTTTGTGGGTCTGCCTCTATTAAAGCCGCACTGGAAGCTCCAGGCATGAAGAGTTGCATATTTTGGAAAATCTAATTGAAAAATCATGTTTACTGGAAGTTTTGTTGTTGTTGCACTCAGCGTCCTTGACTCTAGCATTCCTGCCTTATAGGGGTCCTTGCTCCCCTGCTATGATTCCCCTCTCACATTTCTCAGGCTGTCAGTGTGCACATGTGTGCACATGCCCGCACATATGACCATCTACTTAGAGTGGAGATGTTAAGTGGCCTTAGTCTTAACTTATCTGGATTTTTTACACTGCACTCTCTCTTTAGAGACTGTAGGTAGTTAATTAGACTTCAGCTGCTCCAGCTGTTGAGGTGAGTGGTGTCTCTGCACACTTTAGGTCAGGTAACCTCAGACCTATATGTAATGCATACCTCTCACACACAAGGTAAACAACCTGCAATCTTCTACTAACAAAGCTTGAAGCCAAATCATTCAGTGTCCCACACAGAGACTTTATTGGAACCATGTCGCACAGCAGAATTAGGAGCCAACAACTGTCTTAATCTATCTGTAGAACCTAGCATGAAAATGTAGGCCTTTGTCACAGATTTATGACACTATCAAGTATACTGTGGAAAAATGAGAAAACTTAACATAACCGCCGGGGCCTACATTCCAGCCAAAAGTCTGTTGGAAACTAGGACAAAACTGTGTGTGCAATCTGGGCCTAAATGTGTGTTTGAGAAACATTTTCTCCAGGCTATGACGTGCTTCAACATTGAGACAACATTGTAGGGAGAGCAAAGAACAGATGAGGCAATGTTGTCTCATGCAATGTTGATTTAGTTTACAAAGCCTTATAGAGTATTACAAAAAACATGTGATGTGAAGGAACTCACTGTTGTACTGTAGTGTTATATTTTTCAGTGCTACAAAGCTGAGATTCCAATCTTTTGATAATTAGAGATTTGGGTAATAAATTAGGATCTATAATCTTACGAAAGTACATCACATTTTTATGACAGAGTAAATTATGAAAATGAGTTAGCAAGTGTCTTGGGCTATAGTCTATATAGCTTCATATACAGAAATCAAGCTTCACTTCTGATTTGTTTTGGAAAAAAATGGTTAAAGTCTTGTGTTTAAGTAAAATATTATACTATTGAACAACAATCAAGAAATACTGTGATAAAATAACAGATGATTCATTAGCACTTTAATTGTTTCCTTGTACCAGGACATTTGCATCATCATACCTCTATCAAAACAGAGAAAAACTGGCGATTGCTCCTTTTGATTAAGATGGTGCATATCTTTCATTTAAAATATCATATAGTTGAATTGTGGTATACTGGGTAAGAGCACCAGTTCAGTATAAAACATCAGTAATGATCCTACAGTGTAATAAAGGCTAGGCTGGGCTATCATGAGTACTGACTGACAGCAGTTAATAAACTGTTGACAGGAGCTATGTTTGAGGTGTCCTACTACACAACTTAAATGAGCTCCTGCTCGTCAGGTAGAAACCATTGTATATTTAAATCACAAGTCATACAACTTTTTCAGATGCACTAAATTATCAGATCAGTTTAGACACTGCCATGTCAAAAGTTTATTCGGATAGTTTCATACAGGTGTCTTACGAAAACCTTTTGTCAAAAACATGCACACAATGCACTTCTGAACCCTCTCCCACCCCCTAAAAAACAAATAGGCCCATTGCAGTCAGCCAGAGTGCTGTGGTTAAACAGCAGTAGTTCTGCGACACCCACCAACCCCCTTTAACTTGATGAAGCATGTCTGTGGTTAAAACCTGAACACCCTCCAAAGATACTTGATAGCCAGGCCTCTAGCAAACATTAACACTTGGTTATGGACTCCCATAAAGAGAGTCATGTCAACAGCTGAGCGTGCGTAAAATCTTTTGCACTCTGAACAGGGATAAGGATACGGAGCCAGAGGAAGACTACGAGTGATCCCCGTTCTCAAGGGAGCCATCACTGGTGAACTCAACAAACAAACGTGACCTTCTTTTCAAAGTCAGGGAGGGTTTATTTATAGAGACAGGGAAAGCAAAAACTGAAGCTGAGTCACAGAACAAGGTGGCATGAAAAATCAGGATATTTTTGGCCCAGTTACTAGTTGGTTGGAAAAAGAACATCACCGTACGACAGACTTTATGGGATACTATTCTTAACATTATGTTATATGAGTGTTCCGCTGTGCTCAGCGTGTCACCAGCATTGACCTATTTAATATTTTGTGGACAACAAATACACAGTTGTAAAGGGGCAGGGGGGGCAGCCGATATAAAGTGGAGAAGAGGGGATACCGTAGAATTTAACATGCCAAGGCAAAACAAGATTAAATAACGAGGGATTCATTTTTCAAATTCCAAAGGTGACAAATCAGAACATACATATTGTACATACCTTTAAAATCTAATTTTCACAGGTATTTCTTTGCTTTTCGATCAATGTATCTTTTTTGATTGACCTACATAAATACATTTAGTGTATCTCTGAATTTTTTTGTCAGTTAGGATTTATAAACCTGCTTTTTTAGATCAGTCTTAGTAATCAATATGACAACAGCTAGGACAGACCATGTAAACTGAGAATCTACTGTTCAACCCTCTACTCAACTCACACTGAATATCAAACATTTAAAATTGCCAACGTTAGGGCCAATGACAGTCACCAACAAGTATATCAATGGTCTTTTCACCTATAAAAAATGTTTTTTTAGGCTACTAAATGTTAGTAAACATCAAAAGATGTTTTCTTGAGCCTAAAATGTGAAACTCAAAGCCAGAAAACTTAAAGGCAGTAAATAAACAACAAGAACATGGTTTAGCATTTAAATCTTTACATTTTAAGACTGTTAGCAGCAAATGATTTTTGTTTTAGCTTAATCCTAATATTCAATTATCAAACATATAACAATTTCTATAGCACAAGTTGTGAACATTAAGGTGAATGTGAATTCAACTTACCCGCTAAAGTGTAATCCATATCAAAGCCAAAGCACTTAATCTTCTCCATGGCCAAGCTTCTGTTGACAAACACTCTACAGATAACAAGATGATGGAAATGTTTATTTTACAATACAATAGTATGATTGGCATCATTTTTGCAGACTCCAATGCAGATACCATACAGATGAATGGTCACTAGAAAACTCATATTGTGGGCTATAGAGGGTTTATTTAGTAGAATACATAAAAATGTACTAAAATATCACTATAACTCAATAAGCCAAAGCAATAACGCAACTTAATTTTTAAAGCACCATTCAGATCCAAGAAGTTTAAAGCACTTTATAAGGGCATAGGGGTACGTCAAAAAGGAGGCATTTATAATAAATTCAAATTTTATTTTAGAGGCGATAAAATATAAATTGGCACATTAATAATTATAAATTTAAAAGAAATTACATATAAGAGACAGTAAAAAAAATAAATAATTGTTTAAAATAAGTTTGTTAGGTGAAAAATAGGCTAAGCAGATTGACTGAATCTTCTTGGTTTCCTTCTTGTTTCTGGCATACAGCTCGGCAAAAAGGAAAATCTGTGTACAGTTTTGTAGACTACATGACACACCCGATTCATTATGTGACCCACCCCTGGCCAAAGATCATGTTCTACACCTAACCGAATAGTTTTGATACCTAAATCCCATAATTTCATGGGTGTATTGTGTATTAGGAGTGTCCTGCCATCACTATTAGCCTGTAAAAAGAAATACTTGATGACAGCACTTAACAGCTAGTTGACAACAGCATGAGTCCAGCCCATGACTGGCTAATTACTAGTCACCAGCATGTCACAATACCAGACTATAAATCTCTCAAGTGTACAAACCGGCTAATATGTCTTTTTCTGTTGGCAGCCAACTGTCAGCCACATTTTATAAACCCACACCTACAAAGTTCGAATGGAGCAGGTTAGCTTGTAATTCTTTGGCATCTTTCTGACTTGTACTTCACTGTTACTAAATTAATATTTTATTTAATATACTATTATACTTTATTCATTATTATTTAGAAACAATCAGTTAGAGCAAAATGCAGGTTTTAAAACAAAACTTTCAGAAGCCTTTAAGAACTGTTACTTTTTGGACTAGTTTAGTTTTTGACCATTAAATTCTTATACACAGTCAAAAGTGCACATCTGCAAACTTCAAGAAAAGAAAAAGGTTTATTATATGTAATTTTGTGATTTTTTTTCTTAGGGTAGCAAAACTACCTTAAGTATGTGAATTTTTGTTCACAACAAAAAAAGGCAACATATATGCACTACATGACCTCACCACCACCACCCAATAGCCGCCCCTTTACCACTAGCTGCATGGCTAACCATGCTAACTAGCTGGTGGTACCTACTGGGAGCAGCAGTAAGGATTAGTTATGGGTTATATTTTATTGTTTTCTAAGGAATTACAAAACTCTAAAAGTTATATTTTTGTCATTGTTGTGATGTCTATTTATCATTTCTACCAAGAATGGTATAAATATTAAGTCACTAATTACAAATATCTTGTATTTGTACCGATGAGAGCCTTAAACATCAAAGTTTTGAATTCGTAAGCAATTCAAGAATTAGTTATTTTTTCTACAAGAATAAAAGATGTTTTTTTCTCTGAGTTAAATAAAGATAAAGATAAAAATGTATTGAGGCAGGTTTTCTCCCCATCTGGGATTATGGTCACATTTAACACAAACATGCCTCAGCTGCAGCTTTAAAGCCCTTGGATACTCTTTATCACTCTACAGCACAATCTATTAATGATATTAATGATGATAAATACTCATCACTGTGAGCGTTATGCTGAGGCTTGGTGACTGTTTTTGTCTGTTAATTGTGATAAACACTGGGATTTGTTTTCCTAAAAGGCCAGGTTTTCACTCCCTAACATTACATCCATATGGTCTTTTATGGTGAACAGGCTCAACTGACCAGATTATGTTGGCAGCTTTTTACAAAACTTGGAAAACAACAAGTCCTCATTGTGCACATACAACCTGGAATAACCTACAGAACAACCTAAAGCTCATCTTATTTTTTATTCTTCACACAATTCAGCTTCTTATCTTATTTTATTAAAGTTTCAGCTGATCTTTCTTAAGTTTATTCATCTGCTTTAGGTTTATCAGATATGACTTGTATTGTATTTTAAGTTTTTATTGCCTTATTTAGCAAAGTGTCCTTTATGTGTTTACTGGTGTCTTGGATCTTATATCTGTCTTTTCCTCAGCTTTACCATATATAAGGTCTAAAGGTTTGTTGGTTGCTTATGAGTAGAATTTGAGGAAAGCAACTTTATACTAATATGAAAGCAAATACCATCATGTATTGACAATACAAGCTACAATTAGCCTGTTGATATCAAAATTAGAGCTAAATGTGTATAAAATGTTCAGTGCAGTTTCAGAAAACATAAAAAACACAGCTGACATTTTATGTCATCACAAGGATCAACTGTGTACTTAACAGTTTATGGTCTTGTTTTGAGAGACAAAATATTATTTTGCATTTTACATTAACATAAAGCTCTGACAACATTTAAATATGATATTTAAATTAACTGTGTGGGAAACTTTGAATTCCAACTAAAACTGCACCACTGCCTGTAACAAGAAATTGCCTCACATGACTTCAGAGTGGCAGCTGGTAAAACCACAGGAAGTTAACAAAAACAGAAAACCATAAAACCCAACAGACTTTTCTCTGAGGATGACACTTTTCCAGGAAATAGCTCTGCTGTGTTGAATTACAAATCTGGGGACTGGTCGTCAACTGTGGTCAGATGATAGTAGGTGTTTTTAAAGCCTTACGTCCACAGTCTCCACAGATAAGCCAGTCACAATCAACTATCTTAAGTGTGACTGCTGGCAAAGACCTACACAGCTTATCTTTAACATCTGTGACTGAATTCAATGTGTAACACTGTTCATAGTTCCACACCAAGTCAGTATTTTGTCATACTTGAAATAAAATTAGCAGGAGAAAAAAAATCAAAATGTCACACTGAGGTAAACACTAGGTTACATCACTCTTAACAAGCAAAATGATCTGACACACAGGCTTAAAACTGACTTTGAAAGCCAACTTCTCAGGACATGAATCTGTGAAAACAACCATCTCATCCTCACTAAACTTTAAATCTGTGAAAATACCTGGCAGCAGATCCGTAGTGAACAAGTTCCCATTTAGATTTTAGTCCAGTAGATGACTGGCGATGCATTCTGTGCGAAATTAAACCTCACTTTGACTCTTCGTTGGTCTGACCTGCTTCAGCAGCACGGGCAGCTGTGGCCCACAAACAATGCCCCCCCCCTCCTCTCTCTCCCTCCCTCCCTCTCTCTCTTTGCTTTCTTGCCATTCAATAATTTTCTGACTTGTTGCAAAAATGATTGTGGCTATTCCGCGTCATTCTCTGTTGTTGTTGTGTGCTGTCGGTCAGGGTTGTTGTTGTGCACTATGGTGTTTGTGGGCCCTCAAAGACATCCAGAACAATCACAAGTCAGGTAGAATCAAGCAAGCCCACCCCTTCACCCCACCCCCCAAGCGACAGCTGCTTCCCATACTAAGATTTGATTCAATGTAAACACTTACTGAATGAGATGGCTTCTTTTTATAGAAGAATGTAAAAGGGATCATTTTTTCTTTAATCTTACAAAGAACATTTTATGGACAAAAGAACAGGCTACTGAACACTTGATATACTTAATTCACCAGTAAATCTGTGTTCTTTTACTTGTGCCCACAAATTCAGACAGTTCAAATGAAAATATAGGTGTCTTGCATTAAAAAAGATTAAATATATGTTCAAGTTGCTCAAACTGAATTAATCATCTCAATGAAGAAACTCTGAAAAAGGGACATACTGATTAGCTTAAATTGCTCAAACTGATTACATTTCTGTTAGACTCTTTCAGGCTTGGCAAGCAATCAAACCAGGGCCTGAAACGATGTCATGTTGTTAGTCATATGATTCAGGAAAAACAAGTTCAGATGAGTGACTTTAAACCCAATACACTTCACATTTCTGACTCATGAACTCTCTGGAAAATGCAGTTTTTTCAAACAGTTCTGCTTAAATTTTGAAACATTTCAATTCTATAATGTCAGTTGTATTTAAATTTTAGCAAGAAGTATATAATACTGATTATAAAATTTAAAAATTGCTAGAGCCTCATTCAGCCTACATGGTATAAAGACTGTATGAACTACTTCACAATCGGTATGTTGTCTTTTTTTTTTTTTAAGAGCAGCAGCAGTAAAAGACAACCATGAGTGATTACTTAAATCTCTTATTGACAGTGGGTGGGGCTGAATGGAGGGGACAGTCAGCCTTGACTTTCGTCCCACTGACAACAGCAAAGCTTCGAATAGCCCACATGGGCCACACTACACCTACAACAGACAACTTCTACTCAATTGGTGTGCAGCTGTGCGACAATCCGCCAGATTTTTTTCCACAGCTCTCTAATCTCACCAAGACAGTGATTTGACTCCCTGTGATAGAAAGTTTATCTGTGCCGTGCAGAGTCGTCAGCCCTCTGCTATGTGATCTGCAGCTTGCTATCTGGCCGCATTGTTTGGGCTGAGCTCTCACTTTGAAGAAATGGTCTTAGTCTGTCCAAGAGATAAACAAAAGGTCACATTTAGCATGTTTGATATAAAAAGTTGAACCGATTAAGCAGCCTTGAGGAATTTAATTAAACAGAACTGCTGTCACAAGTATCCTCTTTTAATGAGATCAACATCCATCTTTGGTATCTTGGTTATCTTTGTGCGAGTGATAGTTTGCATGTGTGTGTGGATGGGGGAGGATCACAGACTGGGTGACTTACAGTATGTCAGCACAGCCCGCACAGAGCCAACAGATGAGTGACAGCTCCATAAACCCTGTGAGCAGTGCATATTATATAATGGTGTGAAAGAACAGCAGGGTCCAGCGGACATGCATATCCTAGGCTGAGTTAAACATTGAAAAGCAACATGGGTTTTACTGCCCTGACAAGAAATGATTTCCCCCTTACATCACTGTTTCAGCAGGTATGACTACAGGGCGTTTCCAGTCAACGGGTACAGGAATAAGTAGGTGTATCTAAGGGAACACTTGCCTATTGTGCAATTTTATAAAAAAAAAAAAAACAAGTGTCTGAACAATGCAATTGATCTATAGTAAAATACGTTGGGCAATATTTTGCCTTTAAGTCAACTACAAGCTTTGAATTAATACACTTGCTCCCAGCACCAAATCAGTCTGATAATTCTGCATGACACTCAGAAAACCGCAGGTATGATATGACTGAGAGCTAAGCCAGCAAAATCTGTTTAATTTCCCAATTAAGCTCATAAACCTACATGACAGGGCCTAGTTAGGTTCTGTGCCACTTAATGAAATGAAAGTCAAAGTGAGATGTAAAACAGCAAATAAACGGATTAACATAACACAATAGCACAATAATAAATAACCTTCATAAGTACTCTTACTGAGTGCCTAGTCTTTAAAACAGTCAAGGCAGGGTGAAGTTTTATAATGTTAGGTTGGTTATGTCAAAGTAAAAGCCAGCAAATACTTTCTTTCAGCCAAAGATTAAAAATAATATACATGATGTCAAAGTTCAGCTGAAAGTATTCTGGCCTTAAATGCAGTTTCACAGCTAAGCAGTAAGTTTCTGAATTTCTATGTGTTGTTCTGTCTAAGTGAGATTATCTGTGAGCCCCTTTATTCATTCATAGCATATCTGAGCCAACCTAGTATGGATTAAATAAACAAGCAGTGATTGTTACACTTTAAATATAGAAACATTGAATTTGACCTACTACTGAACAATTATATGACATATTTTTACTCTATATTCCTCTGTTCTACATCTGGTAGCTCCTGTTTCTTGTGATGATTAGATCTGTGATTGTGGAGCCATGGAGAGCAACAGATCTGACTCTGTGGCCACAGTCTTTCATTAGTTTACCAGTGTTTGATCATCGGTGATCAATTACTGTTCATCACACCACAAGAGGATTATTTATACTATTACAGATCTCAAACTATACTCTGCTAAAGGGGGAAACTGACTACAGATTTAGGGCCTCTGCAGGTTTTTCCCGACATTGTCTTAGAGAATGAAAAAATAAAAAAAATCTTTAACTTTGAAAAGTGGTCTTGCTACTGGTGCACCAGCCACATCAGGCATTGGTTACACTTATTTCTAGATTGTTGTAGTTGTCACAGTAGATATTAACACATTCATCTTTGTTAAAATGTGGCCCACTTGAGTGAACTGGCTTGAGTTGTGAATTTCTCAAAGTTTAAGTCTAGGTGTTCCCTTTATTTTGCCCACCGCTGTGATCCTTTTTCACTGCAATTTTATTTTTGCCACAACAGATGGGTAAAGTTTTATTTGGCTGCATAGTTTATGTCATGAAATGCTCAGGTATCCCATCGAGGGGAAGTTTTGCACAATCGGAAATGCACCTTGTGCCTTCTTGGGTGTTTCTTACCTGTGGTATGGCTCTCTCCTGTATTTTTTCATTGTAAGGCCGTCCATGTTGGCAGGCAAGTCTGCATAGTTCTGCAGTCTGTCACTCCACGAAGTTGTCATCTTTAAAGTGTTGTGGTGTCTGGGGAGAAGCAACACATAAGGAGTGGCTCAATTAAAAAAAAAACAAAAAAAAACAGCTTCAGCACAGATACAACCCAATGCTATCTCATAAGAGGACTTTTACTCAGTGTAAGCAACTGAGTTTTATTGTTCACTCTCTGGTGGGATAATGTAGTTTAATTCAATTCTTTTTAAATCAGTTGTGTTATTCTACACTAACTTAAGAGAGATTAACACCTTCACCAGAGGACATATATTAGAGTTTAGACCAGTGAGGTCATGGTGCTCAGTTTAGAGACAGAACAAATTATTGAGATCCAACACAGTCTTTCTAATATATCATGCTATGGTGGTAAAGTATTGAACAAAAACATATGACCTCACTTGAAAGCAAAGTCAAAGGTCAAAGATATTTCTAAGACCATGAAACATTCAACATGGGGGTCATGCAAGTCAGCAGAAATAACTTATAGCTAAATCTTTGTTTAATGCATCAGGTCACACACAAACAAGCGTATAGATTAAAGAGGAGAGGTCAAAGAAAAAAACAGCATTCTTTGGAAAGCATTATGGACTTCTGCCTCAGTGGAATGTTAGCCTAGTCCCAGCCTTGTCTCTTTAATGGTAAGAGGTGAAAGTTTGTTCCTCCAGTGCTGACTCTCAATCATTCTCACTGTCAGAAGGCTGGGCTGCAGGCAAACAAGACAGAGGAAGTCAGCTCTTTGGTTCCTGGTGCCAGCAGAAATGCAAATTATATGTTGTAAGGCAACTCCTTTTAATCAGCAGAGGTAATAGAAAGAGTTTGCCATACATGATGAGGCAGAGGAGAAGTGCCAACAGGGCCACGAACACTGCATTACACTATCAAAACACTGTCATCAGTGTTGTCTTTACAGCTTTATAGGAGGGTAAATAAAAGCTTCAGCATGTTTGTTTTTTTCGACATCCTGACCTCTAATGTTCTGTGAGAGTAGGAGTCGCTTTCTTAGAAATAACACATCCTTTATTACTATGTAATAGACCTATTTCCAGTCATTCTGATTCATGTTTCTTTTTGTAAGCTAATGTCTTTGTGACACCTTGGCCCACAGCGTAAGCTGGGTCCAGCCGGGTCTGAGGGGAGCTCTGGTTCGAAAAGATTCACAGCCAATCCCTGAAACAACCTGCACTAAAAAACTGCGGCTAACGTAAAACACTACTTGTGACAGGCTTTGTTGTCTCAGGTTAGCCTCCAGACAGTGGAGTCGACGTTCACCTCAACAATACTTCACGTAAAAGGCAATTGTGTTTAGGCATTGTCTTTGCCCGTGTAGATGTAATAGAGCTTTTCAACAGAACCAAAGGTGGAAGATTAGCTTAAGCAACTGTAAAAGTATCTTTTCAAGCTAACAGCAACGAAGACCCTTGTTCGCAGGGTTAACGTACCAAACAACGTCATGTCATTTGCTCGACTGTTAACAGTTAACAGCTAGCTTACAGTCCGCTCAAACAGCCCCTGTCCTACTCCTTTTTTTAATCTGACATTGATGGGAAGGACAGCCGAAAGTGATCCGGGGCAAGGCTAACGCGTTAGCTGGCTTTGATGGCAAAAACAAAAGCCCCGAAGTAACGTTTAACGATCTTCGGACGGATTTCACTGCGGTTAGATGTGACTGAAGATAACTGTACTCACCTCTGAGTTCCTGAATAAAACAACTGCACCGTCAGTTATTCTGAGCATGCGCCTTGAGCGGTGCAAAAGTCGGAGAAGTCGCTTATGTGTATTTTCTTAAGAGAAAGCAGTAATCAAAGCTTCGATGTGCACACTGTAAAGCCAGGCAGCAGATGAGTGTCCCCGCTCTGTCTGCACTCTGCTATCTCTCTTCCTCTCGCTCTCTCTCTTTCTGTACTGCCAGCTGTTGTTATGAGACATCCAGGAGGCGGGGTCAAATCCTGTCTATCAAGAGGAGGCGGGATTATTTGTCGTCGTGGCGCAGTCACGTGACCCTACGATCTTTCATTTGTCATTAGCTTGACATCAAGGTGCGGAGAGGCACCTAGAAGAACTGCTTCCATTTGTCGCCTTGCAAGGATTAATTTCGATTTCTGTGGACTCAAGTGATCTGCTCTAGCTATTATATCTACAGTAAATAAGTAATTAAAACCATGTGTAAAATTACAGGTGTAAAGAAGAGTGAGTTTAGGATAAAGGTGATATCAGCATACTGTTTAATTACTTCAGAATTAGTTGCTTCAGAATTCGTTTCTATAGAATTAGTTATTTTATCTAACCCTAACCCTTTAGCAATGGTTTTCGTAAGTGTCAAAACTTTTAGGTACAATCTTAATTAAGTAACAATGTGGTATTTATAGTTATCATATAGTGTGGTAAAAAGTACAACTTTATCCTTTGGA
>JAPZDZ010000020.1:20151005-20164094 GCA_029783805.1 Acanthurus tennentii
ATCTGTTAACTTATTTTCTCTGCTGCTTTGGCTGTGAAGTGACTCACCAGTTTTATTGTCCTTTTACTGCTCATATCTATCAGCCGTCACATACTGAGGATAATAACATCTTTGTATGTACATGTGGGTAGATGGTTAGGTGAGTTGTGCTCAAAGTATTGAACAGTACCATCATCACCTTCCTACCCTGTGACCATTTGAGTGGCAATATCAAATTAAACGTTGAAGCGTGAAGAAATAACATTAAGATTAGCAATGGACTGCCGCTGAGTGTTTCCCTGGAAGTGAGTCATTCAATCGAACCTTCTAGTCATGGGTGAGTGCAGGGTAATTGCACGACATCATTCAAGATCTTGAGGCAGGAAAGAATGACTATATGGCATTATGATTTCCTAGGAGTGCTGTTTCATGGAGAAGAAATGGTCTGCTGAAATGATCGGACCAGTTGTTTGCTAAATAAAAGCAGAGATATTTATGGGAGTTTGCCACACCACTGCTTTCTGTTCTTTTCTATCAAATGCATCACTGATCACAAGCATTGGTTTATTAAGGGAGATAAACCTTGGACAGAAGTTGTTAACTTGCTCAATGTCATTGATCAATTTGGGTTGACAGTGTGGCAAAATGTGGTAAAATATGGTGTTTGGCAGGTCACAGATGATGACTATCTGTAGAGAAGTATTTTTTTAATGAGAGACATCTATTTATTTCATTTATCTCCTGTGCACTGTCATACGCGCAACACACTGTCTGCAAAATGTGCAATGCAGGACTTGCACATCCATCACTGAAGATCCCTGAGTATCTTTATCTACAAATACAGCACACAGCAGAAGACATAGAAATAGACACAACACAGACTGAATCCACAGACCTTTATATTAAACATTCATCAGCATCGATCGTTATAGCAAATTCATTAATGTTCATCTATTTTCTTCTGCATTTCTGAGTCTTTCCTTCTCCTTTCATCTTCTCCTGCCCATCTAATGTTCATACTGCAGTGCTGCAGTTTGCAGATTCATCAAACAGCTTTAAAAGCCACGACGCGAGGAATGCCGGCACCCTTGGCTCCACCCTCCGTGCTGCACTGCATCAACACAGCAATTACACACAACGCCAAGGTATCCCATCCCCAGGCCTACACATTTAATGTGTCTGTGTGGGTTTGCCCCTCCCTCCCTCTGCTCCTCCTCCCCGCCTTCTCCTCCATCTTCTAAAATGCTGACTGGAGTCATTCTCCACCTGCTGGCAGTCGGCCCAGGGGCTGATATACTGTGTCACTGTACACATATAAACAGCTATTGATTGTGCAGAAAACACCCAAAGCATTCCATTATTTCGGAGGGGCCATAATTAAAACTGTTGTCTCATTCTGAGCCTGTGACACTCAAGGCCAAAGACTCCTTCAGGCAATGCTTCTTGCCGGTAAACTGTTAAAATATTTACCTTCCACAGTGGAGTGGGAGTGGTGTGGAGGTATGCTTGATGTGCCTGTGTGTTTGTGTGTATGTGCTAATGGTTTTGTGGATGCAGTTGTGTGAATCACAAGGGCAGCCGATCTATAGTAAGCTAATGCCCCATAAATAGGGAGCAGATCGATGAAGCAGGATCAGCTATTAATTAAGGGGCAGTTTAGAGGCTTGTACACTCAGCCTTTGAGCAGACTGAGAAGTTGCATATCTCTCATCTGTTTAAAGGTTTTTTCATCTGTTTGCCATTTGTTTCATGAGTTTCCAGCAGAGTTTTAGCATCTTGTTTCAGCTACGGTTTTAGCAGTAGCAGAGAGAGTAAGATGTCACTGTGTGCTGTGAGATTGTCTGAACTCTACAGATGTTTACATGATACTGTTATTGAAAAGACTCCCAAACCGATGTTAACAGTCTCTTTTTATTAAATAACATAATTATAGGCTCTCTGAGGGTGAAGACATCCTGTTATTGCTCAAGGAGATGGAAATGTCAATGGAAATGTTAATTACACTGAATAATCTGCTTCCCAAATCTGACTCATCTCTCTGTGCAATATAAATGGGCATTAAGCTAATTCAAATTCCATTAGAAACAGATGTAAAATGAGAAACTTACTAGATCCTCTGCTTTAAACTCTATTGGCCCTATCCCACACCCGGCACAAATGTGGTGCGCCAGTGGCGCAGTTGTCATTGCTATCTTACAAATGGCGCAAATGTCATTTTTGCCACAAGTGTAAGATAGCAAATCCACTTGCGCTGGGTCTTTGCGCTGAGGGGCGGAGGTCTGAGAATGAAGGCAGAATGGAGGCATGTCCTGGTGCGTTTACTTTCTTACACCCGGCGCATTGAGGTCAAATGCGCCAGTAGTTTAGACCAGCCAAAACCTGGTCTAAACGGAGGAGATAGGGCGCAGTTGACCAACATGCTCACACTCTTCTCCACAATCAAACACACCTTTCTTTTCTGTTTTTGCCTCTCAGCAGTGTAAAATAATTAAGTGTGCTTTTGACATATTTAGTGAAGTTAGTAAAGTGTCCTTTGAAAATATTTTTGATCACAAAATATGAAGTTTGAAGTAAACAGCGTGCGTATGGGAGTGTGTGTATCTCACGTTTTGATAAGACGCACACACCCCTTTCATTTATGTGACACACATGTTAAATTAGGAATGACTATATTCATAATGCCAAATTAATCTCAATAGACGGGACAGGATCGCAACTGTCGAATTGTCTTTAACAGATTGGTCACTGACAGCGGGAGCAACTTCCTTGTTCGTATTTATTTGATCAGAAAAACAAGGATTAAATAATAATTATCTATAACATAAACCTTGAGCCAAGAGTTCTGTCTCCTCACCACTGAATCACCTTTCTTCATTTAAATTCAATATCAACAAGTGACAGAAAGAAACAACAGTCCATCAACCATTAATAACCACGTGTATTCTATTGACAAAATGAATTTAATTTTTAAGTGTATGCCTGCATGTATGCATGCGTGCATCCCTGCGTATGTGCGCGTTTGCCTGTGCAGGAGAAAATATATTGTAGAAATACATATGACAAATTATGGAAATGTTTGCTTTCTAAACGATTTGACTTAAGGGGGGATCAGCTGAGAGCTGTCTGACACAATACACTCATTGAGCGTTGTCCCTGTCCAGCTGGATAAACGAACGAGCGAATGAATAAATAAATAAATAAATAAATCCTTATAGTTCAGCCTTTAGGTTTGCGCTGGGTGTACGATACCAATACGCCTGCGCCACTGGCGCATGGCGGAACCATTCTTTAAAGGGAATGAGAGTGGCCAGAGAAACACCTATGAATTGATGAGATGATTCTACACAGCTGATAGCTGTTCGCCAGTGGCGCATTGGGTGGGGAAGAGCAGGATTCCTCTGCTGCTCCTGGAACAAGGTGGCAAAGGTTGACCTGGAAGCTCCCCTGAATTAATTTGAAACTTTCCCCGCCCAATGTGCCACTGGCGCACGGCACAAAGTGTACGATAGGGCCCTAAGTTTTATACTCACTTTGCCTGTGAGGTATTTTTGTAAATTGACAGGAGGACAAGGACTACTTAATAAACTACTTTAACATACTTGTTAACTTAGCTACATCAAAAGATTGGTTAAGGTTTCTAAAAGCAAGGTTATTATTAGTTTTCTATCCATAGTCAATGTAATGGCAACAGTAGAGGAGGGCCATAGGCTTCCAGTTTGGAGATTCAGCAGAAATATCACTGTAGGAAGCTAAGGGACAGAAACAAAACACATTTTAGTCACCTAATAAAAATTATTATCCTTTGAAGTCTTTACTATAATTGCAATAGCCTCACAGCTTTACATTCAGACAGTCATTACTAACAGGAAACATAGGACATTATATTGGTATAGGTATTGGTATGCATAGATGTATTAACAGCCTCAGTTTCTTGTTGGAAAGGATTGTCTGAGTGCAAGGTATAGCTGTGAAAATATTCTAAATAAAGTGCACTCTTAAAGTGATAATGATTCAAAGATGGGCTTTTTGATGGCTTAAATGTGTTTTATTAACTCCATCCAGAGCAGTTCAGGCACAGATCCACCTTCTCTCTGCTGCTTACATCCCTATTGATCCCATCATACAAAACTGGTGTATCTGTCCCTTTGTGCAGCCCTGACTAATTGGTGTGTAAATCCCATGTGAATAAATGCATTTTCACTGTGAATTAGAAAAAGGTCATTGGGCAGGCGACACCTTAACACTTGCCAGATTTGACCTATGGGTCAAAACATTAAAAAATATTTCATTTAATACTTTTGTAAATCTGCTTTTTTTATCCTTGTATAAATAGGATCTAAATATAAAATTCATTTTTTTTACCCATTCCAGTCAAATAGCTATGTTTAATGAAAATCTGCATTTGGCTTATTTAATCTCCAAACAGCTTTAGATTCAACTTGTGAACATGGTTAGAAAAAAAGAAATGGCCACCACAACAAATTTTTTACTCCTCCGGCATCACTAATATCTAGTTGGCAAAATACTGCAGAGTGAGGCTTTTGACAGGCTTTTTGTAGACCTGTTTTTAAAGGCTCAGTCTGTAGTCTGTGAATACAACAGTCTGTGCATGTGCCTCCACACGTTCTGTCCATCGTTGTGTTTTCACAGGTCGGCTGGTCCCCAAGGACGTTCCCACCATCCTGTCCACCCTCCCCTCCTGGTGACATCAAATGAAGCTAACAAAGGAAAATCTGGTCCACCAGCCCCCATCCATCCCCATCTATTTTATGTCTATCACACACACACACACACACGCACGCACACACACACAAAACACACATACACACACACCAGAAAGAGAACAAAGACCACTGCTTTACCATGAACAGGTTAGTTTGTGCATTTACCTGTTTGTCGTCTCTGATGTTTGTGTCTACAGTTTTGTGAGAAGGAATGAATGTGTATATTTGGGCCATGCAGCAGCCCCTCACTTCCACACTGACAAGAAACTGCACAAAAATCAATGCTTCCTTTGGAACAAATTAACTGATAACCTACAATGAAAAGGTGCTCTTGCTCACTTTGGCTTACAGATCAGATCAGGATTTAGTTCACGTCCCACTGACACTCTCTGGGGAATTACTAAATCTCACTGTGAGCAAGACAGGGATCTTTGTATCAGCTGGTCTATTGTCCTAAATGTCCTATAAGAAGATTTCCTGGCAATATGACACACTCTAGGTGGGAGAAGGTGCAATGTGCCTCGATAAATTATTCTAATTTATGTGGGGACACCTCAGAAAAATGTAAAATGGAATAGCTAATAATGCAACCATTTCTCTGTCTTCAGGTTATTCTCTCATATGTTTTCTAGTGCCAGCAGACAGTAGAGTTACATTGCTATCAAGACAGTAATTATATTGAGAACAGCAAATGCTGTAATGCTTTATACCTTGTGAAATTATCTATTAATAGTAATTTGTCTTTTAAATGTTTATGTGGCCATTGGTCAGAAAATTGTAACTATTGATTCAGGCTTTCGGTGTCAGGGCTCTGACCTTTACCAAATTGACAGCCACCTCTTTATCTTACCCTCACAGCAGCTGTCAGTGTGTACGTGAATGTGCGTGATAATTTTTAGACATGCTCAATGGACCACAGAGACGACTAATTGGCAGGGAAGCTATCTGAAGATGTTGGGGCCACGATTGCAAGGAACAAAGAAAGTACATGCTGTGAATTGTCTCTTTCATAAAGCTTTATTCTGTAATAATGTCATGTGGTACAACAACATATAACAATTAAATACAATAACAGTAATAACAATAACGTGTGTTACAGAAAGATACAGTTCTGGGTGCATGAAATAATGACTTGACTCACAATGTTCCAGTAGAACTCTGTGTGTGTCTTGGTTTGATTTTGCTGTGCCGCCTCACTGTGCTGCCTTATTAGTTTTAGATGGGGCCTGCATTATTTATAGTGATAAAGAAACTGTGGTGTGCATCATTGTGTTGTTAAGGACCTGCAGAGGGGCTGTTGCTTAAGTGCCTGGTTAGATCTCTAGTGACACAAAATACATGGAAGGGAACAAAAGAAAACAGCAAGCAGAGAGAGGGGGGAGGGAGAGGGAGAGGCTGTGCAGAAACTGAAAACAACTCCTTAACAACGGTTTTAAAATAAGATTATTAAGATCAGTAACACCACTACACACACATTTGGTACAGATGTACATATAGCAACACTATCATTTCTTGATAATGTGGAAATCATCCATCTATGACAATGTTACAAACTACATAGTCATCTATTTTTATAAAATAAACAAAACACTCATACGGTTTTCCTTAACCACTGTTACCACAAAATCTCTAGCAGTTGTATGCTACACTAACATGGACACAAGTTGGTATACTGTGAAAGACCTCAGTTTTCACAACCTACATATTCAAGAATAATTTTGCGGTATAAATGTACATTTATACAGCTTCTTCAAACATTGTTATAGTCATCTGTTTTATGAATATGATTACATTTCACTCACTACACCATGCCAACACATTTCCAATCAAGACAGATGGGTGAAGAAAACAAGAGCAAACGATAACACAGGTTTCATTAAAACCTCCAATTTAATTTAAGTCTACAGCTGATAAAATCTGATAAAGGGTAATGTTGCTTGAAACATCACTTTGTGCATTAACTAGTTGGCAAGGACACAAGCAATGGACGGTGTGCAAGCTGTTTATTTGTTCATCTCATACTGGTTTTGTTTATCATACACTCGCACCCTGCCTTGTTCAGTTTGCAAACCCTATTTTTTTTATCAAGTTTTCAACCACATCAATAGCATGGCACTAGAGGTGGGAATGTGAGGAGCAAATCCTAACATGCTAACATGCTAACATGTCAAAGGAGATAACAAATATGCTGGTGTTAAACTATGCTCATGTATACAAGGATACAAGGAAGTTTATTGGTCATTATACAACAAAGGTTGAATAATGAAATTAAAATGTGGTTCCCTCTTGATAGATTAATTGATTGTATAAATATAAATAATAGAATAAAATAAAATAATTAAACATAGAGGAGTACAGATGGTGCATTAAGTAGTCTCACAGCCTGAGGGAAGAAGCTGCTCTGTAGTCTGGTGGTACAGCAGCGGATACGTCTGTATCTTTTGCCTGATGGCAGCAGAGTGAACATGTTTCTTGTACATGTAACTTGGCATTGTCAATTTTAAATGTGAATCTTAGCATACTGAGCATGGATGTTTATAGGATTTGAATAACAGCACCAAAGGTGCACCTATTCAGTCTAACAGGAGAAATGCCCAAAAAAGTTAGCTCTCAGGATATAGCAGGGATTTTGCATTACACGGAAAATGCACAGTAATGTTAATCACATGCTTCTGGCCCTGCTGATCTTCATGAACTAAGCCAAGACACAACATCAACACTTGGTGCTTAGTAACTTTTCTGGGCTTTGGGAAAATTTTACAAAGATAAAAACTTAATGGTTCAAAAATTTAAGCAGAGAATACGAAGAGAAGTATTTGTCATGTATAACTAGAGGCGTCCTGTCAACAGTTTTGCACACCAAGTCCCTTTTGCAATGACGGTCAAAGGCGTATATGGAAAAATGGCACCTTTTGGGCCACAGGGAATATTTTGTTGCATTACCACGACTGAGCGTTGAGAAAAATTGAAGGCATTCTGATTGGCAGCATTTTATGGCTGACATGTCAAAGACATACAGACAGCAGCAACAAGGCTTCGTTGCCTTGATGATAGCTACTGTTGGCAGAGCTGTGTTGTTAAAGCATTGTGCTGGAAAAGAGTAAAAATTATCATTTCCACATGAGTGTTACGAACACTGTGTATAAACACCTGTGCAACTACAAAATTATTTTATCCTGGAATTAATGTCATTTGCACCATCTTTCACTGAAGACAAAACAGGTATCTGTGGGTGTAAGTAGTTTTTTTTCGCATGTGAAAGGATAGCAAGATTTGTCAGGATGGATGCCTTTTATAGTGTAACGACTTGAAGCTACCTCCAACCTGTACCGATGCAGCATCTTCTCTGTTCTGGGGATTTTGAACAAGTTTGCTTTCACGTAGCTCCCAGCTTCCATACAAAAGACCAGCTGAACCATCAACTGCGTGCAGGATCCAGCTCTTCAGTTAGGTCAGTACTGAATAATGCAGGCTCCCCACATTTCATTCCCCAAAATGGAGATCTCTAGTGCCACAGCTCTGCCTTCACACCCATTATTCCGCTCGGATGGGCAAAAGTCTCTAAGATGCATTCATGCACCCTCACGCATGGAAGTGCACCATCACACACACACCTCACATAGATCAAAGAAAACAAGAGCAGCCTCTGGGAGACAAGGATAGACAGGATAGAAGCCAACCAGAAACAACTTGACTTTGGAGCTGTGAGTGAGTTACGATAACATTAAGATGGATTTTAGGAAATTTGGTGCAACCTAAACTAACATATGTTCAGGTGTGCAAAGTGAGTCTGAAATATTCTAGAAGCAGTTCAGCCTTTTATTAAGTCCATCAAAAACTCTGCAGCTCTGCTTTACTGCTTCACCAGCCTGATAAAATAGATGGAGAGGCAAATCTTCCTTGTTGCTAATAGCTACGGGAGGAGAAATCCCCATCCCTCTCTTCCCTCTTTGATCACCTCTTACATCATTGTTAGCTCTCCTCATTAGCTGTTTGACTCACGTTTTTGGACCTCTTTTACACCTGCCTCTCCCCAGTAGGCATCACCTCTCACATTTGCACACCGTTTAAGCTCTTCTCCTTGTCTCCCAGCAAACCACACAACCTCTGAGTTTAAGGCACTACCCTTTCTGTCTGGTTACAGCTCCGCATACACTGCCCCACCCTTTCTGTTCCCTGACCCACTCCCCAACCCACCCACCATGCTGCCTTCCTCCTCCGCAATCCCTCTACATTTTTCCTCTCCCTTCATCTTTCCCTCACTCTCACCCTCCCTCTTTGCTTCTCCCAGGGCATTTTCTACCTTTTCTGAGTCACACCTCATGAATTATTTACTTGCACATCTCAGTGGGGGATTTTGTTGCCTTTCTTGACCGTTTACTGCTCAAAGATAGACAGGGAGTGTTTTCTGAAAGGCAGAAACTTGTGTTTCCTTTGTATGTGCTAGTATTACAGATCTTCTGCTTTAGTCACTCACCCTCCTGGCTAGACAGCAATAACACCATCATCAGAAACTGAGGATGGATGATTACAGCAAGATAGGGGAACACCATGTGAGTGTTACACATAAAGAATATGTAGAAGAGGGAATCCAGGGTTCAGTTGTCTTCTGTTGAACATATCTTACTATCTTAAAGATAGTGAATTTATTTCAGGTACTCATCAGACACAACTGCACTGCAACATTTGTCGCAGCTGGTAAAAAGCTACCCCTAACATACATGCAATCAAACATAAAAAAACACTGAAAGCATCTGGTAAAATGCCACACCCCATTCTGCTCTCCCAAGACTACATCACTCGCTGTTACCTCACACACAAACATGCACATTCACACCTCCCTGCAAAGCAAAAGCTTCTTTTAAAAATAGCTCTTTCTCATTTACCTTTATTTAAACATACAGCATATGAGGAAAGTAGAATTGATATCAAATCCAGCCTCTGAAATATTCATCTGAATTAGCAGGTCACTGTATCGAGGAACATCCTCATCTTTTCAGACATGGGCAGGTGCCACCAACACCAACCAGTGCATCTGATAAGCCTTCCCTTCAGGCTCATCAGAGAACATTTTCACTGGCATGTAAGCATCACAGCTTGGTGGAACATCCATATCACACATCTTCTCCTGGTGCACATTAACTATGTAAACACAAGGCAATAGCCTTTAAATTTACATTAATGATGCATGTCAGCGGTCGCAGCACTAAACTGGTTTATACCATGTAGCAGTTGACATAATAACGATAACTTAATGAACACTACATAAAGATACCTGTGTTTTTGAACTGCATTTTTTCAGATTGTGAATGCTCCAAAAATTATTGTTAGTGCTGTACAGCAATATGGATTTCAAGTGCGCAAGTAACAGCATTTATGTCTTGTTTCTCATGCCTGTGTGCGTGAAGGAGCACACAGGCACGCACGCACGCACGCACGCATGCATGCACGCACACACACACACACACACACACACACACACACACACACACACACACACACACACACACAAACTAGCTGTCTCTGCTGGGTGAAGCCACACCCTACTGCCTCCTGACACAGAGAGAAAGGTGGGGGGTAGTAGGAGAGTCCACCAGCTTCCTTGCTCACAGAGAGAAACTGAGCAAAGTCAAGTGTGAAAGGAAGATTCGACTGAAAAAGCTTTTCTCCCTACCTCACCCATTTTATTGCTATCGTTAAGAGCAAGCATGAATGAATAAATGTCGACTCGTGCAGCAAGCTGGAATATTTAGAAGACTAAAGGTTAGCAAGGCTGATGGTCAGTTTGAACCTAGGAAGCAGTGGACAAAATTAACGTGTAAAAGTTACAGTCAGGTTGCACAAGCTTGTTGCTAGGTACTGAAGCAGCAGAGGAGAAGTTACCTTTAAAAACAAACAATAATGTAATATCAGTTTTAACTGTCAAAAAACAGACTATAAAATTATGAAACTTTGGCACTGAACTAATCATATTGAAGAACTTATATGCAAATGTAACTCGGAGCTACAGACATCAGATGTAGTTAGACAAGAAGGTAAAATTTCTCTGGAGGAAGAGTATAATATAAAGTATAAAGTGCCAACTAAATGTTGCAAAAGTACAGTGTTTAATTAAACATTTGTCTCCTCTCACTCATGAAGTTCAGTCTGTCAGTACCAGCTGACTGCTGCACGTAATCACTCAGTTTTACTTCAAATCAATGTCAAGACTGGTAAGCTGCCATGAAACATTACTGTGACTAGAGGAGATTGCTTTGTCTGTCTTAATCTTTCATTATTGTAGTTTTTCAAAATAAAAATAAAAGCACCATAGTAAAGCAACGTAAGAGCCTCCTCACTGTTACCTTTAACATGTTGCAGATGCTGGATACTACAGATTTCTATATTGCTATATCACGGAAATCCTTATAAATCTTAAATCAATAACTTTAACCTGATGTATTTCTGAATGTCTGCATGTCTATTTGGTAAAAGAGATATCACTGTCAGCCATATAGTATTTGTACAATGGCATTGTCATTGAGTGGATGACACCAGAGGGAGGCATGGACCCTCACTCCCTAATTGGCAGTGTCACAGAGCCTGCACCAATGACCACACCCTGTGTTGCTGATGTTAACATGTGTTTGGTGGGTCTCCGACACCCACCCACCAACCAATCCAACCATACTATCTCTCCTCCACACAGTGCAAGGCCACCGCAATGTTATACAACACCCTGCAGCTTCTGCTGTGAACCCTTCCTTTGTCCCACCCCCTTACTATGGACCTCAGTCTGCATGTTTGAGTTATCAAGTCACAGAGAGATCCAGCGTGCATGAGCCAGGAGTGGGAAGAGGAGCTTCTGCAAGAGCAGTTGAACCTATGGAAGCAACTTCTGGATTATTATCCCTGTAAACTGCACACATTTTTTTACATTAACAAATATTGCATCCTCTTCACTGGGCAATCCTTTTTATTGGAACAACAGACCAATTTTGCATATTTCTTATTGTAACTGTTTTTACATTCAGATTTTGACCTTTGGAGACTTTGATTTTGATTTTTTATTTATTTTTACCCAGTGTGCTGTTATGTACTAAAATATAAATTTCATTTGTTTGTAATTGAAAATACACTTGGTAAAAAAAAATAAAAAATGATGGGAAATAGTTTCGCCTGGTTTCAGGCTTTGCATACACCCACTCCACTGAATTTAATTGGAGGATTCTTCAGTGTAACAACTGAACAATCAGTTCTGATATTGAGCAAATATAAGTAATCATTTTTTAAGTTTATAGCCTTCACAGTCCTGATTTATGAGAGATTTTATTTTAAAAAAAACAACAAAAAAACAAAAACAAAAATAGGTTATGGAATATTATTGTACTTTTATTACATCTTCAGCAAAGTACTGAAACAGTGTATGCATGGTTCCTCTCACATAAGGTCTGATTTTTTTCTCCTGAGAGTCTCCTTGAGATGCTGACCTGAAAGATGCACACTCAGCGCTGGTGGTATATGAGACATTGACAGAAGACGGTGTGTAATTCTGTACGGGCAGATAGTCAGCCTCAGCAGAATGCAAAGTGAATACTGCTGATACTTATGTCTCTCTTGAGTTGATCCTCTCCACTACAAGTTGTATACAAAACTATGCAGTGAATTTAACTGATCGAGTTTTTATCAAGATCAAAATGTTGTTTAGCTAAACCTGTGTGTTGCATCATACATTGTAAGACATTACATATTTATATATAATATAAATGGGTAGATGTGGATAATTAAAAAGTGATGAGGGACGTGTGATGAACAACAGCTGTCTTAAAACTATGACCAAGCTGACAGGTTCAGAGGACAGCAGAGAAAGCACAATATAACAAAACATTTTTCAGCTTCTAAAATGTGAATATTTCCAGGCTTTATGGTGGTAAACTGAGCTACTTTGGGTCTTTTGACTATTGGCTGAATAAAACCAGTGTCACCATAGGCAAAAAAGAATGTGTGATGAGAATTTTACATTTTCTGACAAACTATTGTTTGAGCACTCAACAAGAAATAATAAAGTAGTTAAAAAAATGCAATTTGTAGCTCTATTTTTCTTCATATTTTTTAAAACATCGACGATACATTGTCAATGAGGTCATCAGACTAGGACTTGTGTGGCCAGGGATTGCGTGGGACCAAAGTGCCACCACCTGGTGCACCATGGAACAAATCTAATAATGAATTAAATGTTTAATGCAGTAAAATGCACACAAAAGGTTGTGTATAATTACAGTTCTTTTGCTTTTGAAATTAAAATATTAATTATGGCTTAAATTTATACGGTTTAACTAAGCCCAAAAAGAAAGAAAGTAACAAAACTTGCAATAGCTGAGCGTGCTAAATGCGGAAAAGTCTTGTT
>JAPZDZ010000020.1:20182634-20201939 GCA_029783805.1 Acanthurus tennentii
TGCTCTTCTACAGAGGGCGCTGAAGAGTCTGCCTTCCAAAGAAAGTAAGATGGCCTCTCCAAGCAATAAGGACGTAACGTCACAAATAGGCCTGTGTGACTATCGTTGCAAGTTTAGCTGCAAGACAGTTTCATGTATATTTGTTTTTATTTGACCATGAATCCACTGTTGACTGAAAGCAGCCAGTTCTCATCCTTTCAGCTGTACAGTTAACATCAGAGCCCAGGTTCTGTTTCCTTGTTCCAGCTGTGTATCTTCACAGATTGAATTTTTTCGTTTTGTCATGCTTCCTCTCAGGTGTGGATGTGATTGGCAAGTTTGCACAGTTGGAGTTTCGTTATGGTAACGTGGAGAGGGGTCACGCCATGTTTGACAAAGTCCTGACCAACTACCCGAAACGTACAGACCTCTGGTCCGTCTTCATCGACCTCATGGTCAAACATGGATCACAGAAGGAAGTCAGGTGAGTCTGCTTTGCTTTTTGGCTCCCCATTCTTATTATTTTACTCACTGCAAAAAATCTTGAGTGTTAGATCTGTGATTTAAAGTCCAAGCACCACAATTTTGAGTGAAGATTTCTTTGATTGTAGTTTGAATTATGTTAATTTGGTTTATTGCTTAAATACATAAGTTATAACCCTGAAAACAAAAAGTTGAAGATGCTTCGTAAAATGTAAATAAAAAGAGAATGCAGCCATTTTGCAAAACAACTGTGTTAACTAACATGGATTTTTAAATTGTGATGTTAAGCCCATTTATAAAAAAACTTTTCCATGACTGTGTTTCACAAAGTGTTCAAACCAATTAGTCAGGGATCTGACTGATAGTTAAACTTACTTGCTAAAATATGCAAACTCACATAAACTAGTGAGTCTTGATGTGTTCCACCTTCCTGTCTCCTGCAGGGCTCTCTTTGATCGCGTGATCCACCTGAGTGTTTCAGTGAAAAAGATCAAGTTCTTCTTCAAACGCTACTTGGAGTACGAGAAGAAGCACGGCACCCCGCAGAGCATCCAGGCAGTCAAAGAGAAAGCCATGGAGTTCGTGGAAGCAAAAGGCACAGAGGCTGCCAGCTAATGACCAGATACACACAGTAATGCACACACAGTGTATGTGTGTGGACTGCAGTGTGTTAAACTTGATCTAACACGGACTTGATCTAACTTGAGTCTAACGTGTCCAATAAAATTTTGTGAGTCTGAATGCTCATCCAGGTTCCCACAGAAAATGATCAGCTTCTCAGCTTGTAATTTAGTTTTTTTTATTGTTGTGGACTGAATGACTTTCGAATCAGAAAGTCTGAGTTTGATGCTGTAATGTTGCAGAAACAACAAAGAAGTTGTTCAAGATCACCTATATTTGTGTAAATCAAAATGGAGTTTTACATTTCATCAACTTCAGTCTAGTGAGTTTGTATGAGAATGAGTTTGTGCTTAACAACCTTATATGAAGAGAAGAATCAATGTTATGGCTGTTGGCTCACAGCCTTCTTGACTGGATTTTTTAAAGTTTTACACATTTGAAGAAGCTTTTTCTTTCAGTTTAGTTTGGGCAGCCTTTAAATAAAACTGCACCTTTACAATACATTACGTGACATTTTATTTAAAAGCAACAAATACAAAATAACAATATATAGGGACATGTTTACATACAACACATACAGGCAAGACTAGTTTTTTATCAGTCTCTTTTTAAAAGGAAAGGGCCTGTGACACAATCGGTAACAATATAGTCTACTGAAATCGTTGTGGTTGAAATCCCGCTGGTCTTGTTTTCAGCTCGAGGTTGTGGCTACCTCTGACTGCTGGAGCGTCTCACCTACACTGGCAGTATTGAAGATGCATGTGTGG
Source organism: Acanthurus tennentii (assembly GCA_029783805.1). Taxonomy (NCBI): domain Eukaryota; kingdom Metazoa; phylum Chordata; class Actinopteri; order Acanthuriformes; family Acanthuridae; genus Acanthurus; species Acanthurus tennentii. Next base: position 20,184,485 of record JAPZDZ010000020.1, read on the forward strand.
CACAGGAGTATAGGGTGACTGACATGGTTTGTGCTGGCTGTATTGGTAACACCCCTGAGATATTAGAGGTATCCATACTGATCCTGTGCTCGGATGTCCTGCTCAATGCCTGAAGTGTTGTTGGTCTCTGGCAGTGCTGCACTAGTCCTCCAGTGACAGTGGCAATGATATCCTGCTCTCTAATGTGGCTCCTTTTCCTGGCTTTTTTTTTTAGTTTTTTGGTGAACAGTGCAATATGGAAATAGAACTAGGAGCATTTTATGAAAAGGTCCTATTCATCCAACTGACTGTTCCCTGACTGATCTGACAATTCATTTAGGTGCTGTCCATGTCCAATTCCCATCAGGGCCTATTGCTCAGAGGTCAGCAGCAGGGTGGCCACTTGGGATCATTATCAACATTTCCTGTGAGATGTCTTTAAAATGACCACTGTCCATTATCCCTAGTGTATTTGATGTGTGTATTTTTTTCTCTGTAATGGGAGCCCAGTTTTTTCTTTCCCAGCTCGTTCACACCTCCTCCGGGTCCAGTGGACCCTCAGCACCCTGGGGAGCGTCTGTGTGGAGCCGGAGGATGGGTTTGTTACACATGGGGCACACGCTGCGGATCTCCAGCCACTTGAGCAGGCACCTGACAGGACAAAAACAGGAACTTAATCACGCCAGCTTGAAAACAGTAGCTTAAAGTTAATCTGACATTAAAACAGAATCTCACATACCACAAGTTAAATTTCTAGTAGTTTGCAAGACACAAAAAATGTTTGGAGAAAAGTAAAAAAATAGACATATATCCCAACCTGCTAAATTACTTTTTTACATTTATTTATTTCTATTTTTCTGTTTAATAACACTCACTTCTTGTGAAATGCATGTGAGCATGGGCACACCCCCAGTTCATCTCTGGTCCTGAATTCTTCCAGACACACTGCACAGGTTTGCTGCAAGAACAGTAATAACAGCAAAGATAGTTTGTCTGTGATAAAATGTATCAAAGTTATTTTTACTTCCATCTTTATTCATCAGCAAGCTTTTATCTCAGCAGTTAGTAAATTTGAGCACTAAATTTTATTTGACCCTGACTCAGAGCACAGGATGATTATATACCAGTGTTTTGAAATGAGGCTTTTATTTTAACTATGTTTGCAGGAAACAGGACTGTTTCCCTATTTCCATTTATAAAAATGGTAATAGAACATTGAAATCAAACCAAAATTACTCTTAAGGGGTTTGACCTCATCACCGCTGCCTTGGAGGGGAGGAAAAAAAGGCAGTGTTTAAAGAAATCATAGGAAACAAAGAATAGATTAAATAAATAAATTTATTTAGATTAAATAAATAAATTTTGCTACAAGTAGATACTTAAGCAGTCACATGTCTAACACCTGACATGTTTTTGAAATTACTGCATTTGAGATACACGATATTTTCAGGACGTCCCCTCAGAGTATGTGCTGCATGTTAATCACATCTGAGAGGAGAAATTGATTGGAACCATCCCTGCTCAGTGTGGATTATCTGAGCTTGATGGAAGCAGTGTAGGTGACATGAAATTTGCTCAGGTTTGAACATATATGCATAACACAAGCTTTAAAAGCAGGAGAGCTTTTGCAAAATGAGTGACTTACTCCTAGCAGGCTCAGTTTCTTACTTGCTCCCTTCAGCACCACCTACAGTTGGAAAAGGGAGAGAAGAAGAAGTCATTGGGTCGTGTGAATGATGTGTCAGCATCATTATGTTGGCTGAATATCTGTGGTGTAAAACAAACACTTCAGATGGGCTCAGTGTCCTGATGTGACTGGCTTAAAAATATCTGCAGGTGTGATGTGTGCACTCTGTTGTTGCTTTTTATTTTTGCATAGTTGAAAAAAAACATTGGGAGTACAGATAATACAGACAGCTGCAGCTGGAATGAAACCTTCCCCTGAAGCCTAAAAAACATTTTTAATGGCACCACACCTGCTGTACCACATTGTCATTCTACCTGCTAGGTAAGCAGTTTTCAATCAGTGGAGGCTATGACACATGCATGAAGTCAAGGTCAGCTATAAAGGGTGGTGTTAAGTTTCACAGTGGGTGATAACAGTGTGAAAATCTACGAAAGTATTTATAACCTGCCTAAGAAGCTGGTGTTACATGTTTGCCCACTGTGACATCTGCTGCAGGGACATACCTCATTGTAGCTGAACTGCTCCCTCGTCCCTTGTTGCTTCAACCTGAGAGAAGCAGAGAGATAACAACATCTGTACAGTAGATGGGACTGTTGTTACAGCTGTAACTTCAAGTCAGTGTTTAGACCTGGGGGCCAAGTCCTTTCCCTAGAGGTCAGGAGTTGAATCTAATGTAAAGGTGATGATTATTCTGGTAGAAAATTAGGAAGAACAGATAACAATTTGAAAAAATGTCTTTAAACTCAGGTTTTGTCAGAATCAGTGTATAGATTTGGTTCTCCAGATTTAGTCAAAATAAGGAATATAATAATAATAATAATAATAATAATAATAATAATAATAATAATAATAATAATAAGACATGCCATAAGATATATGAGGTCACAAGATATTTCTTAATGGGAGGGGTCAGTGGCAAGAAGGTTCATCAATGTTCTGATCAAAACTCTGTAGCTAAATAAGTCATATTTAGCCAGAGTCACACTAAAACAACACACTGACAAAAACTTGTTTTCAACTGAATAACTAAATTGATTAAATGTTTAATTTACTTCACTGTATTTCTGAAGCCAAAAACCTCAGTATTTGAAAAAAATCTAACAATGAAACCGTATATATTAGTCATATCATTGTGTCTTTTTCAAAATAGACAAACTTGTTTTGTAAAGAGCTCTTGCTATAATGTCAAGTCTTTTTTTGTACTTCTCTTTATTCACATATCTCATGCATATTTTCAGTCCTTCAGTCCATTTTCTCCCAAACTATATACACACACACACACACACACACACACACACACATATATATATATATATATTACATGTATTTTATTTTTTTATAAAGCAATGTTTAATGCATTTGTCACTGCCAAATTAACAAGTAAATAATTGATTAAAAAACTGGTCTACCTACCTGAACAGGTAGCAGCAGAAAATGAGGCTGAGCATGAAGACGAAGAGGCCGATGCCCAGCACAATGACATACACATTGAGCGGGAGGTGATAGATGTCAGACGTCATGCTGCAGTAGTGTTCAGAGTGCTGAGAACCCAAACCACACAGGCATCCTGCCAGAAAGAGTATGCAGATACACAGTACATGCTTCACACACGTTTCACCAATACTCTCTTACAGTTAAGAGTCCAACTTGTTAGCCTAATAGGAAATCTTCCTCTTTATTATTTAAATAGTAAAGAGTGGAGGAATTACTGTAATTCTATTTAACTATCTTGACAGTTAACCCCTCCTCAAAAAAAACACTTTTATTTATAGAGTTCTGTATTTTGGGTTTGTTTATAACCTCAGTCTTTAAGACTGTTTCTTCTCCCTTTAAAATAGAGCTACCAAAAAAATATGCAGCATTGTAACTGCTTTGTCAATTTCACACTGCAACCAGCAAAGCCTGTTAGACTGCAGGGCAAATTAGATGTTGTCATTTTTGCAAATGATTGCACTGTTGTGAGTTTAAACAGCAAACTCCTGTGATTTGTGAAAAATCTTTTCCTTTGTTCAGAAAAACTTAGCCATGCTCATACTTTGCAATCATTAAAAGCTGTATTTAAATTGTAGAGTGAAGAGAAAGAAGAGTCATGGCGGGGATGAAGGAGACTGTTGCTCATTAACTGTAACATCACAGGCTTCCAGGGCCACCAGGGTGTGAGTCTCTGGCTGCCAGCAGATTCAAAACCACACATAAAGGTAATACTTGGTGCTTGTTTGGCTGCAGGTGTGTTCAGGGAGCTGTGACTGGCACTGTGGTGGCAACTGAGGTGCTCATAGGACTGTGTGTTAATTGGCTGTGAACAAGACAAACATGGAGGACAGACAGCACTTCCACCACACCACCATCTGTTCCACAGACTCTATAGAGGTGACTGGTAGAGTGTGTTTCTGCGTATGTGTATGACAGCACTGGTGGGGGTGGCTGTCTGCATGTAAGACAGAAATGTGTGTGTGTGTGTGTGTGTGTGTGTGTGTGTGTGTGCTGCAGGTGGCAGAGGGAGGGGTATATTAAATAGGAAGAACTCTGGGGACTGGAGGACCATTTGGTAAAACAATAGCAGAGGAAGCCCCACTTCCACATGCCACATGTGTTCCTATTAATTTGCAGCGGGGATGCTCTTTGCCAGCCTCCAAATGTCCATGTGTCTCTCTTTAGAGTGAATGAATGGGTACAGCTTGCACACTGTGGGGGGTATGGGTTGGATAATTTAACATGGTTGGGGGTTGGGGGAATTTACAAGGAGGGTTAGTGCAGGGAAGACCTCGAGTAGCATAATAAGAGATGCAAATATGAAGCAGGCATAGATGCACTGCAGAACCAGTCACAGTAATAAAACAAGAATACAAAACAAGGTTAGAGAGCAGAATATTTCCACTGTTAGTTGTCATAGTTGTCAGATAAACATGACCTTGAGAGTGGCTCATTTTAACTGAGGCCTCCACTCTTTCAGTAATTCACCATTTCACAGATAAATCCAATACTTGGATCCCATAAGCTTGCAGCCAGCAACTCAGTAGCTGATTTATGAGATACAAGTGCACGTGCTACCACCTCTTGTGTATTTAGCAGTGGGAAGAGAAATCCACTCACTTACCGTTACACCATTGGAATGGTTGCATGAAATTTGACTCCCAGGGCAGCAGTATATTCAGGCCCTGTCAGGAGAAGGCTGGAGAGTGGCCAAGCTTGTTGGCCGGAACTCCGGACACTGGATCTGTTTGGATCCTGAATTCAGGCACCTCGAGTTGGGTCGCTGTCTTGTTGGGTTGTGCTGGCTTCTCCACAAACTATCATCGAGATATTCAGATTTGCTCTGATTCCACAAATCCTTGGGAGGTACAGTTTTGTTGGCTCAGCAGTCTGTACTGCCCAGCATTCCCAAATCTGGATTAACCACTCTGTGTAAAGATTTGGAGATTTGGGACTGGGGTTCGGGTTGGGACAGAAGACTTCATGTGCTCCTGGATCCCAGTGAGAATGATGTCATCACAAGAGAGAGAAGGAGAGACAAAGAAATCTTGTTGAGAAGACATGATTGTTTATCAGATGACTCGAACCATGTGTTATTCAGGAGTTGTTACTGCGAAAAGCTAAATCTTACTAGGTCACAATGTCATAAACAACACAAGCAGCTTGGCAACAGGAAATACTTACATTTCCAGCAGAGGGAGGCCTCTCTGACTTCACTTTATATCTGCAGTATCGTCCCCTCAGCAAATTCGATGACAGCCACCGTTCAAAATGACAGTCCTCATCCAGTGGAGGTAATTATCTGGCATTAGTCCATGCTTTGTCTTCCTCCCAAAGCTGCTTTTTTAACAGAGGATTTTCACAAGTCTCATCCCCCTCTCCTCTTCTCCGTTGTCTCCTCCTCCAGTCCTCTGATCTTGCAGTGGGTATTCCTTGTCAGTACAGAAGGCAGAGATGTGCTTCCCTCTTAAGGCCAGACAAAGTTAAGACAGTTCCATGCAGTCAACAACAGTCCCTTAGCTGGGTTTGGTATTTTGCTGGTGAGTGTGTGTTTGTGTGTCAGTCAGTGCATGTGTATGTGTGTGTGTGTAGGGAGGGGGGGGATCCTACTCTCCCTCTAACCATCTGCTCCTTCAATTGAGAAAAAAAAAATCAGAGACAAAGGCTGTGTGTGTACACGAGTGTGTCAGCGTGTGTCGCATTTAGTCTCTCCCACCTCCAGCTGGCTTTTCCATGGCAGGCTTTCCCTCTTCCTCTTCCAATCCGTAATGGTGTTCAGAGAGAGCCTGCAACTCGCCTTTCCCTTCCTCCCCTTGTTCTTGCTCTGCTCTGCCTTGGGTTTGTAAACAGATCTCTGCTCATCATGTGACCAGCCGTTTTGCCTCGCAACTCTCTTCTCTCTCAGCCCTCCCTCGCTACCTCTGTCCTCCAATCTGAAGGCAGAAGGAAGGCAGAATGAGCCAGACACTGACGAATGGGACGCCTGCAAGCATGCTGATGTGTTATGTGTCTGTGTGAGCACACCCCTGTGCATGTATATGTGAGAGGCAGACAAGAGAGACATTTGCAGCAAAGTCAAGGGAGGGCTCGGTCAGTTAACAGGCGCACGGCTGATGTCCTGACAACCAAAACAAAGCCATTTGTGTGAAGTTGAGGTCAGCAAAAGAAGAGATGACGCAACCTCAGTCACCATTTCCTTTCTTCGCACATACACAAGTTATATTTTTAGAACTGCAGTAGATTCTTTTTCATGTTTGGTTTTTGATCTTTATATAAATGTCAGATCTCTCTTTTAAGAAAACAGAAGAAGGAGATATGAAGGAAAACAATATCAAGGGAAACCGAGGGAGACATACAGAGAGGAAAATCACATCCTGGACAAAGACGTCCAGTCCACCCCCACACCAGCAGCCCTGGCTGCCAATTTGCTAAGGGAGAGAACAGCTGTTGGGCTACTGGGCGAGATGAGATGGTCAAGGGGAGTGCTGCTCCATAAATCCCCAAGGGAGGAGGGCAGGAGGGAGAGAGGGAGGAAGGGAGAGGCTTCAGTGGGACCCATGCCATTTTCATTCACCCTCCCCTCCTGCTCTAGTGATGTCATTACTTCTGAATACTGACAAACAGCTGGATTGACAGCACAGATGCAGGAGTATAAATACTCCCCTTAATACACTGAAAGCATTGTGTGTTTACAGATTTTAGAAACAAACATGACTGCAGTTACAGACTTGTTGTCATTGTAGGTAGGTGAAGAGCATTTGGTAGTAGTACGCTTTTTATGTGGATTATAAAGAAGACACCTTTACATCAACAGCTTCCCGATAACAAAGTGCAAGGGATGATTGATTAGTTCATGAGGTAAAAAGGGGTCAGTTTTTGAAAACCCAGCACATTTTTTCAAACCAGCAGTCTCGGAGCCAGATGTTCTTCTCTTTGTAGAAGTCAGCATCATGGTCCTCCTGAAAAAGTTTACAGGAGTGTCACCGTCACTGTCAAAAAGCCGACTACTGAGCTCCTTCTTGGGAATGAGGCTGTAGTTTGAAGCATGTCTGATTAGATGAACAGGGGGATGTCAAACAACTTTAAATCTGCAAATGACTGCACAAAGGCCGATGTCCATTTTCTTAGACAGAACAGACTCACTATTTTTTTTCTAATTTAAAAGTTATTCAATTTACATTTTTTATTTAATCACCTAAAAAGTTGAAGTGCATGTGGACATAACATTAGCTGTTTAACTCATCTCCTTCCACCTTATATAAAAAATATTACTGATTCTCTATTCAGCTTTAATGAAGTAGTTGTTTAAGATAATAAGAGGGCCTGTTCAAACATAGAAGTCAGTGTTTTAGTGAGCAGGGTTTTACCAGGCAGTGAGTGGGAACTTAACAAGAAAAGAAGGGAGTGTGAGAGATGCAAATGTTGGCCTTGTTTTCTTAGTGACATGTAAATAGTTTGGGCTGTCACAACCCTTTGTTTTTTGCATAAATCATGAGTTGCCTGATTTAAAATACAGCAAAATTGCAGGGTTATCTTCTCATAAAAAGGTTTCAAGGCCAGAAACGTTTTTGCAAAGCATTAAAAAAACATCATTATACAAGTGTTCTACAGGATAAGTTGTAATTTTTTGAATGGACAGACGAAAAGATCGATAAACTCTTGTTACATGGACTAGTTGGGTTTGTATAGAGTCCAAGCTTCAATGGGCATTAAAATGACTGTAATTTTGCTGAAACGTGGCCTTCAGGATTACAGCAGTATGAGACCCATTCGCTATAAGCTATTAGTCATAACTAGACTACTAAGGGCTGAATAAGCAAAACTTATGAGCATTTTTTAGAAAAAATAAAGATGTGTTTCTCCTTTCTTTCTCCTTATCTTAACAATTATGGTCTCTTATTTAAACAAGAAGAGTGTGTAGCTTTTTCCTTCACTCATATTCCCCATGTTGACACATCTTTTTTGCCTTGGGAAAACTATGATGGACCTGCAGTTGAGGACAAGACAAACATTAAAGGTGAACATCATCGTATGTGCAGTTATCAATGAGACTCTTCAGGCTGCTGTAATAAAACTTTACTATCTGACTTATACGGAAGCTTCTGCAGCCAAGGGTTTATGGACTTGGGATTTGTGCCCAAAGAGAGACAGTGTGTTTTTTAGTAATCAATGACTTGTTAATAAAACATAGCTGGTTCAACTTTTAAAACACCAGGAATTGGGAGACTGAACTGAAATGAACTAAACTAAGCTGTCTGTGAACCAGAAATAATACAACAATTACATTTTTTAGCATTTTTTTTGGTGTGTATTATGCTCATTAGTCAAACAAATTATATGTTGCAATAAATTCAGTTTTATATAATTTGTGTTCTTTGCATTAAAGTAAAAATCACATTATACTAAATCAAATATTATATTTCTACCTTTAACAATGAATGTAAAATTGTTCCTGTGTACAGAAACCAAATAATTCCTGAAACTCAGAAACAATACAGTTGTCTGGATATTGCAAGTCATCGCATGCAATTCTTTTTTCCATCCGAGTGCTTCAGACTTTACTGTAATACACAGCCCATTGTTTTCTCTCCTCGTTGTGGGTGTGTCCCTTTACAAAACCATTTGCTGCTCCATTGGCATCTCCATTCATTCTGCCATTGTTTTCACCATCTCTTTGGTCCTTTCTTAGCGCAAGAGCTGGCTTACAGGTGTGCCAGTTCCATAAAACTTTATTCATATCATCCTGTGCCCTGATACCCAGAAGCTTTTCTTCATCACTTTTCTTTTTATCTTCATCCTCATCGTCACTTTCGTCCTTGCCAGAGCGATGGCAGTGGATGCTGTGCATCTCCCCACTGATATTCTCAAAGTACTGATGGATGCAAACCTTGGCGAAACTCTTGGCATGCTCCTTACAGGTCTCATCAAACATCTTGCGCTCAATGTCAATGTAATGAGACCAGTATTTGGTTTTAAGAAAGGCAGCTTGAGTAAAACACGGTCGGATAGCTCTGATCAGGAAGGCTGTGAGGGTCATCATAAGCAAAAACATCCAGCCACATGCCTGTGGAATATAGACATTAATCACATAGGTGTAGCAAAGCCCCCCCCCCCCGTTAATACTTAGCACAGTGCAACATTACATAAACACAATCAAGATGACGGAGAAATTGGTTGACTTTGGTAAAAAAAAAAATCTGTCTAATATTCACACTTAAACCTGTCTGAACAGAGCTAACAACTGTGTTTTGTACAATATTGATATTCTTACTGCAGATATGGAGGATAGCGGAAGTAAAACAGTTCAAGTTTTGATTGAAGAAGCATGTTTAGTAGCTTTCTGACAGTTTCATAGCTCATTAGCAGAATCCGTATATCAATAGACTCTTTTGAGGCATTACTTTTAAGCCTGTCTAATTGCCCTTCGGCTGATCAAAGGGCTAAATAACAGTGTGGGTGATTTGGACGGATTGAAATAGGTCCAAGTTCCATGAATAATAAATTTAAAGTCTTATCTATCCCCCTAATAAGCCAACAGGAAAGTTTTACTGAGCTGGAAGTGCAAAGTTGGGTGGGGAGATTTAAGCTAATTATAATTTTTGAGGAAAAAAGATAATTGAATTTGCTTAGTCATCATATCTGTAATGAAGTTGAAAAACTGCTGTCTTAAAGCTCAACTTTTAGTCATACTCACTTTGTATTCAATCTATGGAAAATAAAAATATTTATCATTACATTACAAATGCGATCACAAAGACTTGCCAGATACCAAAAGCAAAGCAAATGAGTGAAACAGTATTTCCATTATATTAATATGAAATCCAGTGGTTGTATTACAGATTTCCACTGTGGAGGCTGTGACAAATGTCTTCAACAGGCCTTTTAATGTCATTATGACTTTTCATAGCAAGGAAAACACAGTTACCAGGCTCTTTTCTGTTTAAGTGTCACAGCGAGCCATGACGGTGCAAAGCTGGATTGCTGAGTTAAATCATTCATTTTAATATTTTTCCCACTTCCCCACTATGACATGTCAAAATGTCTTTTTAAAAAGGGCACGATAGCTACCACCCTGATGAGAACTTGCCTACACTATGCGTGTTTGTTACTGTTAAGAAAAACAGCTTAGTTATGATTAGCTAGCCATCTTGGCTGACCCCCTTTTAAAATAATTAACAGCGGTAACCAGTTCTACTCAGATTGGGTTTTTTTTACATTTTGATGAGAGTTCCTCCTGTGTTATTCACATGTGCCATTTAACTAAAGTTTGGTCCTTGAAGTTGTCTCATGTCTGATCATGTCTGTCTCTGTCAGAGGGATGTCAGCTTTTGATCACTTAGTTGAAAACAATTCACAACAGAGTGGAGAAAAAATCAGCCAGCTACCTGTGATATACATTTGATGTATCGTGATGCTGCCGCCCTCAGTTCTTGATGCTCAAACAGATCTTTACATGGAATTCTTGCCAGCAGTTTTATCTTCTCTGTCTCTGACATCCCCTTCACAAGACTGTCGTTCCCAAACTTCTCAATGTCCAAGTTGATGCTGAAGGCACAGATGAAACTCTTCCCATCCATGAGAGTGACAGACACCCACACCGCAGGTGCTATCAGGGATCTCTGTGTGATTGAACAGAACATGTATCGAAGGATTGATGGGTCCTTCCTCCGTCCCCCTGTGGGTCTTTGCCACTCCTCTGCCAGCACTGACACATTGTTGTTCAATACAAAACCTAACAGAAAGAACCATAAAGGTGGAATGATAAGCAGTCCAATCCCATAGGTGTAGTTGTATTCTGGCATACAGGGGCAGTTGAACTCAAAGGCAGAGTACATCTGTGCGCTTGCTAGTGCCATGATACCACAAATCCCATTCATAAAAGACTCCTGGTTGGACTGGAGGAACTGGAACATCATGCGAAACTTATCCATCTTGGGAGATGTAGAGGGTCTTTGGTTGAGATGGAATTAAATCTGCTGAAAAAGAGCAAATGACTCATTCAGTGACAACAAAGTTTAAGAAAAGACACCACAGCATGTGGATTTTCATCATGTTGTGCATGATTAACTTTAAAAAATGTATATAATAATATATAACATAATAAATTGTTTTGTTCTGTTTTGTGTTAATGGCTTAGCAGGAATCACTTTACAACTTTTTAATAAGAACCTCTAATGACGAGTTGTAACTACTGGCTCTAAGAATAAGCAATAAAGTGTTTGTTAATGTTTGTAAAAACATTTGTAAAAAAAAATTTAGATCTGTTATAAGCAGTTATAAGAACAACCTTTGGAAAGACAAAAAATGAAACATCTCTGGTTGATGAAAAATGATACAAATGCTTTTCACAAAGTTGCCAGGAGTTTCTTTCTTTCTATTAAGCTTTTGCTGAAGAAAGTAAGTTATATGTTATAAATGTTAATATCTTATTAATAAATAGTGCTCACAACAGTTCAGTTCTGTTAATAATGGGTAGTTAATAAATTTTTGTGAAGATGCTCTGAAGATGTTTCCCAGATGTGAAGACCTGGCAAAACTAAAAAAATGTTTTTATGAGTGGCTTATTGGGGATCTATTAAGCATTAAGAAATGATTTATGAACCACTGATAAACACTTTATGAAGAGTGCCTTATTATAAAGTACTACTAGAATCACATGCTCAAAATGAACTGTAACTCTCATGCATAAGCAGCTTTCATGCAGGAATAAACTAGATTTATAATAACAATAATTCAATATCAGGCACCTATGGATATTGATTACAAAGTAACATTACAACTACACACACACACACGCATATAAACACTTACCTATTTTCTTAAAAGTTGATGAATGAAAAGGGAAAAATTCATTTACAGACAATGTCCATAATAAATAAATTGCAGTTCTTTGTGTAGATATCAGACATTGTGGCTCTGACCGGCTGACAGGTGTTCCTTGGACTCTTTGCGGTGATGTTCAAACCCAACCACATCATCTATCATCATGCCCCTCCCTCCACTGCTGTTTACTGTGATGTTACCAAAGATTCTCATTCAACATGGGCCATTAAAAGTAAACCCATTGTGGTGCTTTAAATATACCCCCAGTCTTCTTACAGCTCATATATATATATTTTTCATAGTTATATGTACGTAGTGTGTGAGAATGTTGATTTCAGTAACCTGGAGCCTGGGGATGAAGTGTTGTTCAGCTGTAGTCGTAATGATCCAGACATGCAAAAATGGTCTCGAACCATTCAAATATCTGTGGCTTTGGCTGGAAAATTTGGTTGCTGTTCAAGAGATAAATTTTGAATCTGTTTCCAATTGTTTTATCAGAGCAAATCAAAGGCAAAAGCTTATCACATGCAAAAATATTTATTATTGAATCTCCAAGGAATTATCTCTTACTTTAATACACCTAGTCCTTTGAACTCAGCTGCACCCACTGAATGAGGAAGAGCTCGAAAAACCAGTTAGAGGCCCATAAAAGGATAAAAGGCAGGACTTTACTCTACTATCATTTTTACCTATAGTTTTTACAATAAAATGTGGTTTGGTGTTTTGTTCTTCACTACATAATGTGATAAATATCTTTCAATTGCATGATTCATTCAGTGACTCAGAGCAAATGGTTCATTACAGACTTTTCTGAAGATGCAGTTGAACTTACAGGAAGTATGTACTTTCATTTTTCTACTGTGTATTGCACAGGAAATTGTCACTGCCTAGCACATGAGCAGAGTATGCAGGAAATAAGTCACGAAACACGACCTACAACTTCATCTAAAATAGGAAGAGATCACTGAGCCTGTGGCAGTTCAAGGTTAGTCCCTTGCTTCCTCCTTTTTTACCTTTTCACGTAATACAATAACATCACAATATTGATAGCTGATCCCCTCTTTTGATGCGTATTTGTTTCTCTTCTCTTTTTAAATTTGTGTGCAATAATAAATGGCATTTACTATACAGTGTTATCAGAGAATTAAACAAAGAGAATGCATGCAGGTCATCGAGGAAGTAGCTTCTTTTATACTTGCTGTGCATCTTTACTAGCATTATTATTATTGGTATTGTTACTAGTATTATTAATAGTATCATCATTAAAACACTTACATATTGCTTACATATAGTTTAACATATAGATTTATCTTAGCTTCTGGCCTTGCTTTCTCTCCCCTTTCTATCTATCTCTTTCCCCTCCCCCTCTTGCCCCCCTCTTCTCTATCTCTCAACCCAACCGGTGCTGTCAGATCCTGCCCACCTCTGAGTCTGGATCTGGCCGAGGTTTCTGCCTGTTAAAAGGAAGTTTTCCTCGCCACTGTCACCAAGTGCTTGCTCATGTGGGAATTGCTTTTAATTGTCTGGTTCCTATAAATCTAAAATATAAATGTATTTATTGAGTGTGGTCTAGACCTGCTCCATATGTAAAGTGTCTTCAGACAACTTTGTTGTGATTTGATGCTATATAAATAAAATTGAATTGAATTGAATTGAACTAATTAATTGATCCAAGGCTCTTCACCTACACGCTCTCATGAATGATCAGGGAAGACATGTGTGCCATTAACATATGACAGACATGCACACACCTGCTGCTGTGAGAGTGAGGACAATAGTTTATGCACCGTAAAGCATCCATAACAGATAAGCCACAGAAGGACAGCAATAACTAATCCATTGTTTTTAGAATATCCATAAAAAAATGATCTCTTTCCAAAACCTCTCTGGCAAGATGAAATGGCTACATATACATATGTTTTATCTGTAGACAATGCCAAAGGTCTATCTAGTAACAGCTAGAGGAAAGTTAAAACAAGGGACAGAGGGCATGACATGGGGTCTGTGTCCCTTTCCACACACCAATGCTGGGAAGCAGACTATTTTGCTGAGTAGGATGCAGTGACAGACAGAACTCTCATGCCCTGAATAGTGCACATCACTTCAGTGGGCAGACCTAGCCTCTCAAAACATTTCCATTCAGGGGCCAAGCCCATGGATGTGAACCAGTCACCAGGATGCACATATTCCAGTACATGCTTTATTGTGAGCATGTGAAACAACCTATACATTATGAACTTATTGAAAAGGGAAAAATCAAAAATCACCCTTATTCTGCCTGTTTTCTTTGGTACAAGTAAATAACATGAGTATTAAAACTACTGTTTTCCTCTCCTGCCGGGACTTTGGAAATCCATGAGCCACGAGCTCCGTCAACTCTTGTCATCAGAGCAGCTGTTTCTGCCTGAGATATGACCGATTCTAGCACTTTGTTGAATGGTGGGGGAGAGCTGGTGAACTGGAGAGTATAGCCCTTCCATATAAAATTTTCCATCCATTTTCCCAAATGTAATATGCTTCAGAACACAGAATAACATTCTGACTGGGGACGAGCAAACATTCTGGAAGCCTCTGTGGATTTTCCTGTTAGCCAAGAAGGAGCCCTCTCTGCTGCTGCGTGAGGCAAATGTCTACTTACCATTGCCCATGGGAGGGCCAAATGGAAAAGTCTGTGACAGAGGCAGTTTGTCAGTGGGAACATGAAAAGGCTTATTTTCAACATCAGATTCATGCAATGGAGAAAAAGCTCCGTTACTATACACTGATGAATGGAGAGTGGGGCAGAAAGCATGTTGGTTCGCAAGAGACAAAACAACATCTTTGCCTGTAGTAATGTGTGAAAATGTAAGAAAAAGCAGCTGACACACTGACGGTGGATGCTGTAAAGAAAATATGTTGGGGAGATGTTTGTTTCAACAGTTACAAAATGCTCAGGGGAGAGATGCGTAAGGTGGTTGATGAGGAAAAGGAAAAGGGCACATGTTCCATGTATCCCACCACTACTGCAGCTGTTTGAGAGGGGGCTCAATAGGCAGATGTAACCAGGTGCAGGCTGTCTGACTGTTTTTCAGAAAGGGGCGACATGGTGTGGGCTGAGTGGCAACAGTGGCGGCCACTGGCAGAGGCCAAGGGGGAGGCTGCTGTTGGGAAACCATGTTCCAATAGGTGTGTCTCTTCACCCTCTTCTCCTCTTCAGGCACCTACTATAGGTAGTTAACAGTGTCTGGTAAAAACAGCCCAGAGATCCTGTTGGGGTTAATGGGGTTGTTCAGTAATGCTTTACTGATCTGTTTGAGCAGTTGGCACATGTAAAGCCAGATATTGGACTGCAGCATAGTCTTTCATGCTCTGATGTGAACCTGCACAGCAGCCACATGGAAAGTTAGTGAACCAGATTGAAAAAAATACATAAGCAATCCCAACTCAGTAGAGAGAGCCGCAGGCTGAGCAGCGTTAAAGGCGATTGCGAGCAGCAAAATGTTGTTTAAGGCCTTCACTGTCTGAGCTGCACATTGGTGAGCCCGGTATAGAGGGAGCGTTGCGCCAGTTTCCTCCTGGCTGGCAGATTGCTGACAAACAGATATAATTTTCTCTTCTCCTAATACTTCTTACGCAAATGCTGAAGAAATGGAGGAGCTGATCTTTGGTTCTAATGGTGTTTTTGTACTGTTCAGGCAGACCTGGGAGGGGCCGATGTAGGGGCACAGTGGCAGGAAATAAATCTTCAGGACTGTGCATCCGTGACAGGCTCTTAAAGGGTGAAGCCTACATGAAACAGAACAGACCATGCCAGGCTATAAAATTGCTTATTAGTTAACAGACCATTAATTTCAAAACATTTGTGTTATGTGTAAAAGAGGCTGTTTTTTCTCCACAGTCAATGTAATACTTTGCTTAACCCTTTAAATCAATGTTTAATGTCTATGCTTAAATCAAATCTTGATTGCTTTATTTTAAAAACATCATGGTGATGTAACGAGAGATTATTACAAAAAATGTGTCATTGTCCTAATACTTAAAGACTTGTCCCAATATGTGTATAATTAATCAAGGTCCTATATGAAAACAAATGAAAAAACTGTATTATGCTTTAAAAAATCTACTTGGGATCTCTAACTTTCTAGTGATTCAGATACATAGGTACCTATTTCTATATTTTTATCTGCTTCTTCAAAGTAAACAGAATAATTGAGAATTAAAGTGTGTTCCTACCAACACTGGGCGCTGTACAGTAATGTTCATATAGCAAGTAAACACTTGCACACTCCTACTAAAATAAATATTCTAAAGTAGATCACTTGATCAACATCAGTGTGTTACACACAATTTTGTTGCTGGAAGCAAACTTTTGAAGACAAGGAATGTGGAGGGATAAGATCTTTACTTTAGGTAGCAGAAGTCTGAGTTGGTCTGCGGAGAAACTGAACAATAATCAAAATACAGTAAACTTTACAGGTTGAAATTCAGAATAATACACTTCCAGTAAGAGAGATGATTGGGTGTTTTATATAACCTTGGTCATATCTTACTTGTTTTGGCAAACCATACGGGCTTTTCTTTGGCAATAACATGACGATCACATTGTAACAGTGACAAAGGCGCATGATAACATGACAACCCAGTCTCGCTTCAAATTGTGCAATACCTACGTTTGTCCACAGCGCAAAATGTAGTCATCTCACAATAACGTCTTTGAAATTGTGAAGTGGATACGTTTCTCCTGCCTAGTCTTTTCTGCAGGCATACGTTAGGTCACGTGACTGCTGAGTTTATCCCGGGCGTCAAAAGAAAACATGGCAGACATCCCTTCTATTTTCGGTGGAAATTGCTATATTTTAAGATAGCTTGTGGCTTTAGCTTCTTTTTGATAACTTTCCTAGTGACAAATGTACACTTTCTCTTTATAGTATTCATTCGGTTTATGTATACTATCTGTAGTTTTTTGTTTCGACGTACATTCTTTCAGGTCTCAGTGAAATTGTGGTTGCTACGGTGGTAGCTACGGACGCTATTAACAACGCACCGGAAAGAAGTTGATGTCACGTCACGAACCAAGTTGCTCTTAAAACTGGTTACATTATTTATTTATTTATTTTTATTCGTATTCTTATTATTAGTAGGTGTAGAAGTGATAGTAGTAGTAGTATTCCTTATCATTTGAATGTATTTCTACACCTCGAGCCAACAGTATTGTTCATGTGTTTAACGCCTTGTAATGATGAACTGTAAATAAAGTTTTTGGAAAACAAAAGGTAATGTGATGTATGTTATTTTTTTAACAAGATAAACCTGACAAAAAATATATATCTTAAGGCAGGGGTGTCCGGCCCGCAGTCCATTTTTAATTGGCCCGCGATACATTTTAGGAATAGAATAGAATATGGCCCGCACTTGAAACTTTTGCCTGAGTGTATTACACTTCTTAGTTTTAACACCAGGGGGAGCTACTGTTGAACAAGGCAGCTGTTCCACCAAAAAAGGACAATCACAGAA
>JAPZDZ010000020.1:20209618-20221200 GCA_029783805.1 Acanthurus tennentii
GACAAGTGCCAACAGAGCAGGCAAGGGCTTATGCAGAAAAGAACAGCATGACTTTCTTTGAGGTCAGTCCGCTGTGCAACTTCAACGTCATAGAATCTTTCACAGAGCTCTCACGCATTGTGCTCATGAGACACGGGATGGAGAAGTTCTGGAGGCCAAACAGAGGTGAGATGGCTCATTGTTTTGCAGATCTGTTGTTTTGTTTAAAGTTCTGTCAAATTTGACATGCATGCTTTTTTCTATTGTAGAAAGAGGTTTAGTTCTTCGAGATGACAATCATATCGTTATAAAGTGTTTGATTTATTTTGAGATTTTGACCACTGAAATTTTCCTGCAAGCCCAGAGTGACAGTTATAAATGAAGTTTGTACTCATCAGCAGATTTTTGATTACATTTGGGAAAAAACAAAACATTTCATATTCCCATTATACACTGTACTAGTTACTCTGGGTAATCCACAGTCCTCGCATTAAATTACTCTCATTGGTGTTTTGGTACTATTTCTTTGGTAGAAAGTAGTTCCAGTGAAAGCTCTTCAGTGAAAGGTTTTTGGTTTATCCAGAGTAATCTGGACATCGTTTTCAAGAATGACACACTGCGCTTAAGTGAAAAATGTATATCCATTGTTAAGGTATCATTGTAAGGTTCTTCACAATGACAGTTTTTATGAGATGACACTTTAGAATCCAGTCTTTACTCGTTCTGTCAGTCTGAAAAGGAATTTCAACTGTCAAGATGCAGCCTCTGACACTGTTTAAATAGCTTTGGTCTTTAAGGTGTGTGAGTTTTTTTTTCCTGTTCTTTGTGTGTTTGTTTTTTGTTACTAACAAAAGGCATGCAAATGTATAAGCTCAAGCACAGCAAAAATAAAATTTGTGATATAGTTGAATTGCCACGGTCAAGATGCTAAAATCAAGTTATCTGAAAAATGTTTTAAATTTTAAGGCTGGGTTATAATAATATAATTATAAATAACATGAATAATAATTTGATGTTCTATTTTGATTCTGGATTGTGACTACTATAAACAAGATAATCAAGGTACAGTGATTATTGTGCCACATTCCATTTCATAATTGTGTCTTGTGCTATTAATCCAGCACACACTCTCCTGTACAGTGGTGCGCTTTTGCTGCTCGCTTAAAGGCCAGACCCACTTCAGGCTGCGGCATGTTCAGTTCAGCTCACTGTGGCAGAGTGAGCCATCATTTTTAGAGACCTGGTCAAGCTAGTCACTACTCAGATTTTGATAAGCTTCTGTCTATGCTGTCATGGTGCTGGTGCGAGCAGCCAAAAATGACAAAAGAGTCACAAAAGCATCAGTGTAATACACATCTTTTGTTAAACAAAACTTCTAAAGTTATATGAGTAAATATGTTTATTGTTACAGTATTGACCTTAATATTTGTGAAAGTCTCTTATCTATCAGAGGGCATCAGCTTAGTCTCCACTTTTTTTGTGATTCTCACGTAGTACGGTAAAAGAACACAGTAATAAAGATGTGTTTAAACAGCAAGTTGTGATGTATCTGACATAAAATCCAGTTGTTACATCTATATTCCCTTTTCTTACCCCACAGTCTTCAGCCTCCAAGATCTGTGCTGTCGTTCAATCGTCTCCTGCACACCAGTTCACCTTATTGACAAACTGCCCCTTCCTGTGGCCATCAAGTCCCACCTCAAGTCTTTCTCCATGGCCAACGGCATGAATGCAGTCATGATGCACGGACGCTCCTACTCAGTGGCCAACAGCACAGCCTCAGGTGGAAGCAGCGGTGGAAGCAAAGCCAATAGTCTCAAACGCTCAAAGTCCTTCAGGCCTCCACAGAGTCCTCCAAAGAACTCATCTGCATCCTCTAAAGGGAACTGTAAGATCTCATAGTGAAGAAGCAGACTAATGATTGCCTCCACAGGGCCATAATTAAAAGAGTCGTTGCTCTAAGAGGTCACATAGGGCACGGACGAGCATGGAAAGCTAGCAGACATCTTAACCAGAAACGGATACAGCTACGAATTTCTTGACCTTTGGGAACCATCTTGGACTGTTGGTTTGGTCTCTGTTCTCTTTGCGCTTGCTGGTGCCATCTTGTGGATGTCCGTTCATCTGTACTCCTTACTACAGAGGCTCACTGTGATCAAGAAGAACAAGATTTCCCTGGGACCAACAGATATGATCCGAGGATAATCACTCTCCTTTTTAACACTACAAATGAGTGGAAGGACATGAGCTGTCTTTTATTTGGAAAAGGATCATTTCTTGTTTTTTAAGACAGAATTGAAGTTGTAAATATACTGTATGTGATAGTTGTTTGGGTCTGTGTTTGGTGAGTGATCCTGCAGAGGAGCTTCTTATGCTTGTTTTGTCTTGAATGTTTTGGAATACCTGCTTTCGTGTACTACTTATTTGCAACTCTTATGTCCCACATCTGCCATAGAAAAATCCCCCCTTTTAACTTCATGCATTCTGGGTAATCCAAACACAAATTAGTTACTTTTTTTTTTTTTAAATCTGAAATTGAATGTCATGAAAAGAGCAGGACTAGTTTCCCAGACAGACTAGCATTAGACTTCAGAGGTGTTATTCATTGAATGGCGTAGTCTAGCACTGCTTAATCTGTTAACCTGTCCAGCAAAGGTGAGCAAAGTTCTCTTGTTTTAAAGACTTGAATGCCCTTGAATTCCAGTCCAAATTAACTCTCCCTTTGTCTCTGTCAGTCATTGGTTTGAATGTCTGTTGACTCTCTTAGGCCACGTTTGCCTCTAAATTTAATATTCTTGGTTGTATCATCACTTTAACTGGTTTAAGCCACCTGTATGATCAATCTAAATCTATTAACTCTTTGTGCAATTCAGAGATTGCTTGGTGCTCACAAGGAAACCTTGTACAAACTCAGATGTGCAGATTGTTTGCTCAGTCATGGCAGTTTGCCTTCAGGAAGTGCTGCAATCGTGTCTTGTTTCTTAACAGGAATTTGTAAACTCAGTGGACATTGGTGAGAGTATTATTATTTTTTGATTGCCTTTTGTATATTTTATGTATATTCTATGTATTTATGAATGTAAAACAATATTCATCAGCTACTTTTTGTGGCCATGGTAATATGTGGGACTGGAACAATCAGAGGTGGAAAGTCATCTGCTAGTGTTTTTATTGAAGGTTGGTTCTTGTCTGAGTATTTCTTCTTTTGCTGCCTCAGTTGATTCCTATTTTTAGACTGGGTGTCAACAGCAGAGATTACTTTTTGGACTTAAGATATCATGAATGTTAGTTGAAAGAATGTTAGACTTTGGAAAGGATGCAGAGAGTCTTGATGTTTAAAGCTAACCAATAGTACTTTTTCTTTCAACGACAGAATTATATACACAAATACTTGTATTCTAATTTAAAGTCTCATTTTTCTTTCCACCTCTGATTAACATGTGCTGTATTTCCACTTCACCATTCTCAGTGGCTATGTGTCTGTGATAAGATCATCCAGGGCATAAAAATTGGTGCATGTTTTCTACTGGCGCCTGTTTCATTCGATGTATTGAGACCAGTACAATAGGCTAACAAAACTCTTGGGTAAACATTTAAAGCACTATATGTAAACATTTTACAATGATTGTTGCAATCAGAGCTGTATGTCCAAAGGGTTACTTATGGGAATAATTATAAATTGTCTCCACTGAAAACAGTCACCCATCTAAATAAAGGGTAAAAACTACTAGGTCGCTTTCTGGAATTATAAACGTCTGCGTTGTGCTGCAATGATTTGACTTCAAGCTTTTATCAAGGTCACTGTGGGAATATTTTTTGGACCCTTTGTCCAGCCCGGGGCCACCGGTGCCCAGTGCAGTAAAATCCGGTGGGGGTGGGAGGTCTGAATTGATTAGAAGCTCTTTCGGTATTGGCCAGTTTTGGATAACCGACAGATCGCCTCAGCACATTGAATGCATCACGGTCAGAAGTCACCCAAAGGTTGCAGGGTCACTTCCAATGAAAAGATGAGGGGTGCTGCTTCTCATCACCCCCAGAGTCGCGTCGGGACAAAGCTGAGACGCTCACTATTGAGAATGTGGCGCTTTACGCCTTCCCCACCTGACCGTGGCATCTCTGAGCTCCGTGTGAATGAGGGACGGTGGTAAATTGACCGACGTCTAGACAAGAAGGACGTAAACAACATGTTCTGCTAGACATGATACGACACGCCCCGTGTTTGGGTTTCACTCTTTCCGCCTTGCGCTCCAGGCGACTTTTAACTGTGCTCCTTGATTTGTGCAATAATACTGGAATCTATGCAAGTAAGACACACGGAGACCTGCAATTATAACTGAAAGAAAAATCATGTTCAACAACTGCAACAGCTCTCATTGAGAAATAGTTCATTGTTATTCGTTGTTCATTGTTATCTCATTGTTACCTTATTTATCAATGACACCTCTGTAAATAATGTCTGGACACATTTAACTTTGGATTTCTCACCGGAATGTGTAGCTCCGTGCGCACTGTTGTTGGAACAGCTTGCCACCTTCAGCTTGCGTTTTCTTTGATGTTTTTACAATGTTTGTCCAGTTGCTTAGTGCATGGTGTTGGTTCATAAGAGTTTCAGACACTGGACGACCATGGGGGCGGTCAGAGGGGTTGCCCTTTCCACCTCCATTCACACTCTGAAAGGCTGATGTTGCGTCTTTCTCTCATTGTGCAGTTTCGTTCGCTTATTTCGCTGTTCGGGGAAATAGACCTGAATGAGTTGACCCATTGTTGCAAAGAGGTTTGTTTTGATTTTCAAGGCATATATTTAATGTAACCATACTGCATTTTAAACGCGTTTCTAGGATATATTTTGTTCAGTAAATATCCACGCGGGAGCCCATCTTGAGTTTTGGGATTGCTGCATCTCTTTGCGCTCAGAAAACCGATATCCGCAATGTTTGCGCGCAAAACGGACATACTATTCTGAAAATCGACATTTGACTTGTATCGAATTTGACGGCCTAAAGGGGAATGGATTTACTCGGTGGTCGACTCATGCAAAAGAGCAATAATGTGTAAATTCTCTCTAAAGCTTTGGGGGGACAGATGTATCAAGGAAAACATTTGGCATAATACAACCAACTCAAATAAACTTCTACCCGGGTGGATACGTGTTTATATGTTGATACTCTTTGTTTGCGAACTGCTCGATTTTTCTTTGTGTGCGAGCGTGGCAGGATCCAAAGTTAAACACGACGGGTTTTGTCCCAACAAACTCAATTCCAATCTGTGGGTTGATGCGCAAAGCACCTGCGAGAGGGAATGCAACGTCGACGAGGTGCTGTTGCTTCTATTATCTCCACTTGTGTTACACTAATAACTATCTTCATATTTTGTATTTGTTGGTCTGAATTCATTTAATAAATGCCATTTTGTGGGGTGTGTCTGTGCAGGACTGTGCTGACTTTGAGAAATGCTGCACCAACGTGTGTGGCCTTAACAGCTGTGTGGCTGCACGTTTCTCTGATGGCACCCCTGCCCAGCCAGATGGGCAGAGTGGAGGAAAAGGAAATGATGCCCCCATATCCACTGCTACCTGTGAAGGATTCATCTGCAGCCAGCAGGGGGCTATCTGTGACATCTGGGATGGACAGCCCATCTGCAAGTGCCAGGACCGCTGTGAGAAGGAGCCCAACTTCACCTGTGCCTCAGATGGCCTCACCTACTTTAACCGCTGCTACATGGATGCAGAGGCCTGCATTCGTGGGGTGACTTTGACTGTGATCACCTGCCGCTTCTACCTGGCCGGACCCCACACTAGTCCACTGCCCCAGGACACTACAGCTAACCCCACCCCAACATCCTCCCAGGAAGACCCCATGCCCCCGACACTGTACTCTAACCCTCACCACCAGTCCATCTATGTCGGAGGTACAGTCAGCTTCCACTGTGACATTATCGGAGTACCCAGACCTGATGTTACATGGGAGAAACAGAGTGAACGCCGTGAACGCCTGGTCATGAGGCCTGATCAGATGTATGGCAACGTGGTTATCACCAACATTGGTCAGCTTGTCATTTACAACGCCCAGGTTTGGGATACAGGAATTTATACATGTATTGCACGAAATTCTGCGGGAGTTCTTCGTGCAGACTACCCTCTGTCTGTCATCCGCCGAGCTAATGACGATTTCTCTGAGGATCCTGAGATGCCCATGGGACGGCCATTCTCACCAGCAGACTGCCTGGCTGAAGTAGACCTGAGAGTGTGCAGTGGTGAGCGCCATGTGGACTGGTATTATGACAGCAAGCTGGGCTCCTGCATGGCCTTCAGCAACGGTGGATGTGATGACAGCCGCAACCGGTTTGAGACATATGAGGAGTGCAAAGCTTCCTGTCAGAGAGAGGGGATGGGCATCTGCTCCTTGCCTGCTGTCCAGGGCCCTTGCAAATCTTGGGAGCCTCGCTGGGCCTGGAATTCCCTTACGAAACAGTGCCAAGCCTTTGTCTATGGTGGCTGCCATGGGAATGCCAACAGCTTCCTCACCAAGAAGGAGTGTGAGGCAAACTGTCCACAACTGAAAAAGAAACCTTGTAAGACCTGTCGGATAAAGGGGAAAATGGTGCCCAGCTTATGCCGGAGTGACTTTGCTATTGTGGGGCGGCTGACAGAGCTGGTGGAGGATCTGGACTCCGGGCTAGCCCGCTTTAGCTTAGAAGAGGTCCTGAGAGATGAGAAGATGGGTTTGACTTTCTTTAATACCAAACACCTAGAGGTGACAATCGCTAAGATAGACTGGAGCTGTCCCTGCCCCAATATCACCATGGAGGAAAACCCTTTGCTTGTGATGGGTGTAGTACAAGATGGCATGGCCATCATTCAGTCAGACAGCTATGTAAGAGCCATAACTGAACGCAGGCTCAAGAAGCTACGTGATGTCTTAGGTAAAAAGACCTGCAAAGCATCATAAAAGTTCCAGGACTCAGCCATGGTTGATGGTCACCTTCACCTTTAGCGCTGAAGATATGCATGAGACTTGCAACAAGAAAAGCTGACATTTAATCACTCTTGAAATCAAAATACAGTATGTTAAATATTGTATGTTAAAAGCGATATAACGTGTACACCATATATTCATTACAGCACAGGTTGTAATACATTCCAGATGTGTTGTGAGTCTATTATTATCAGTGCTGAAACATTTTGAAATAGGTTTGAATTTACAGTAGATATTCTTTCTTGTGATATTTGCTCTGTATATTTCTATTCTAAAAAAGTAAGACTGTAGTGAGAATAGCAGCAACACAGACTGGTAGCTTGTGATGCCAAAGTTATGGACACTTGCAATTTATTAGTTCTATAATGTGCTCTTCTTTTTCAATGTATAATGTTTTCTTTTTTTTGTAGGACTCCTTACATGAGTCACTTACAGTTGTGTTTTATACATAGCCCTCAGATGTTCCTCAGACATCTCCCTCTGCAAAGCACTTCTGCTAACTCAGTTTAACTGACACTCTCTGCAAACTGAATGAAGAAATAAAGAGTAGGTGGCTTTATCAAGTTTAAAATAGTACACAGAAAACATATGTTTATGTGTGCCTTAATTTACTCAAGTGTGCACTACAGCAACAACAATACAGTCTAAATTAGATTACACCATTTCAGTTCTGACTAAGCAATCTCATCTAATGTTTATTAGAAAACAGACATTTTGGCACCAAATACAGTAAAGTTTCTGAATTGTGATCAAATTACAACAGGTTCAGGGTTGAAATACAACAGTATATCGCAGCACAATGAATGTTGACAGGAAAACATGAAACTGCTCCTATATCAAGAGCTAAACTTTGGTCCTGAGTGAAAACCAGGAGTACTAACTAGTAAATTGTAAGGGACCTTTACATTAATCACACTACTCTAGTTGTGGCCAGTCAAGTAGAACTGTGTAAAATTGTTTGAAGCTGACATTATGAGCCACAACGTTTTAGAAGCTGTACTGTATTTGGTGCTAAAATGTTACATTATAGTTTCTTTTACAGTTCTGGAAAGTTTGGCAATGTATCTGAGCCATTAAGTTTTTAAGTTAAGGCTTTTAGACCATCCTGCTTCGGGAGAACAAGATATTTCACACCAAACTCTCCTTCCTGAACAGAAGACACTTGTTGTTTGCTGGCATGTCCACCTAGCAAAGAAAACATAAAAAATCCTACATTAGTGAAAAGAAAACAAAATTGTGTTGGATGCATAAATGAGTTGTTCACTTACTATCTTCTCCAGGTATAAACCATTTCTTTGTGCTGTAGAATTCAGGAAGGAGATATCCCTGAGTCCCCACTCCGGGTTCCTGGAAAATTCATTTAACAGTATAGTGTTAATATATAACCTCAGTCATCTTTGCATTGTTCACTGTAAAAAACAATTTAACTTTCATGATTACATTTTCAGATGTTTACACTCATGCAAAGTAAACAGATATTAGTGTATGTCAGATCAGTTTGGAACAGACATCTTGGAAGTGAAATTTATGAGTCTTTCAAATCTCCTTGTAACAGAATTAACTTCCATGAAGCATTTGAATGAAATCATAAAACACAGAGCACTTTACCTCTGCCTTAGGCTGTAGTCAAAGTCAATATTACTTTGAGGGGTGATCTGCCCATTCACTGCATAGGGCTGAAAGGTAACCATAGGAGATATTACATAGCACATACCATTACATTTTTAGGTTTGGATTTAATCATATGTGATATGTTTATGACAGGAAACAGTTTTCCACTCACGCCATATGTCAGTAGAAGTCCTTGTGGCTTTAGCAATGCTCCAGCTCCTCTAAACAAACCCTAAAAAAAAACAGAGATGTCTTAGCATACCAGCATTACTTCACATGACATGGAGGTTAAGTGGGACATCAATTCTAGCCATTTTTTTGGTTACAGTCTCTTTTATACACTGAGGCAAAAATTGAAAAGGGACATTTCTTAAATATTATCATCACAAGTCAAAAGGGTCTGATTTTGAATCTATTCAATATGATAATAATAAATAGTAATAACCTGAATTTATTTAGCGCTTTTCAATAGAAACTAGAATGGATGTTAGCTTAGATAAGCTGCATAAAAAGCTGTGTAACTGCCTTTTTTGAGTAAAGTTTGTGACATTTGACATTTCCTATGTGTTTTTTCTGTTTTTATGACTGGACTCACATCATTCATAGTTCACAAGTAGTAACTGCCACTTGTGGCCACAATGTCTTCTGTTTAAGTAATTTAAGTTGCTTTAAGTGATAAAGCAAAACGTATAAAATGCATTTCTCCTTGTGTTGGGTCATCCCCTTTTTAGAGGTTTAAACTACAGCTATGTTAGCGTAGGATTAGGGCTGGATTAACCCACTAAGAGGACCCAAACAAAAATAAGCTGAGGGCCCCTTGTTAGTATTTAGTTTGCGGTGCTTTCATTTATTTAACATCTCTTTAAAAATGTGCACTGCAATAAAAGCTAAAATAAAAAAAGGCTATCAAAACTGATTTTCCTCTGGGTCCCTCTGCCACACTGGGCCTCACGATTAGGGAATAACAGGTGCTGATAAGGTCTGTAACATTTCAGTTTAAAGTGGTGTGAAACAAATGAGCATTTTCTTAAATCACCACAGACAAATAGAGACACATTAAACCTGGAGGCTCACAGGCCCAATGGGCCCTGGGGAATTTGCCCGCCTTTAAAATTGGTAGAGCAGTTTTGAGTTCTTTAGGTTCTTCTGGTTTGGGAAGTCTAGTTACAGCGCTTTGTGCATTTAGTGTAAGGATCCCTGAAATCAGCAGCCCTACCTCTGTGCAAGCAATCGGAGAAATGTGGATCATGTTGATGTTGACCACCAGATCCAGGCTCTCTGGCTGGATCCCTGGCCAGTATTGATGAGGCAGAGAAGCATCCAGGTGGATGGCAGGCTTCACATTGTGCAGCTGGTAGTGGGCTCTGTACGCTTCTATACTGAGAATGGGAACAAAGGGCTTTATTGTTAAGGCATGCAGCCTCCAACAAAGCACACGTCTTAACCAGCACAGTATGTATGTCCTCCGTCGGTTGTATTAAAATAATTACTGGAATACCTGAATTAAATGACCAATGTATTTCTTCTTGCGCATAACAGACTCGTAAATACTTGAATTTAAATCTGATTATAAAATATACCGATGATGTAATTACTGTGTGGTACACACACACACACTGTATTTACCTGGCTAGAGACTGGCGGTCATACTCTGACGGCTGCCAGATTATATTTCGCAGGGCCTGAGCGAAGTGTGTGACATGTTGCCCGGTGCCAGATGAGATCTCCAGAGCCTGCAGAGGTCTCCCGGTGTTCACGCTTTCCCGGAGCACCGCCAGGATGGGTTCCTTGTTCCTCTCCGCAGCGGCGGCGCTCAGCATCGTGCCAGATACCCGAAATAACTGTCGAGTTATGCGGTACAATGCACGAAACCACTCCAGCAGACCTGAGTACCTTCAGCCCAGATTGAATAACTCTCAACCACCCACGAATGTTTTGCTTTTCGGCTGAAAATGGTCCACTTCCGGATTGCCTCACGTGACTCACCGGACATCCAATAAGAACACTGGGAGGGCACAAGCTCTCTTGCACTGTTATGAAAGAATGACAACGCAAATACCAATTTTAGATATATAATTTTTTAATTTATGGGAAAATAGCAGTCAGGTTCACATCCTATACATCCAAGATTTGAACAAAGTCTTTTACGTGAATGTCGAATTTTCATCTCAGGTTCAAATTTAAATCTACCAGACACAGCAGTCAAATTATAATAATTTAAAATTCTCTCCAAGTGACAGGACATACATAGAAACAGCAGACATGAACACTTTTTTTTGGCAAACACAAATAAATGACAGGATTGTCAGTGTGGTAAAGTAAAAGTAAACAGGCTTGAGTCACTACACTAACTAATTTTTAATGAGGATATATATTCATATTAATTTAGTTACATTAAACAGAATTTGTTTAAAAAAACAACCAGAAACAATACACTGTAAATCTCTGCATCTATAATCAGGTGTACTTATTTGCTGTAAACAAAAAAAAAGTAATGTTACTAAAGCAGCATAGAAAAAATCCTTTATTTACACCTTTTAAGATGACTGCTTTTTCAGGTGTTGAGTGGAAAAATGTGGTCAGTGGAAAAAATGTAACAATAAATTATAGCTTCTGGATTTGTGTGCTTTACTTGATGTGATGTAAAATGGCTTTGCAGCTACCTGCATCAAAACAACACAATATTTACTGATGCGAAAGCTGCTTTCATGCAATTGTGAGCACCTTGTTCTTCTCCTCCAGCCCAGCTGCATGTTCTGCATTTGGGATCTGCTCATTTTCCATGTTGAGCAGTGTTTGTGGTGTGTCAAGAAGTGACTCCCTGCTCTCCAGCGGTGGACAGCTGTGTACGAGGGATGGATTTAAACATACAAAGGCCTGGTTCTTACCAAGGGCATCCAGACTAGTCGTGGTTGTAACCACAGAGTCACTGAAGATAGTATTTGAGAAGACAGAGTTGAAAGTAAATGAGGAACCAAAAAGTGACTCCTGCACAGGGGACTTTGGACGGTCTATGGG